>CM030373.1:21360579-21925219 GCA_003604175.2 Clonorchis sinensis | reverse complement strand
CTTTTCGCAGGTTATGTATGTCTGCACAGTAAGAGGAAACAAGTGCTCGTAGTTTCGGTTCTTAGGCTGTCCTGTCTGACCACGGATAGGAGCTAGCCACCTGAAAATATAACCGGAACCGGCGTGTTTCTGTCGCTTGTGGTGGTTGACCCCAACAGTAACTACACTTCTGGGATCAAGTCAAAACCAGAGACCTTTGCAGAGGTTGTTAGACCGTGACCCACGGATGTAGGAACTTGTGATCATTGTTGGGAAGACGGTCAATACTATGCTCAACAACAGCAAAGGAAAACTAATTGTCTCTTTCGGGAGGTAATTCTACAAGGGACAGACAGCGGTTTAGAAAAGGTTTTTCTTTGGTGAACCGGAGTAGGTGTGTTCGGAGACCATAAGCGCTTATCCCCCGGGAGGTTCCGCTGTTTGGACGGGATGAAAAGTTGGCCACTAATTCCAGAATAAAAGTGCTTGTATCCTGGAAGTCGGCCTGATTTCTAATCAGAAAGGGTTTAGCTATAAAAGCCTCACGACGCGGAGCGCTCTTATATTTTTGCTGGCTTTAAACTACATTTCTGCGTATGTTCAAGCCAAAGTGGATACACAGTTCACAAAAGTAGGATGCACTACGGTGAAGTTGAACCGATTTCAACTGGAGGTTTCACGTGTGGGGTCAACGACTCTGATCTGCCCCTTGCAAGAGTGACGGACAATAGTAAATGGGTAATGGCTAAAAACCATCCCAGCTTTGATATCATTGTGGTGAGCGACCATGCGTCTACAGGCGTTGTAATATTTCGAACCAGCAGAAAAATGGACTATATATATACTATATTTCGGAAGGATATTCGGGGGTTTTGGGGGCCTAACGAAGAAGGTATGGGGGTGACTTCGTTTCCGCTTGCAAAGCAGTATTCATCTGTGTGCGAGTCGGAAAATGCATACTGTGCACCTTTCTACCAATCACACAGATCTGTTGCTTTAGTTTTGTGTGGGATGTCCCTAACTTATTCAGCTTCCCTGGTTCCTTTCAAATTGCACCCACAAACTGTAACCCCTGCAGACCACCAGAAATCACACCTCTTGCAAACAATTCAAGGCATTTTGGGACTTCCACAGCTCAGTAATTAAGTGTTATAAGAGTGGGGTGTGCGAAGTGGAGTTTGTTTTTGGAAAGGATAGTGGTAATTAGTTTCGATAGCCACTTTGCTTTGCGTAAAGCGTTTCGCACACTTCAAGTAGTGTTCAAACATTTCAAGACACATTCTGATAAAAACGCTACATAGTTTTTCTTTCTAGTCCTTGACTCATTGGGAGTTGTAGAAATCCGCCAGCGCAGTCACCATGGCACTCAAACTAAATAAGCGCAGTTGGGGCAGTGTAACTTTGCCTGGAAGTAGTGGACACCGTCCCAATTTTACTTGTTCAAGAAAGATGTCACTCGTGCCAACGCCAAGTACCTTGTCCAAAGCGAATATAATCTGGCAACTCATACCGTCATTAATGGGTTCAATCCGGCCCTTGCAAAGTTTTTCTATTGATTCGATCGAATGGCTGCTCGTCAAAACACTTTCAGGATCTCGCCGGTATTTCTCGTCAACTTCACATCTCACATTGCTTGTGCAAAATCAACTCAGGCCCCTAACACGGTGAACGCTGATTTTGATGTCTCACCTTCAATTTCTAATAAAAGCACATCAGATGATTGACGGCCTCTGCGAATCATGGGAAGAACGAAGGTGGCAAACAAATCCTGCTTACTGTTGCCAATTTTCTTGACCGACACATCCCAAACTTGTATGATAGCGAAGGGCGCGCGAAGCAATTATGACCGAAATCACGGATACATGCACTGTAAAGTCCGGAGGGCCCAAACCTCTCCCTGTTTTATTATATTTCATGGGGTATCTGCCCATGTATTCAAGTCACCAACTCCAGCAAAGTAAAATATTTTTTCACGCGTCCAAAACATCTTAAAACAAAACAAAGCCATGCGTTGTGACGAGTCGGCTTGAGTTGGTTCCACGGGGTCCATATTTACCTCCCTAGATTTTAACCGTGATGCACCGAGGTCGCCTAACCTTGCGGACTTACATTACGACCAAGCACCTTACTATTTCCACAATCTTTTGCGCTAGTATGCCTTCAACCAAATGCCCTTCCAGACTCATCTAGCTTTCGGATTTATTTGCGCACCTCCTTCATTTTGGCCCGCAGCTCCAGGCATATGCATCTTCCCAGCCCCCTCGATGATACGTATCCCCTGTCACATTGCCGCAACCTTGGCGTCCGTCATTGGGCTGTCCAGAAACCGAAGTATGTAAGTGCAAAGATGGCATGGCACTGCCACACCCGGTCTCGTGGCATTCCCGCAACTAATTTCTTGCTACCATCGACCTTCAACTCTCACTCACTCGAGCCTATAATTTCAAGTGCGAACAATTTTTTCACCCGGCCCCGACCGCCTCTCGGATGAGGTCGTTCTAACCCGCCAAACCTTTTGCTCGCATTTAATCAATTTGTTTTTCCGCTGAAATTTAAGTCCTCTTCCTCCACAGTTTCAGCGCTTTCATCTATGGTGTTGGTTTGGTCCTGTGCATTAGCACCAACCCACCATCGAAAATATTTTTTACAGCTGACTTCCCTACAACAGAGCCCCCAGTGAGTTTACTTAATTTCAGTGTAAACCATATTCTCGAGACGAAACTTGCCATTTGTCTCCACTTTGAATTCATCCTTCTCGATATCCATTTTTTTCCTCTGACCCTGGTTATTCACCCAGCCGCGCTAGGTCACTTATGACCGGCACGATTCTTCAGTTTTAGTTCAGGTCAACCGGTTTTATCATTAAACTAGTTGTACCTCATGATCCACTGTTTTAGTTTTTTGGGTTTCCACAACCAGGGTGACTTTTCACGAAATAAGCATGTCTCGCCGGTTGAGCATTCCTCCTCGTTGTGTTGTTGTATTCCGCGTTCGAGTTGTAATGACACGATCGTGCCTCGATTGGCATTTTCCCTACATTTGAAATGAATCTATTATTATTCCAACATTCGTCATAGTCGTCTGTCTATTGCCCGACCGAGTGTCGTGAGGTCGCTCAGGTAACTGCCTGTGATGACTTCTTTAAGACAATCAATACCTTAGTACGGGCCTCGTGACGGGCCTATCTCAACTATATATCTACAGCCACTTCACCAAATCTCGTGAACTACCTACAGGGGTGCGGACGCTTATATCAGGGATTGCGACAATGCCCACTCACAGATCACCTATCTGATTACTTGTCGACATTCTCTGCAGTGTTTTTCTAATAATGAATCTTTGCGTTGCTGAGTCCAATCCAGCACTGAGTGTCTCCTTTCAGGATCTAGTTATTAAGTTAACTTCTCCCGACCGCCTGGTATTTCAGACCGCAGCCTCCTCGCTAAACCTAGCGCTTCCCAATAAATCGTTCTACTCTTGTCTCCTCTTTAGTCCTCAGCTGTGGCTGTCTCACTATCACACCGCCTACCTCCAGTAATGCTCCTCAATATATTCAAAAACACCCACTTGCTATACAGGTCTTGTACTCGAACAATTCCTCCAAAAGTCCTGACAACACCAAGTGTATCCACTAAAACCAGTTGCTTCACGTCCACGTATGACTACACATGAAACGATAGTGTTACCACGGCTTTCATACCCATATCCCAAGTTGTAAGAAGCATAACAAATAGGGCATGATCGGCCCGTTGCAATTCGAAAGTGGCTGGCCGCAACGCAGGGGTGAGGAATCCAGAATCAAGAAGACATGCTCATCGCATAATAAGTAATTGTAAACTGCGAGAAGTAGAAAACCAGGGCAATGACGCAGGAGGTACGACCGTTACAGTAATGAAGCCGGTTGATTTGAACAAAAGCTCAAAACACTTGCTGATTAGAAGTGAAGTTGAACGTTGAGTTGATTGCCAGAGTCACTAAAATTTTGGGTCGGGCTGGGGAGATGGGGACAATTGCAAGAGAGGTGAGTGGTACGTTTCTAATCTGCTCTACATTGAAATCGGTTGGACCCGCTGGTATAGCTGTTTGGGGGAAGTTAGGGGTAGAACGTACTTGGAAAAAGAAGTATGAATAATACTTATGGCCAATCAGGCAGCGTAAGTAAAATCCTTGAACGTGTGGGCGGAGCAAATTGAAATTACAGCGCGACTCTGGGATGCTTAAGTCCAAATGGACGACTAGAACAGAATCTTTCTAGATTCGGATGGGACCAATCAAAAAGTTTGCAAATATTTGCAAGCAGAGGTCCAAGTTTGCGAGAGGAGACCATCTAGAGTAAGAGGGGAATAGTTGCAAATTTGCCATCAGACTGATTATGGCAGTACCATCACATCATTTCATTGACGTACTCCGGTTTCTGGACAGCCCTGTAACGGAAGTCAAGGGCGTGGTAACCGGGCCTGGGATGCGCATCTCTGTGGCTGCTAGATTTGGGTTAAAAAGGAGAGTGACGCAAGTGGAGCCAAGACGATACGGAATCAAAGGTGATTTCGATTCATTTGAACCTCCATGTGGATGTAGGGCGGGGACCAGGCAGAATGGACAACGGCCATACGGGGCGTTCGGGTCAGCCACTGCGGAGGATTGAAGCTTGCAAAGAGAAGAGAGTGGGATGAGAATAGTATAGTCTGGTGAACGTAGGATATACAAGGCAAAATGGTGTCCATCAGCAAAAAGTCTCATGCTGGATGGCAGCAAGCTAAACGAGCGTGCTAGCAACCTATGGGTAGTGGGGGTCGCCGACATGATAAAGGGACAGATCACACCTCTATACGCGTGCTTCTGCCTGGAAAGTAGGCAGTACACTCACGTCGCAGTGTAAGGGGACAGCATTGATGTAAATGGTTGTGTCTCGTGCTTTGCGCCGGTCGTCCGTCGATCACTAGGCGTAGGACCAGGGCAGGAAAAGTTGCATTACTTAAGAAAGTTGAGGAGTTAGCTGACGTGGTTCTTGAGTAGAAAAGCTAGCCATTGGACTAGTTGATAGAATCGATTACGCGGTCAGTTAAACATGGATATGTGATACCTTTGAGCTTAGGTCCAGAATATTTTTCAAGGTACACCCTTGTCCAACTGGGGGATTAATTTAGGAAAGAAAGGCAGAAGATTGTAAATGGTTGAGAGGAAATTTCCGAAATACTGCATAAAGAAAGCAGTTTACCTGGAATTCACTGCATGCTCTGAAAGGAACTGTAAGAGTACGGGTCACTTGTCACTGAGGCACTGTCGCTAGTTTCAAGCAACGAGTGGCGCACCAATAGATGCTGTCTCTGGATGTTAGTATTCAGGAAGTAATAAGGTATTAATTTTGTATCTACAGATGAACTGGACTTTGTGTGTGGTAACTGAACAAATGTGGGAAAGCCGTTGCACCTTCTTTTTGACCGTGGGCGTCGAAAAGTATCTTTAGGTCACCCAACGCATTCGAAAAATTAGACAGAGGCAGTTTCACTAACCTGTATTTCTTGGCGTTACCAGATAACTGACAGCCTGGACATGTTCATAACAACAGCCACGGGCGGACAAACTGGCAATCTTCTATGTGTTCTCCTGACTGAAGGCTGACCTCAGCACCTCAAGCACGCTCATAAACGAGAGACGAGTGTGCAAACGCCCTAGGTTGCATGGTAACAGGGCGACCCTAAGTGCAGTGCGTACCCGACCACCAAATGAAGTTCTCATCCCTCGTTCATGTTACAAATACGGTTCTCTGCCGTTCACATTAGTGCATGCTTCAAAATTCTAATGCAATTGCTCAAATACCCCGTAGAACTGTTATTCATTCAAACTGGCTGGTCCCCGGTCTACACTCACACGGCCCTCCAACGAAAGGGAAATTATCTGTGACCCTGCATCCGCCTGACTCTCTGTGTCAATCTCCGTCTCACCCAGATCCAACTGCCACGGAACTGCGTATCCCTTCTCCGATCGCGGCACCCTTGACGACCGTTACGGGGCTGTCCATAAACCGAAGCGTGTCAGTGCAATGATGGCATGGCACTATCATACCCAGTGTGATGGCACTCCCGCAATTATTCTCTTCAGAATCTCGACCGCAACCTCTCGCCCAATCGAGCCTGTAATCACAACTACGAGCAACTTTTTCATCCGGCCCCATCTCTGGGACGAGTTCTTTCGTACCCGATGAATTTTCGTTCATGTTTGGCTAGCTTGGTTTTCTGCCACAATTTCGGCTTGCCTCTTCCAAAAGTTCAAAGCCGTATACGGTGTTCGGTTCGCCCTACGTATTAGCACCATGTCCACATCCAACCTATCTGCTGCACCTGACTTCCCTACAACAGCGCAACCAGTGAGTCTGCTTAGGTTCAAATTAAACCACATGTTTGAGACAAAACTCGCCATATGCTCCCAATTCGAATTATTCCATCTCCATCTCCACTTTTGCTCGTTGTGACTCCGGCTATTTACCTAACCGCCCAAGGTCACTCATGGCCAGCAATGGTTTTCAGTTTTAGTTCATGCCAGTCAACTATGTCTTTGAACTAGTCGGACCTCATGCCTATTGTTCCCTACAAGTTGGGAAAGAAACCTATTATTATCATTTCATCGGGTATTTCCCATTGTTTATGACGTTGTCCTCTTTTTGCGCAATCCGAACTGCCCGCGAATCCCCCAGTCATGCTTCATTCTGACTGTAAAATTATGATCATGCCAGACGGTATGTCACCCAAAATTTCGGAATAAACATTTTTATAACTTGTAGATAATCCGTATTCATCAGCAGTATTACTACCGTCAACTTGTGGGTCTGACGCTTGCGTTTGCACATATCGCTTTTGTAATTTCTGCATCCGGTTACAGCTGAAACTGCACTATCAAGCTATAATGAGACTCTTATCCGTGTTTGTCATTCAGATTTGGACCTCATCTAGCCCCTCGTTCATGCAATGGGGTTGCCACCTATTTTCACTCCCACAATCCCGTCTAAACTATCCGAATACACAGGCAACCACGACAGCTACTGCTTATACGCTTTATTTCCATTTATGATGATCATTTGTCTGAAGGTTGTAAGAGTAACTTCATCTCCTCTTCCCGAAGTCAAATATCCTTCAATCCGCATCCAAGTAGAATACATCGCCGCAGTTCCATCAACCTCGCCTTTGTGTTTCAGGCGTCGAATGGGCTCTGCCTGCCCGTTATCCGTCTTTCCAATGCGCCTTGCCTGCTTATCCAAATTTGTCCTAACTAGTCAGCCTTTCGGGTTGCTATCCAGCCCCAAATATCCACCACATCTTTTTGTACAAGTTCCGCTTAATCAGCACCTCCTGTCGCCGACGATGCAAAAGACTGTAAGACTGATATGTATATTTTCAAGCTCATGCCCTACTCCCAGATGTCTTAACTAACCCATGCTTGAACTTGTATTCTATCTTCCGCGGCGGCGAAATCAGAAAAATAAAAAGGAATCTTTTGTTGAGCGCCTGTGCGGCTGGTTGAGGCATACGATAATAACAAAGATAACTTTCCAGCTGTAACACTTTTGATGCAAAGCAGAGTAAAATGTCCTCCTCACATATTATTTAAAGTAGACCCAGTAAATGCATGTGCTACGCTGCTGAGGTAATTTCTTTTGCAAACCCTGTGAGCTTTTCCTTGGGTTGTGTGTAAACTGCTGAGGTCACCTCATTCTCTTAACGTGCAACCCGGCCAAGTTTTATCCCGAGGTGTTTAACCTGCATGTTTTGAACTGATAGTTCCTCTAGATTTAAAAATGTTAACAATAAAAGGCTTATTTCCCAACTTATAGGGTTAGTGAGTACCTATATCCGCGTGCCAGGTACCGTCAGAAAGCCCCTAATATCCACAGTCAATATGCCACTGTTTATCGTAGCCTCCAACTGGTAACTTGCCTTGTACTGCAGTTCCTTCACCCAATTCCTGAATGGATTTCCAAAACAATGTGTTCTGGCTTACTGACCCCTTATTTTTCTTTATCAATCTCCACAGCGTAATATTCCTACCACCTTAAATGCTTGCCGGGTAACCGCACACATTTACGCGGGCCAATTAAGACGACACGGTGTTAGAAGTAGTCTACTTACACCACGACCCCCCTACCCAAAGTCATATTCGATCGTACAACTAGGTATGACCTTAAAGATGCATCATCATCATCATCAATAGCATGACATCAGATCTCAACACTGAAACTTCGTTGCTGTACAACCACGTTTTATTTGAAAGTTTTTTTGTGAAGAAGGGAATAAAAGTAAACGGGGAGAGAAGATAGCATAATACAATAATTTCAGACTGCCTACAACTTCAGACCTTCCTTCGGGCAGTTTGGATAGAAACGCACAAGAACGCGAGTTATATCAATTATCCGCCATATCCCTTTGACTAACAATCGGCTACGGTGGGAATCACGCGGTCGCCGTCCAGAAAGCCGAGTAACACCGATGGAATCCCGAGCTCTTCGCATTCTCTTTCTACCCTTTGGTCATGTCAGTGGCTGGCCAACTCTCTGCCGCCGGAACACAGCATGGAAAACAGCACCTTTCAAGGTTTAGCTAACGCTCCTCCCCCATATTCACATATGGCCACATCCATTCTTATCGACCACACACCACCATCCCCCGATATCTCAACCTGAATGTGCGTTGTCGTTTTTTAATTCGGCCAGTATTGCCTCACTACAGTAGTTAGAAACTGAAACTGCTCTTTTTGCCTGCCATTTTGCACCGCAGTATAATTTATACCCTGATCCCCTCTAGCGGGCCTACTTGACATTCTCCCCATTTTGAGTTCCCACCCCAATTTGGGCAGTCTCATTACCTCGTTCGAATAGCAGAATTCAACCAACCTGTGCCCAAGATGAACCCAAGAAAATCTTCTGTTAATGCCGGTGTTAATTTGTCAAAATTCCATACCATTACTAACCACTCTGACAAACTTAAACGGCTCACTCAAGTTGACTACCCACGGGATTCTCCACGAATCCATGTACGACGTAGCAATGACGGCACGGCCACTTCCATACACAGTCCAATGGCTTGCTTGTAGTGTACCATCGCTCACGACGGAACATGTTACATGCGCGCAAAAGCCCACCTTAATCCGCTCAACTTGCGCCAGAACTTCCAAGTATTGGCTACTGTTTCGTACTGACTGTTTCTGCTGCCCACAAACCCAATGATTCTTCCCACTGCACTATCAGAGATTCAGTATACCGGGGAAGATGAAAACTGGCCGCGCAACCGACAGTGTGCTGACTTTGCTAGCTACAACCCATTTCACGACTTCATCTGGCGGGACGTTCGTTGCAAAGATAGAGCAGTCCTTTCAAAGTGTGCTGCAAGTGCTCTGTTTTCAGATTCCGCGAACAAAGACGACAAAATACTTGTTCCCGTGGTCTGAAAATATTTTCAAATTGATTAATGGTGAAAACAGGCAAGGAACCAGAATTTTTACCGTCTGCATGGGACATCATGCCGGACCCCAGCAGTCTATAAAAATACAAACTCCGCACCCAAAGTTTACCTTGATTAGTTTTAAACAAATTACAGTAGAACTTTGACCTGCTGACGAGATTTTAGGGCACCAAATAAATACCTTCGAAAGCTAAAACGTTATTTGTATGTTTACGTTGTTCAATCTGTGGTCTTAGGAGAGCTTTGGAGTGTGCTCTTAAGAATCGGCGCAGTGAACAAGCAAGCGAACATCTGAGCTTTCAGTCACCTTTTCTCCCCAAACGCCGATCAAGGATATTAGCGCGGGTTGTCAGGATTCAGAAATCATACCGAAAGAGCAAATATGTGTCAGGGGATCGCTCTCTAGAGGAGCAAAAATTAAGCCATAACCGTTTTGGAAGAGAACGCGCAATGAACCTCCGCTTGACGACATTTCAGGCAATTCCAAACCTATGGCAAACACATTGGTAGTTGGTGACCCTTAAACTCCTAAAAGCACGCCGACGCAAGCAGCCGCAAATCCTGATTGAAGAAACATTCTTCGTCAAACTCAGCCTCTCCGATTGTAGATACAGTCCACATTCATGGCCCCGACAGCTAATGCCACAAACCCGATAGCAGTGCACCTAAAAGTTCTACCCACACCGAGTTGGCCACGTTTCTGGCGGACGACATTGGAGTCCACACAAACACAAAAGGAAAGCAGCTGCGATCGAATTAGCCCCATGAATCTCGCTCTATCAAAAAACTGTTCGCTGGATTCAAAGTGAAGTGCTCTGCGTAAACGAGTCCTTTTGGGTTGCCACCAATAGGATTACCCATTAGTGGTGCCATCCACCACAAAAGATACCTGACAGGGCTCCACAGAGGGATATTACAATTGAAAACGCGCCAAAAATTATAAGAAACCGAGCAAACGCACTCCCACCGCAAAGTCTTGAACAACAACCAATCCAAACGTTTAAAAGCCGGTATTGCACAAGTTCTGCGTAACAGCAATCGAAATTTGCAACAGCGAGGCGAAACACTACGCCGTCAAAAGGAAAAGGCCTCACTCAAACCAAGCTCTTGAGAGAGAAACACCCTGGAAAATTAAGCCACAAAGCAGACTAGTAGGCCACTGAGGCCCGTTTAGAGCCTTGGACTCAAACCCGACGTGCGGCTAATAAGTCCCTCTACCACTCTGGCAGCACACTTCTCAGCCCTCAACTTTGATCACAGTAGAGATAGCGCTGCAGTGCTTATCCACGAACTGCCTCAGTATTTGCAATTAACTTCGCGATATTAAACAGCCAGGTTGCCTTGAAAAGCCGTCCATAATCTCACTTAGAGAGACCCGACTCACATTGGACATCTCTCAGGCGAAGATCCTGACAGACGGCTACTCCATTTTTTGAGCTGACTCAAAACGCACGAGGATAGGTGGAATCACTTTATACTAAAATGCAGTCTACCTGGCACAACTGTCCTCTCCGATACCACTCCCGTACCTTTTTGTGGTGCACTTTAGATTCACTCCCCTTTCTCTTCCTCCCGGCCTCGCCTACAAATTGAGGATAACCAATCCCCCAGAAGACCCCCTGGACAACTCACGCATACTCACTTCCCACATCTTTTGCCAATGGGTATTTTACCACTTCTAAGGACTCATTAAGGGGGCTCAAGCGCACCGGGTCTGATGGAAAATTCGCACCTATGCTGATCCAAGTTTTTCGACAAAACGCTTGGACACAACATGTCGTCAGACCCGCCAGATACCGCGCAAGCCAACTACCATCCATGTTGAATTTGGTTACCACCAACGAAAGACATTTCTGTGAGCGTGTATAAATGAAGGCTTTACTGGGGCATAGTGAACATTGTGCGCCAACGTTTGAGTTCATCTGCCACTGGGCCATAAATCCGGTACCACTGACGTGCAGACGCCCCAGAAACAAATGCCCTGCTTGAGAAATTACTACTGGGACCAGTTTCATTAGAAGGGCTATACAAAACCATTGTTCAGACAACCCGCAACGCCGATACGATGTCCGGCCCCAAAAAACCAGCGCGCAGTCGGATGGACCAAAGGCTACTCAGAAAGATTTGGAGTCTTTTGGAGCAGAGGTCGCAAATATTTCACGCACGAAAGACGTAATCCTCATTGAGCGTGTCCAGCTTTTTCACTTGTGCCTTTCAGGTGAACGACAGCTGCTGAACGACAAGAACAAAACCGACCCGGGAAACTTGGGCAAAAGCCTCGCTCCTGTGTATCAATCCGTGAATCCGTGAATAACCACAGGTGATGAGCTGGCACTTCGTAGAATGCGGAAACGCCGTATATCTGAAAGCCATCAATTAGATATAGGAAAACAAGCCACCATATTGGATTTTACTCGGAAAATGAAAACTGTACCAGTTGAGTACATAAGACTGCACCAAAGCAATAAGCCAACCACCTCGTCCTTAAGGAACTGAACCCGGAAATCTACAGTTGACACCATAGTTTTATCTGGGGCCCATATATAACACTATACAGGCTATTATTCTGCTCTAACGACCGATAATAATAATAATGTTTACTCCCAACTAGTGGATGGCATACCTTCAGGCATGATCATAATGTTACAGTCAGACTAAGAGAATGACTGGTGGGGTATGTGGGTACTGGGAATTTCCTGGAAAATGGACGGTGACGTATACAGTGGGAATTATCCGAAGTAAAGTTCGTCATGCCTGAAGCGGTTTGGGTAGACCCTTCCTTTCTTATCGGGAACGTATCTGATGAGACTAGATCCGATAGCTAAAATTTGAAAGTGGCGGGCAAAAACAATAAGAGGGAGGACACAGCAAGAAGCTTCCTGCCTGGTACGTGATAAAAAAAACTTCAAACTGCAAAAAATGTGGAGAGGCGGCGGAACGGCCATTATCTGACCGGCCAATTTGAACTGAAGCCCAAAACCGTCACTGAGGCTTCATGACCTTGGGCCTTCGGGCGTATGGTCAGGGGCACGAAAAAGCGTAAGTGGGGATGGTGAAGTGTGTATATGTAGTATATATATGCGGTACAAATAAATGCTAGCAGGAAAGGCAGAATCACAGTGTGCGGTGAAACAAGGACTGAGAGACTCATTAGTGTTGCTGCTGGATCGGGGTCATGTTTAAGTTATTTGGAGGAAGGAGTTCACGCAAACGCACAAGAAGGAACGCGAACTGCGCGGAAAATGACTGACTCGGTAATGAGTACAAAGTAAAAGACACCGGGATGTTTAGACACAACGGAGGGTTCAACAGATTGGAACAAACGCCTACAAGAGGCGACTGGGTCCAGACGAATACTTTGATTGTGGTTACAGGTAAGGGAACGAGTGGGCAAGAGGGTGCAGCCAAAGTAGAAAGTGAACAGTTGCGGGTGTGCAACCAAACTGGATACGGCAGTGCCGTGCCGTCACTGCACTGAGACACTTCAGTTTCTGGAATGCCCCTTGAAGAACGACCTGATTGAGGTAGTTGTGCTGGGATGTGCAGATCTGTTAGCAGCGGGATGTTTTGGGTTTGCCAGGGGATTTCGCAGGGTGAGCTAAACCAATGTAATATCGCGGGTAGTATTTGTTTTTCCCGGCTGGGGATCCCTTCTGTTGTAATGCGCATTTCGGGTGGAGTGGATAACGACCAAACATGACGTCCGTAGCACGTTTGATCATGCCAGACGGTATGTCACCCAAAATTTGGGAATAAAAATTATTATTAGTAGTAGTATTACCGCAGGTCGAAGCTTTGGAAGAAGATTAAATGGGATGAGACCAATAAGGCCTGGGGAGTTATAATAGTCATCAGGCAGGATAAAGTCCTTTATTAGGAAAAAAATTGTACGTTTGCCACAGTTAGGGGGTGACAACAAGTGGTTAAACGAGACTGATAAAAATGGATCTGCACTCTGTAGTTTCGTCATCAGAATCAAACGTAGGTTGCCAATATATGCTGTTATACTACCCGAGACGGAGAACAGCTCGATGTAAATAGGCAGAAAGGCGGCTTGGCAAGGCAAACAAACACGTAAGTACTGGTGAGAATTGAATTTCTGAGATGACGGACTAGGTTTCCTGGACGTTATTAGTGAGTGGGACAATACTAGGGCAATCTAGGAGGGAAGGTGAATGTAAGAAAAAGGACACCAGTCCACGAAGCACTACTGTCAGCTTTAATCTATAAATGGTACATGGCGAAGTAAACTTTCGACGCAAGCTTCGCCTGCTGGTAGTGGAGGGCTCTGTGTCCACTCCTGGGAGTGGCAGGTAGATGTGTATTTTGTTTGATTGACGAAGTGGGCTTTAGTGCGATGTAGCCTCTATTCTGGCAGAGGCAACTACAGCTATGCATGTTGATGTAGACCATGGGCATCACAGAGTATCTTCAGGATGTCACAGATATATTGTTTTTTGACGGACGAACGGCCGGTCTTTTCATCTGTAGTTTAGTGCGTTGCCAGATGCAAATCTCAACCGAGGCCAGTCCAACACCAGCAGCAACAAACAGGAGGCAGCAATGCTGTTTTCTTAATTTCCTGAATTTAAAGGCCAGGCTCATAACCACCGGCGATGGGCAATGCATTCGTGCTCCTGGAGGGGTTGCGGGTATACGAACGCACCATGGTGCAACGTAACAGGGTGACCCTCCTGTCGGGCGTATCCGTCCACACAAACGTATCCAAACTTGTGAGGACGTAACAACGAAGGGCGTTAAATTAACTTGGCCTGTATGGGAGAAGACGTTCGTCACGTCTTGCTCAAGACAAACCCCTTCGGATCGTTAGGGCCATACGAGGCCCGCCCAAGGATCCCGAAGGAAAAGTTGCTCACACTGGCGAAACGCTTCTACTTGGTGGTTCGTCGGTCATTCGACGAAGGCAACCTTCCCTCTGCTTAAAAGGAAGCAGTTGTCACGTCAATTTACAGGACTGGTGACCGACTATCGCCCGAGATTTACAAGCCTATTAGTCTCACACAAGTCTCGTGTAAGATGACGGAATGCATCCTGAAGCAAGCCATCTGGAGGCATCTCGCAACGAACAACTTTATACCCCCATTGTAATACGGACCCCCCAAACCGTTCGTGCCCGACAAACATGCTCATGTTTATGGACAGCTTAACCCATGCCAAAGACGAAAGGCTCATTTTGATACCATATTTTTGGACTTCCCAAGTGCATTCAATCGAATTCCACATGTCTTGTTTCTTCACAAACTAGGGTCTCATAGGAATCGGGGGGAAATTATTCGCTATATTAAGGTTTCCTATCAGCCAGAACGTTCTGAGTGAATGTATGTTTGACCAACACTTCTTCGACCCCGGTCTCCATTGAAGTTCCTCATGACTCTGCTTTGGGACCAGTTCTGTTTCTGATCTACGTCGGCAACCTTCACATGTTCTTTCCAGTCTATGTCTATTTTTTCGGGCAACTTGAGATCCTTGCGTTCCAACGCCTTCCCTTGAACGACAAAAAGTGTCTGTATATCATTTGGAGGCGATTCAGCGAACGTCTTGTCTTGTATTTTGCTAATTGACCAGAGGACATTTCGAGGATAGAAAACAAAACGAATCTGTGTATCTGGCTATCTCTACCCATGCCCTCCTCACTGCACTGCTCACTGCTCAAAAGGCATTTGCCGTTTCGCGGATGATTTGGCGCACCTTCTTCCGTATTACTCGCATGGACCTTCAAATGTACTATACGGCCTATGTCAGATGGATTCTAGAATATGCCATCCAAGTTGTCCACTCAGAACACAAGAAGTACGTAACCCTCGTTGAGCGTTCCCAACGAACCGCAACGACAATGATTGCTGAACTTAAACCTGTAGGCTATGAAAAGTCCATCGCAATGCTTGACTTCCTTCCACTGGGGTATCGCATCCGAGGAGATCTTATACTCCTGCCTTGTTTGAACAAGGTTTGGCCAACAGATTTTACCGTTCACCTAACCAACACACAGTGCTAACATGGTAGGAGGAGCTTCAAGCTCAGATGGCACGCCTTTTCAAGTAATTTTTTCTTATTTAGGGTAGTTGCTGCGTGAGATGGCCTTCCTCCAGGGGTTATCCACGCTTCATTTAGTACCCAGTTCAAAGCCCCATTAGACGCCTTTAATGCGAGTCCTTGCGCTGGCAAGCTTAGTGTCCTGCGCTGAGAAATCAGAGCGCAGTCCTACAGCCTTTTCCTGATTCTGCCTTTCAGGTAAGCGGCAGCCACTGAACGAGAGGAACAAAACCGACCGGGAAACTTAGACCAAAACCTCGATCCTGTGTATCAATGCCGAGCCTTAGATGCACACCCAAAAATTCTCTGAAACCCTAGTTCGGATGGGGGAAACTTTAACGGAAAGCTTTAGCATTTGATGGTATTTATTTAATCCCTGAAGATCCCTCCACGCGACCGCAGTTATGTTGGAGGTTGTTTAGACCTATTCGAGACCCACCAAGGGCGCAGACTTCATATTTTAATGTCCGCCATTGGCTTCGCATGATATGTCCGTTAGGACGGTGGGAAATTTTGTGGACAAGTTGGTTCCTGCAACGTTTCCTTCTGTGTTGGATTTGAAAATAATCCCACACCTACATGGACGATAACTACGCACTCTATGCCCACGCAAATTTGAAATGGACCAGCTACTCGTGGGTTGTGGGGTGGGAATTTTCTATCTTTGCGGCAGGCGTCCGAGGAATTCGTCACAGGCAGTAAAGGGTTCTTTGTTCTCCTTTCATGAGGGTCGCTACGCGCTATAACTGTTGCACGGCAAGGTTCTGTCTTCAACCGTATACTGATCTGTTGATTTTTCCGTTAAAAAAATCAGTCGGGTTATCGGCAGAACTAGCAGACAGTACAATTTGATGGCCAGTGCTCGGAAGTTCTGGAACGAATTCCACGGATTACGACGTTCTTGCGGTCGCATGTAGCGATCGGTCCGGAAATATTGGGGGTTTGTTGAACTACGGGTAAGCCATCATATTGTGTATGGCAGTCGCGGTACCCTCATCACGACGCCGTACTTGGGTTCGTGGACAGCTCCGTACACAAACTTCTTCGGCTAGTTAGTTGAATTTCTCAAGGTAGTTAGGATCGGCCAAGGAATCGTGTCAAATTAATACCAGCATTGTTCAAGGTTATTCTTGGTTCCGTCGAGGGCTCATGGTGATTGTTTGCTCCTATCCACCATAAGAAGGCCGAGTCTACATTGGGGACCCGAAATAGGAAAAAGTATCAGAAAGTTCTGGTAGAGAGCAATAGTGTGCGAGTTAGACTACGGCCCGAAATAGCAGGCAGGCAAAATTAGTCACAATTTCTAACTACTTCATTGAGGCGACACTTCGCGAATTCAAATCGGTAAGCGATATGCAGGTGTAGATAAAAGGTATAAGATCGATGCAAACGAATGTGGGTATATGTGATCACAAGGATTTTACTTAATTGTGCGCGACTAAGGTAGCTTGGATATTACAGGGACATCAGATCCGAGAAAGACGTGGATGTCTGGCGGTGCTGCGCGTTTGTACGATGAGATGACCTCAGAATGGCGCAGCCACAGTACAGAAAAGCTTGGAACTTTGCAAAACCATTTGCCTCTAGAGCGTGATGCAATGAGTGTTAAGTGAGTTTCTGTTGGCATTTTCCCCTTGCTATCAATGAATTTTCGATTCATAGGGGGATTGCCCGAGATATGTGTTAAAACCAGGGCAAGTTCAGGTCGGAAACACAGGCGTCCGCCAAAGTTGCTCCCAGTTTCGTTTTCCCTCCTTGCACAGCAGAAGGTGGATTAAGAAGTTAAGCACTCTCAATTCCCACTCGATTTCGTGATCGATGAGATACTGAGACGAATGCTGAAGTGTCCTCTGAAACCCGGTCTTCAAATATCCAATGAAGGAAGTCTTGTCGATCTGGATTATGCAGACAGCATCCTCAGCTTAGAACAGGAGATAAAGGCGCAGGTGTTTTTGGATGAATTGACCAAAGTCGTCTTTTGGTATACACTTTGCACCCACAAAGTGTAAGGTCACAAAAATAATGTTTCTTCCCAAATGCTTGGTGGCATCCCGTCAGGCATGCTCACAGTCAACATAAAGCACGAGTCTGTTCGTAGTTGTGGGCGATAGGGATAAGGCCGAGAGAAAGTAGGGAATAGTTGCGAGTGTGCTATCAAACGGGGGATGGCAGTCTCACGCCAATATTTCAATGACGTACTTCGGTTTCTGGGCAGCCCTGCAATGGACGCCATGGTTTGGGTCATGCGGCTACGATATGCAATTTTCTAGGCAGCGGAATATTTTCGGTTAGCCGGGGGAATCCGCGGAGGTAGAACAAAGGCGATGTAAAATCGCAGGTATTTTTCTGGTCCAACTGGATTTCACCGTGGATGTAGCTAACAAACCAGGTGGAGTGGATAACAGGCACACAGGGCGTTCGAAGCTTGGAAACACGAGGGAATGGGATGAGATCAGTAAAGCTTGGTGAGATTGAGGAGACATCCCACAGGATAGAGTGCATTCATAGGTAGAAAAAGCCCAACGTTTACCACAATTAGGGTGATGACAACAAATGATTAAATGAGACGGGATATGAATAGATCTGTACTTAGTAGACTAGCAAGCAATAGGTGTCGAGTTTGTTAATACATGCTAATGTAGTACTAGAGGTCTAGAGAAAACCGGTGTATGCAAGCAGAGAAGTGGTGTGGTTGGGGAAAACGGACATATAAGTGCTGACGGAAGCAGAACTTCCGACATGATGGACTGATCTATATGGCATTTAATACGTAAGGTGGACGTACCATAATCTAGGAAAATGAATGTAAGAGAAATGGTCATCAGCCTCGAAGCACTGCTCTGGCACATGTAGTCACCGAACACGCCACTTATAATCCAAGGAGAGACATGCGAATTTGTGGAGCGTTTTACAAACATTCAAAGTTGTATTAGTTTTCATTGTAATTTGACAGATGAGGTCAAGACACGAATCTGCAGGGCTCGGGTAGCCTTGCTAATTTGAAACTCAGCTGTACACCAAGGATGTTATCATCGTGGCCGCTTTATGACGTAATCTACCTATGGAGCGTCATATACTTGGCAGGAATGATACAAATGTGTTAGTAACTTACCTACTGTTATCTCCTTACGCTGTATTTTCAACAGGCTAGTTATGCATATCTGGGAAAGGGAATCCTCCACATGGATGGCCCTCACATCTCTACTACACAGTTCATGCTGTTTTCCAAAAATGTTGCTCTCGATGGAAGTTGAGCTACATAGGACAGAGCAAAATCCCCTCGTTTGTTAAATCTGAGGAGTATGAAGCAAACAAACGATTTTCCTAAGTGGGATTTGAATCCGAAATTTTACCCTTAAAGAACACTGAAGAATGCTAAAATATGCTGCGGTGCGATTTGGTGCCTTATCCCTCGTAAACCGGTAACAAAATGCAAATCGGTGATGGTCCAGGAGCTTGACATTTCGCTCAGTTAAACAAAACGCTATTAGCAATATATTGCCGGCGGTTGCAAACGGATTAAACTAACTCCCCGTAAGACTCGCAACTTCAAAAACTCTATGGTTTCGGCGAAAAAATTTCGGCGTGCTTCTAGTGAGCGGCTGTATCAACCCGCGCTGAGAACTTAAAGAGCAGTGAATGTCTTTTTCGCCTGTCTTCCAGATGAGCGGAAGCCGCTGAACGGAAAAAAGAAACCCGACCCGAGAGGTTTGAGCGAAGGCCTCAAACCTGTGTATCAGTCCGGAACTCCGTGTTTAAATGCACTGAGCCAAAGGCTGTTTGTTTCTATGCTCAATAGTGTCAAATACCGCGATCGTTAAACGTGCCTATTGTAACGCATTTGAAACTTGACTGTTCCCGCTTACACATGTTTAACATATGGCCTTACGTGTACACCTCTCTCTCTCTCTCCCAATTACAGGTATACCGGATGAGTCACCACGGGCGCCGGACAGGGAGGAGTAGCCTGCTGGTACACCCCCCCCTGAGTGACCTTGACCTGTTTTTCTGTACTTCCCGTGACCTGTACCCGTTGTTTCGGTTTCGGTTCCGGGGTCGAATACACGTGTTTGCAACGCGGTCGTTCTGCTTTCCTATCCGTGCGTCGTGCTTGCTGTGCCTCCACGTGCTGTTGTGTCTGAACTAACCCGGTGTACCCGTTGCCTTACAGCGTATTGCGTCGACTCGCCCACGCTACACTATAATTTCTCAAAAATTTACTGTGGTTGGTTGCAAAGCGGAATGGAGAAAATTGTACAGCATCCCCTGATAAACGTTAATTCAACACTCGGAGGTTGGAATTACTCGAAGCCGCATACTTAACGGTTATTTCTGAAGTTTTCTGGCACGAAGCCATGATCATTAACGTGACTCCATATCACTGGAAGCTATGCATCTGATCTAAACAAACAAAATGCAGACGCAATGCAAAATAAACATTGTTGTTTGTTTTTAACCAACAATAGGAGCATAAAAGAGACCCTTCCCACGAGGTCCACAAGCCAATATTATCAAGACTTATTGTGCTTCTTACCGTCTGTGTCTACATAACAGTAGAACGCCTTCACAGATAAGAAGCACGGTGGACAGACCGTCAATTGCCCATCCCCCGAATACATGTATTCATGGTACGAAATTTAACCAGTAAAGTTACTCTTGGGTTGATATCGCGTTGGACTCAGTAAGTTGATGCAGCAGAAGCAGCACAGGAACTTGGAACGTTTAGAATATTGAGGAAGAGCAAGCGGGGGAGAATCCTGCTATCCTCGAGTAACCATCCTTCAAATGTGGTCTGTGCAATCGATCGGGATTTCGTTTCCAGAATTCATTCTGCGCTCACCACATACGAATCATAATAAGGATGAAAAATCGCACAACACCCCTAACGTTTTTTGCCATAGGTAGACCATTATTTACAGAATGAATGTTCCAGTTTTGCTGGGACATTTCTACTTTGCAATTTGAGAAGACTTGGGGGAAGAGATATGTCTCAATTTTATTGGGTCCTGACGTAAGGAAGCGCTACTGGAATGTATGACATACTAGAGTTCGTGTTATAAACTGTGCCTCTAAGAGATAAGGGATGGTAGATTATATCTACTGATTAATTACCTTTTGCTAAATGTTCATCTTCGTCATCATCATTATTTACAACAACACCCGATGAGAAGGTGCATCACAGATACAAAGCCGTGTGAATTTATACCATTAAAAAAGAACAAATAAATACTTGAACACGGAGTACTTGGTGCTTTTCTACCACAAACATCCGAGTTGCACAAAACTTTAAAATTGAGCCACACAATTTCGATAAAAATATCACCACCGACGACAGTAATATTGTTTATCAGCCAAATTGTTCATTGCCTAAAGCTGAGCACACGGAAGGAGCGGCCGTAAAAATAGACTTTTGAGAGGTGGATATCGGAAAGGGCAATAAGAGCTGCCAGGAAGCTTCCAGGCCTGAAAAGTGCGGGTGAAGCGAACGACGCGTCTCTAAGGTCATCATCGGTGCAACATGTTTCGAACAGCAGGCGCATGGGTGGAGCTTTCCAAACATGGCCTAGCTGTATGTGATAGTGGCGCGGGTATAAATATGTTTACAGCAGAAACATCGCCACTGACCGGACAGAATGGGCTAAGCTGAGCACTATATCAGACATCACCATCATCCCAAACAAAACCTGAAAATTTCTTGTCAGCTCGACACGGTCTTTTATAAGTATCAAAGAACTGCTGGTCTTGAACCTGCTTCCTACGCATTTCGGTCCTAAACTGTCACTGATGATGGCAGTGGATGCATCCTGTTAAGGTGTTGACGCCATGATGTCTTACATTTTCCCGATTAATCAAAAAAGCAACCACACATATGGTTTGTTGCTCACTTGCTTCAGCATAACAAAATTATCGTCAGATCAGAAAAAAGGCTTTAGCTATCATCTTTGCAGTATAGAAGTTACATAAAATTATCTACGGCTGATAGTTCGCTCTTCTGACTGGCAACAGGCCCCTTTAAGTATATTTGGATGTAAGAAAGGTATACTACATACACTGGTAACCGATTGCAGTGGCGAGCCACTACTATTCTAGGATACGGCCGTTTGATTGAATATCAAACAACTACCCCTTTTTATAGACAGATACTGCATCACAATTCATCAAATCTATTAGTGTGGTTGTTGAAGAATCGTCTTCTAGAGTCTCTTTCAAATGCTCCACCATCAAATATGAACGCATACTGGAACGAGATTGCCACCTCTTCGCATAGTGCTGGGAATTTAGCCTGTGGCACGGCACCTTCTGTTCCAACGCTTGACTGGAATGTTCTTCGCACTGGGCAAGAGCACGATAGATCTCATGCGGACGGAGTGTAGTGCAGAAGGTCAGACTTGCCAGACAGAGTTCGACAGCGATATCTACAAGCTATGAAGGGGAAAGGGTAGCAAAAAGGAAACAATCAACGGAAGAGGCCCAGAAAGCCGGTAATACTTGAAGATTATTCCAGTTAATCTGTGCGACAGGTCCGCGAAAACCACCTGTGAGCGAAACCATCAAGCATCAGAATGGAACGACCGTCTCGAATAAGGAAGAACACCTCGACCGGTGGGCTGAATACTTCGAAAGACAACTGTCGTCACCACCAGCTGGCACTCATCTAGAGCCCACGGGTGAAGTAGAATCCTGGACGGTGGACGTGGAACCACTTACGGCCTCAGAGGTTTACGACTGCATGTGTTCTCTCAATCGCTATCGAGCTCCTGGTCCGGATGACAACCCACCCGCATTGTTCAAATATGGGGGTGAAGTCTTCAGTCAACGCTTGTCTGATCTGTTTGCTTAAAGTTGGGAAAAGGAATCTGTCTCAGACAACTTGTGGGAGTTCTGATTGTAGTGTGACGGATGAGGTAAATGCACGAGTAAATGGTAACCACAGGGGGTCAGTTTGACCCCGGTCGTAACGAGACTATTGGCGTCACTTGTGCTTCGTCGCCTTACAGTGGCTCGTGAAACACTGACTCCGAGAGCAGGAAGCGGGATTCCGGCCTGGTAGGGGTTGCGTTGACCAAATCTTCCAACCTCAGATGCTAGAACAACGCCATACGTATAAACCCACAATTCTAGTATTCCTGGATTTCCAACACGCATTTGACTCGGTTGACCGGTCTGTTCTGCTTGACACGCTTGCCCACCAAGGAATGCCCAGGAAGTTTGTAAACATTATGCTTTCTTTGTACTCTCAGACTTCTGGACGTGTGAGAGTATATAGAGAGCTCTCCAAAGTTTTCGTAAATAAAGCGGTGTCCGTCAGGGATGCCCACTCTCTCCATTCCTTTCAATTTCGTGACGATGAGATAATGAGACGCTCACTGGAGGGTTTCCAAAACCCTGGTGTTTAAATAGCCAGTGAAGAAAACCTTGTCGATCTGCAGACGACATCGTTCTCATCTTCGAAAAGGAGGAAAAGGCACAGAGTTTTGGATGAACTGACCAAAGTCATCCAGTCCTTTATACACTTTGCAGCCGCAAAGTGTAAAGTCATGCTCGTGGACATGCAGTCACTGAACGCGCCAGTGATAATCCAGGTTGAAGTACTGGAAGTTGTGGAACGTTTTACATATCTTGGAAGTTGTATTAGTTTTGATTGTAGTGTGACAGATGAGGTCAGTGCACGAACTGCAAGGCCCGGGTTGCGTTCGCTAATTTGAGACACCTATGGAGTCCGAATGGTGCATCCTTGAATCTCAAAGGACGTGTGTATCAAGGTACAGTGCGGACTGTTTTGTTGTATGGCTTTGAGAGGCTGTTTGAGCAGCGGAACTGTTCGACAATCGTTATCTCAGAACCATAGCTCGTAGGTTGACGTCGGCGCATCCGTAACGAGGTAACTAGAAAGCAACTTTTTCGGTTGTGCAACGGGTACTTCCATTGAAAAATGTGTCCAGCACCAGAAGCTGCGTTGGTTGGGGCATGTGTTCCCTATGCCTAACCATCGTTTGCCGAAGAGAGTGCTGTTTCCTATGCCCAATTCAGAGTGGCGTAAACAGAAAGTTAGCCAACCCTTGACCTGGCAGAGGGCTAGAAAGAGATTACGAAACTCTGGATGCTGTTGGTGCAACTCGCCTTCCAGGATAAAGACCGCGTCATCCTCTTTGAAATTGAGATACTACAAGATATGGCTGCCAACCGATGTCAGTGGCGTTTTTCTTGTCAGTTTCTATCCAGATTGCCTGAGTGAGTGTTTGGAGGTGTAGGCACCTCGGATTGATTAGTAAGCTAGCATCAAGTCCCTTCCCATCCACCTTATTCTTTTCTTTACAAATGAATCATGTTTGTATGGCAGCGAAGCGGTGTTGAACACTGATGTCATGATGTCGATGAGCGATGATGATGATGACGATGATGATGATGATGATGATGATGATGATGATGATGATGATGATGATGATGATGATGATGATGATGATGATGATGATGATGATGATGATGATGATGATGATGATGATGTGATGATGATGATGATGATGATGATGATGATGATGATGATGATGATGATGCAGATGATGATGATGATGATGATGATGATGATGATGATGATGATGATGATGATGATGATGATGATGATGATGATGATGATGATGATGATGATGATGATGATGATGATGATGATGATGATGATTGATGATGATGATGATGATGATGATGATGATGATGATGATGATGATGATGATGATGATGATGATGATATTGATGATGATGATGATGATGATGATGATGATGATGATGATGATGATGATGATGATGATGATGATGATGATGATGACATGATGATGATGATGATGATGATGATGATGATGATGATGATGATGATGATGATGATGATGATGATGATGATGATGATGATGGAGATATTGTGTTCACAACTGTCCATTTTGAGCCAGACGTCAAGCTTCTCATCACCGACGCTGTTCCAGCCCCCCTACTAACAACACCTACTATTTAAGTGGCCACTAAACGCAATCATACGCCTCAAAGTTTCGTGAAACTCATCCGACTTGGCTGGCCCAGAAAGAACCTCAACCCAAAGGTCTGCCTATAAGCTAATCTTCAAAAGGCTATATCAATAATTGCCCAATGTCTTCTGATTGCACTAGAGTTTCTCCGACAAACAGTAATCACCAGTTCCACAACAGTCACTCAGGAGTTAGCTGAATGAAATCATTGACCGGAAGCTGCTTTTATTGGCCTAGCATGGATAATGTTTTGGAGCAGCATCGCCGCGGTTGTCCTCAGTGCGTTCAAGTTAAGATATAAACCACAAGAATAACCTATACCCAAGGCACCACAGAAACGGCTATGTATGGACTTTTTGGGTCCAATCGATGGTTTGTTTCACCTTATAATTGCAGACGCTTTCACAAACTGGCCAAAAGTCTTCTGAATGCTTAGAACATCTACCGAAGCTACCATTACTAGACTGCACAAACTATTCAGTTTTTTCGAGATACCTACTATGACAGTAATGGACAATGGTCTTCTGGTTCACTTTAGCTCTTTATGTGATTGGAACTTGCTGTCGTATATTCGGTCACCGTCGTACTAACTTCAGTCAAACGCAAAAGCCGAGAGATTTGTGGATACTTTCAAGGGAGCTCTGTTGAGATCTCGATGGGAGAAACCGACGATTAATGTCATCGATGCTTTTTTAACCAAAGACCGGACAACAGAAAACTCAAATATGCCGGATTAGAAGTCACAAGCCGGAATTATCTCTGGGAGGAAAGTGAAGACACTGTTTGATGCACGGAAATCCAAGAAAAAAGAGACTGACGATGAAAACTAATTGGAAAATTTCAACGACAGGTGTCGCACTTGGCGAATTTTAGGCGTAAAAACTCTGTTTGTGTGAGAGATTTCTTAGCAAATTGTGGGATATTAGGTTTGCTTTGTAACACAAAGGAAAAATTGTCTGTGAAGTAGGTGTTAGTGAGGTGGTGTGGGTTTGGCATAACAGTAAAATTTGGCATTGCGTTCGACCCAATTTAATCCGAGGAAGAAAAACAATCGTATCATCAGGTAGTCCCCTAAAACTCTCGAGATACAACTGAAGAATGAACCAACAGAATCAAGAATTGACGTCAATACATCTCCGATGCAAAGAAGAACTTGGTGGCAAAGACTTCCGATAAAATGGTCGCAGACTGAAAACCTTTGATATGTCTCAAAAAGTGGAAGTATCAGGAAGTGCCCAAACAAGAAAAGTACGGGTGCAAAGAACGACGCCTCTCTACGACCACCATCGGTGCCACAAGATTCGGGTAGCAGGTGCGTAGTCGGAGCTTAAGAAACATGGTCTAGCAGTACGGGGCTAGTGGATTGGGTGTAAAATTGTTCACGGCAGGAATGTTGCCATTTGGCACAACATTCATCAAAAAGTTCCACACTCCAGTCCAGCCTCTGGCTCTGCTGAAGTGCTTATAATCAATCCCTTCTGACTTTGGTGTTTTCAATACATCCTACGCGGAGTCGCTTTTGATCCATTCTCAACTCAGCTTTTACATGTAACTTTTGGAACCTCGTCTCTTGGTCATATTGTGTAAAAACGGTTATACCACCCTACAGTTGACCTTACGTGCTACTGATTCTCTCTCTTACCCTGTTACGTCTAAACACAGCACTAAACATTATTACAGCATTGACTTTTCCTGATTAGTTGATCTTCCTCTGGGCATCTAATGCTATTAAATTATCATTTATACCTCGGAAGCATGCATTCTCTTTGTGACTGGTTTTACAAGGCAATTAAGCACTCAGCACATGCCCGCACGATACTTAACCCAGAAGGTACTACCTGGGTTTTCTGCTCCAGGATGCTGTATAACATTGGCTGACAGACTGACCTTGTCTTGCGGAGCTAGAGATATTCGTTGGGCCGTTTGTCGATTCTTTACATCTCCTCTCCTCGAAAACTTTCGTCTTTAATTCATCTTCATAAATGTCTGGCGACATGCTTGTTGATTACATTCAGTAGGATCGGAGTTGGTCTCCTTTGGGAAGATCCGTTGAAGTGGCAACATGCCGTATATCTGAGCACATGTTTTCAATTCATACCACCTTCTAATCAGTCTGTTTATAGTCTTTTGTGGCCGGCAGTGTTTTTTTTTTAATTTTTCCGCTTCATTTTAGCGATGAAAGTTTTCGGAAGTATAATAATTTGTAGAAAATTGTCGCAGAAAGTTCTCTTGTATTAAAACAAGCTGCTCATGGCCGTGACAAATACTGGTGAGTTTTTACCCTAAAAGTAGCTCAAAGTTATGCTTAAAGCAAACTATTAGGAAGTTTTTCATTTGTAGAATTCCGATGCAGATAGGAAATTGAAGCAAACACCTGAGTTGCAGTCCCAAGGAGTTTAAACCACAACTGCGACTAGTTTGCTTGGCCAACGTCTTTATGTGGACGAGATAGCTAACAATACTGTTTTTTGGTGTAATCCCCAGGCGATGCACATAGCATTGTCATTCTGGCCTTTGAATTTTTTTTATTGAACATTGCACGAAGGCAGAGTTTGTTTTTCTGCTTAGTAAAAATTTATTTTCTAAGGTACCACGTTTAAAACTGTTAAGGTAGGGTTGTTTTAGAATCAGCAACGGATGAACTTTTAGAGTGGCCTAAAATGGGTCACTTGGAACGACTGGTTTTCCAAAACGGGCTAAAAGTTGTTGATGATATGAAGCAGAGCTGTAATTGTACGGCTCTGAATGAGTTCTTGGCCTTTTGGCATAGACTGGCTTTACGTGCACAACAAAATCTAGCCTAAAAATTTCCAGCTCTCCTCATATCATCGACAATGTATAAATAACTCATAGGATGGAAGCACTCACAAGTCTTGTGAACCTTTCATCTGAGAAGGTATAGCTCGAGGAGCCAGTTATATTGTGAGTACTTGGTGCGAATTTCATGATTACTGTACGTGTGACTTTATTTGCTGTCTAAGTACCATCTGTTCAAAGAGCTGACCGATAGCTGGAGCACGGGTTTGAATTTTCCAGGAGGTTCTTCAGATCAGCAAGGTGGAAATAGCTGTGAGGTGCCTTTTTGGCTCTTCGGCACAAGCTGACCTCAGTTACAAGACGAAACAGCAACCAAATAAGTAAAATTCCATGAGGTCTGTATGCTTATTTAGTATGAATAGAAGACGGCCGGGATTTGTGTTTTGCTTTCTGTGCGGCTGTAGAATCTACGGCGCTTTGTTGCAATTAGACGAGATGGCGCTAGGAAAGAATACTCCCTCGAAGGCAGTATTCCAAAATCAGGTGGTTCTGACCGGTTCATAAGCGCTTGTGTATCTTAAAGAACAAGATAATGATTAGACGACCAACAGTTCACTTCAAGCATTGCGTTGTGTCACTAAAAACTGTAATTCCTCTGAAGGATATAATAGGTTTTGAAGACGTTTGTTCCTCCATATGGGTGCTCTCGCTTTGAGAAGACGGATGGAGTTAATCTTGGTCAGCATAAAACGCCATATTAGCCAGGGTGCGTTGGACTAAACTCTTCTGTAGCGTCAGTTTTTCTACGGTGCACATGGCAACAGCAACAAAAAAGACAGGAATAAATATCCAAATAAGAAGTTGGTGTAAGCTCAACGACAAGGTGAACAGGCGTTTTGGATCTATTGTGAGTCGGTTATAGGTCTTTTCATGACTAGACGGCTATTTTTAAATGGACAAAGCTTTGTGCGCTCACAAAGCCGATCGTTTCAGTTCCATCCGCAATACTGCTGTAAAGGCCTAGAGTAGGTTATAACTGCGCAATAGTCAATGACTAGGCGACAGCCGAATATTCTATCTTTCATTCGATCATGCCGCATTTCGGGTACGGCCAAAACATATGAGTATGGCTGATGGCTTTAGGAGTGCGCTTTCACATGCATACAGCTCTCTGACGAAGGAAACAGTCTACTCCTTCAAGATACGCATAACTTTAAGTGGCACTTATCTTATTACTGACATGAGTGACAGAAAGACAAGTCTTCCTAATGGTCTGGTTTGATTCTTTAAAATTAAGCTAAGCCCAGCTATCTTATATTGCGCACAAAAACAACTGCAACCCAGTGTGGCTGTACATGTTGGTGTACTGTTGCCAATGTCGCTTAATGGTGACAGTGTGAAAACGTTCCTCTTTCAAAAAAGTATAAAAAGAATGTATATTCGTAATGCACTACTCATAAGGTTGCTGAAAATTCTTCGACAGCCCACAACCGGTTTCGCCCTTCTTGGGGCTCATCAGGTAGGCGCAGTCCCCGAGTTTCCGTCAACCTTATGTTCTACTTGAACCCAAATTGGACCGTTTTTCGAGAAATACACTCATCTGCAAATCAATTTGGTTTTGCGAGAGACTCACCTGGAACCCAGCTGCATCTCTCGTTTGTGATGATTCCAGGCAACTGAATGTGCTGCACCAGGCCGCCTCTATAAAAAGAATGATTTGGATAAGGGTTAGGTGGCTTTACCCTATTAACTATGTTCCCTTAATTTCTCTGGTTCTTTAATTCTACGAGATCGCAGGCATTTATTTTAACCAAGCTGCATGTACAAATCGAAGAACATGCATCCATCCTGACAGTGACCTCGAAACACTGCCTTGTTTCAAAATGCACACGTTTTTCGTTTTTTGGCGTTGGAATGTATGATCTCTGTCGATGAGCAAAGACACCAGAGGGTATAACGCACCATGGTTTCTCTCTTCTTGTCATTATGGTCTGTTGTATTGGCAGATTCAAAGTGTCAAGAATAATTTCTAAATCCGCAACCCTCTTAGATATTTTTATAAACTTACGAGAGTCCCGGGATAACCTGCGATCTGAAGTCAGACCTAGGACAGCCTGTTCGACTGCCAAATCAGCGAGGCCTAAACAAGTCGCGGTAAAGGTGAACGTACAACCACATGCACGACTGCGGCTAGAAGAAGCATTCGAAAACGCTGCTCGGAGCCAGGAAACACACATATTCTCTACAGCATCCATCACTAAACCAGTTCTTAGATGGCAACGAAAACCGGTGGTTGAAAATGAGGAGGAACAGTCCAAGTCACACTGCGTGGTAGCAGAGTAAGTGTGGTGTACTCTTTCATTGTTCTTTTAAAGACGTGGTTTACTATCCGCGAACTTGATTGGGTTCGTCAGGTAAATCACTATTGGTTTTGAAGTTTGGACCAGTCTATACTGAGGTCGAAATTGGAGTATGATAGGTGCGTTACAATGGACCGTTCGAATGAGTAAACATCTCGCCTACAGTACATGTGTGTCACGGTTGGAGGCTTGCATGGGTTTTGCATTCGATATGTAATCAGAAGGTATTGGGAGCTAAGGCCGCAGGTACCTCACCTGAGGACTGCATCCAGTACTGCAGGCAACGATGGTATAATCAGGTGCGACGTTCTGGTATGTCGAGGACATGGATTTCTATCGCGCCTGAACGCGATTGGAGGAAGTCTACATATGGGCCAAATATATCCTGGAACTGAAAGTCGTTACATAACGTCTGAACGTTGTTTTGTTTTCAGCCTTTCAAAGTGAGACACTCAAAGTTATGAGAGGTAACAGAAGACCTTCATGCTGTCATGCCGTTCGATCCACACTGTCTAGCTGGGTACTGGAGGCACAGACACCCCGTGGTTTGCCGCCACCCAGCCTTTTCTGCCCACTTCATCTTTCGTCTTTTCATTATGGGTCTTTATTTAAGTAATCTGTCATGGCTGTACGATTGCAAAGCAACCGTGATTCTCAATGATTTTGTTGTTTATAATAATACCGCACACTGAGAGTCACGTAGGAGTAAGTTACTCCATTTCCTCTAAGGACAAATAGTCACGCACCATATCCATCGCAGTCAACTGCTCCGAAGACGGAATCTTGGCACATATGTAGTGGGCTTGTCATCTCCACTCCAAGGTTGTTTTACATCCCTGAATTGTGGATACCAACTTTACATACTGAATCTGTTAACCTACCTCTAATTTATTTCGTCCGTCTTTCTCTCCCGGCGGTGGTTGCCAACTTTTCCTCGTCTTTATACACATGAATGCTACTTTCTATCGTTTCTTAATGGTAGTCGAAAAAAGGAAACTGAAGGATAAATTCCTCGTTATCAATGACAAAATGAGTAAGAGAGGTGAAATATACTCGCTTGCCGGCACACCTGGACTCCAGCTGGATCTTTGAGTGGATGTGCTGCTGTGGATGTGAGCTCCACGAAAAGTGAAACCGATCGTAAGCTGCCAAAACGTGTTTAGCAACCTAGTGATTAGTGTGCGCAATCAAGAGGGCAGTGGTGCTTTTTGGAGAAGAGAAAAGTGATGCGGAAGAGTGCTCTGACAGTGTACAGCCTCAGCCCATGACATTAGACGAGGTGAAAACAAACATGCATAAGTTTGTTGTCTCTAAAATTCCGAAGCGTCATATTCACTCCCACTTGGATTATTCAGCAAGTACAGCAGTGGAAAATGAGGCAGACGCTCGATTTACCTATTAGGTAGCTGGTTTTTCGGCTGGGGGAGAAGCGCGTTTTAACAAAGGGGATCAGTAGTGAGTGTGCGCTAGGAATAGTACATAAATTCTGTTGAACAAGCTCACCGGGCTTCCAACAAGCGCTTTTGCGTCGAGGAGAAAGCAATCGATGTAAACATGGTATCGCAAATAAGCTAAATATTTCGATGGAACATAGTGATACTTGATCAACCCACTGATGCGTCGAGGAGCTCTCAACTCCCGGCATTCACCGATCGACACGATTCAGAGTGTTATATTACGGTGTAATAGATATCCGATTATGACATGCTTATAACAATAGTATTTCAGATCCCGTGCCTCCTAGGAAGCACGCGGCAGTTTTACACCCAAGAAATATCAGCTAAGCGATTATTTTCAAAGCCAATCTCGGTGACCAGTAGTAGCAAACAGCAACCGAAAACCCAGGGGAATTCGTGTCAGGCTAAACCTATCATTAGATCTGATGTCATTGTGGCGGTGAATGGGAGAAACACACGTCTGGTGTGAGAAGAAGGCCATTCATTGGTCATGGCCTGTCTACTTGCTGTATCCTACGTTGATAAGCACCAAGCGGAAAAGTGAAGATTTATATCCCATGCTGAAGCCACCCATTGTGATCGTGTCTCATTCTGCCCTCTCATGCCTCCCATGCGGAATTCGGTTCTAATTTCAGAGAAACGCCCTGTCACAATTCTGTTCGGTGACTCACATCCTATAGATTTTTCGACCCGAATCTCAATTGAAAGTGAAGTGGGTACCACATTAAAACACAAATCCTGTCCTGCATTACACGCCAACCTAGCACTGTTGCTAAACTCGTTGGCCCAGTCAGATTACGTACATCTGCGGTTCCACGAAACTGAACAATCTGCTTACCTGCTGGCTCAAAACGATTTACAAGAAACTGCCACATTTCGAAGTTGGGAAGCTGGCCGACTTGGAATGTCAGCCTAGCTAACTGTTCGACTAGTACCACTGCTACTGCCCACACTAACAACTCAGATCGGCCCTAATGACTTAAAAATGCGAAAGGAGGTTTGATTCCGTTGTTCTCATCTATACTTGAAAAAAAACATGGATAGCACACACTGTAAGTACACAAGATTTGCTTGGTGCGTTAACGTGGAAAAGCTGGTACAAGTGACCGACATTAACTTGGAAAGTGCTGGTCATCTGAGTAGTTCAACTGATTTACGATTCACTTAAACCGGGCAGCATAACGGAGTTGAAGACATTCAGCTTTGCTGCTTATCCGATATCATCTTTGCAAAAGTATAGTGATCACGCCTGTCAATTTTATGTGTTTCAACCTACTTTTTAAGGGGAACCTGACTTCATCGAGGTGTTCAGGTCAGTGTTTGGATGTGTTAGTAGGGAGGTAACTGATAGATTTATTCTTGAAGACAGAACATGCTACTCAAAAGGTTACTGAAAATTCTTTGACAGCCCAAGACCGTTTTGTTATCTTCCAGGTTCATCAGATAGGCGCAGTCTCCAGGTTTCTGTAGGCCTTATGTGCCGCTTAAACCAAACCAAATCAAATTAGTGCCAGTGGGAGACTCGACTGAATCCTAGCTGAACCCCTCGTTCATATAGTGAGCAAATGGTTGTGAAAAACGCTGGAAGTAATCGCGTTCTTCCAGTGGGTGTTCGTCCTGAGACCGATTTACTTACTCCATATTTGAACTCCTTATCACATCGAATGTTGTAGGTCATAGTAGGTGAACAAAGCTATTTCTTTAGGGCATGAAATCTTGGAACAGCCGCTACTGAGGTGAACAAGAACCAGTCAGCTTACAGCTATTTCCATTGACTATTTTGCTCTTGTTATTTCAGTCAAAATACACGGAATTCTGAATAGGGTCCTCCAGGTGAACTGAGCACATACTTATCAGCATAATTCCAGTTGGAGCGTACCAAAATTAGGGAAACGCAGCAGCAGGGGCGTTACAGACAACAACACTGTTGTGAGAAAAGTGAATCCTACTGACAGTAAAACCCTGTCCTACAATCAAGGAAGGTAGAAACTGGAACCGACAGAACCTCCAGTGCCAGCCAAACGCAAAAAGGCAAAATGCTTACTTCGAAAGATTTGGAGCAATGAGTAAATGGGTCATCTTTGAAGTTTACTTATCGAAATGTCAAATAATAGTTGTTTAAGTAGGTAACTGCAACTGCGGCAACCCTATCATCTTGATGAACAAGATGTTCATGGCAAAGGAAGAAAGCAAGAGTAATCCCCTGGAGGTATTTGGCAAAATAAGTGGCCTTCGATGAGACTAGCTAAATAAAACACCTTTAAACTTTGTATTTGAGTAGTATGTTCGGGTGGTTAGTTCTTTTTCATGCAAGCAGATCCGTTGGTGTTTTCGTTATATGGGATAATCTGGTCAATAAACTTCTCTTGGATGCAGGGTGTCCTTGGGTTCCTATTATTTATAGTATTCCTATCAGAATCATGGTAGGAAGTCGTCCCCTCATAATACTCTTGACTTCAACCAGTTTCTGTTTTGTTTTCTTTTAGTCTAATCTATATGAAACAACCAAAGGAGGTTGTGAAAGAACCACGACACTTGGTTGTGAAGGGCGAGGAGGCTCAGAATAATGAACGTCGAGCACGTGGACAATTGTCCCTTAAGGCACTGACAAAAGAGGAGTCCTCGGCGGCCTGCAGTGAAGATATCCGCATTCGCTGTGCAGGAGTGGAGGTGAGCTAATCCTTTGTAGGTTCTTGCTTAAATTTTTAAAGTCAGCTTTGGAAAAACCAGTCAGGACCGGTCAACCAAAGTTTTACCGTCAGAATCACACACTTAACATTTACGATACATTCTCTATAGTTTCCCGGAACAGACTGTTAGAACAGATGGATATTATGCATTTGTATTGCCTGGGCTGGTCAGATTACCTACCTGCCCCATACCTGTTATAGAGGTTATTTTCTCTGAGCTTGAGAATACGGTCTTTCAAGAAATTCCTACCTGACCCTCCAGTCGAGAATAGTTCAAGCCGGTTACCCTACGGCGATATCGTTCAGATCCTCAATATCTCCGCAACTGTGGCTTAGTTAACAATCATTTAACCATTTGTTTTTTGTTGCACTGATATCGATTTTGAAACAGGTTGATTTTCCAGGGCAGATGCATCATCCCTCTGCCTGTTTGGGGCGTTGAGAATAGAAACGTAACAGGCAGGATAGGAAATAGTTCTCGTTTGCAGGATCGGAATCACAGAAAAGCGAGACATGTGTATCCAGTGAACTTTGGTAATGCAGTACCATATTTTGGCATCTTAATTACAAGGAGCTGCCAAGCCGATTGTAACAATTATGGCCGCTTCATAATCATCTATGACAACAACACCAGAGGAGAACGCTGATGTTCCACTGCCAAATTACTTGAACAAAACGATTTTTATTGCAAAAAAATGAGATAGGGAGTGGGTTAGTTTACCATCAGAGTCTGAGATGCCTACGCCTTCGGTATTCAGGCAGATAGCTTCTCATCCTTCGTGAAAAGAGAGATTGATAACGAAATTCCAACTCGCGAACAACCCGTGCAGCAAACAGCGCTCATAGGAACGACCACCATAGTCAAGCCTAAAGGCACTGCACGCTTATATTGTCAAAGAAAACGTTATAAGAATGCCACTACTGAACAGCTGAGTTCCTTTCCCATTGTAACGACACCGATGTATCGTTTATGGGAGGATGACAAAAATGACCTCAAGCGTCGTCTGTCATCTTGCTACAGCTTAACCGTAGCACCACTTGTGTTTGACAGTATCTTTTTTATTAAGGAGATCAGTACATTCCCCTAAAGTCGATAAAATGCTTAAGAACATTTTGGGACAATTATTTGGTCTATTGCTGTTTTAAAGGCTCTACAAAACCTATGCATCGGTCAGAGAGGGCAAGGAGTCCAAAAGCTATTAGACAGTCGTTTGCAGTCCGAGCCCATGCCCGCGGCCCGAGATGCCAAGCGTGCCGTTACCACTGAGGAAGCACGTGATAACTGGCGACGGGATCATATCAAAGAAGCAGGACAAATGAATGACATTCTTGATCAGGGATGGCCCAAGTAAGTCTGTGTGCACGGAATAACAGACAGCCCCTCAGGTGGGCTTACTAGTTTTGTTTCGCCATGACCTGAGAAAGCTAGTAATATATATTTTGGTGTAGAATTTCACCTCAGTTGAACTCCAGGAGGGTGGTCCTCTGGCTACCTGTATCTTTCAAAGTTCAATGGCTACTTGGCACATTTAGCTTACGCAAACGTACGAGCTGACGATTGTACAAGCAGTAGTTAGGTTCAACTCCAAAGTGTTTTGGAGGAATGTGAAACTTTTTCCCCTGTTTATTGAGATTCACAAGCAGTGCTACCTTGGAAAACCCAAAAAGTGCACTACAATTTAAAGGCGACTCCATTTTACCTCGTACTTTTAAGATTAATATAGTGATACGGTTTTACGTCAGCATGTCAAAGTACTTTTCTGGACCACGTGTTGTTGCATCACCGAGGCGACAAATGATTCTCATACGTTTTAAGTAATTTTTGACGCAGTAGTGTGAATTCCACTCACACCGATGATCCTCAAACCATTCCGAAAGAATGCAACATTTCCATACTGTCAAGTAACCATTTGGAAGAATGAATGAGAGTTAATCAGTTTGGGCAATTCTGACGGAGTTCTCGTAATGTAAAAGCATATGGTTATCGTAAGTTTGGAGTTTTCACAAATGATCTTATAGTGCGACACACCAATTCTCATCCCAATTGAAATTAGAGGCCACGTGTTTGCAGCAAATTCGGCTGAACATTACCATAAAGGAGAGGTCTAGATGAAATCCAGTTGAGTCTCTAAACCAAACTCGTGTGCAAACAAGTACGTTTCGCGAGCGACTCCTCATCTTTAGGAACACAGATTCGGCACGTTTTCTCTGGGTTAGGACACAATAACGGATATTTGGAGACCAACCGGTTGACAACGGAATTACCAAAAAACGCTTGGGAGAACGCAAAGCCCGTACATGCGCTGTGGCTTGAAGCAGGCCCGGATCGTTTACCTTGACAAGGAACAGGACTGGAAATCCTGATAGGGATAGGTTCACTAATACAAATAAGAGAATCGCACTGACAACTGTCAGCGGCCTAAATCGGTGGACAGAATGAATCACAGGCTAGGTTCTGGGTCTAGTTTCGCTTAGCCTTCTCGCGAAATTCTTGCCTGAAAACTGGAGAACTCAGACAGCCATTATTTAGCAGCATCTTCCACGGAATTTGGTTTTTCTCAATAAGTTTTGGAAAAGGCCTACTGAAATCGTTCCACAGTCATGTCCAGTCCTGAGGATCTTCAGGTCGTGCAAAGTATGTCCACTACCAATGACGACACAAAAGTGTTTCACTATTGTCCCACCAAAACAAATTTTGTGATGAATGACAACGAAGTGGGAGATGGACACAGACTGTTGCTAATCGAACACAAACTTCCAAAGTGCTTAGGTCTTCGACGATGAATGCAAAAACACACCAACTCCGGTGACATCACTGTGCTATCCCATCTTGCGACGCGTTTTATCTGACTGGATCCGAAGATTGAAATAGTACCTTGCTTACTTTCGGACGTGGATGATAATCGTAAAATTATTAGGCTGGATGACACTGACGCCCTTACTCATATACACGGATTTAACTAAAAAAAACTGAAGAAGAGTTCGCAGCACTGCATCCAAAAGCAAGTAGCTGCCGGCTTAGGTAGCTCGTTGGCTTGGTGACCATCATCAGACGGGGAGTGCTCGAAAACTGTGGTACTCATAGTTGCTTGGTACTTGCAACAGAGAGACAAAATAATCCCCACGGATTTTTTGGTGAAAGCAACTACACAATTATTCTCTGTAAAGGCCGGGTCCTCCCCATCATCATCCTCGGCCAAGAAGTAATCTTACGTAAATACATCAAATAACAAAGCTCAACTGGTTCGTCAGCAATGCACACAGTAGTAACTCCTCTCTACGCTTCACGTTTTTCTGCACAGAAGTAAGGGACATTCTCCTGTTGGGACTAAATTTTGGCTACCCTGATGTACTGATGGACAGTTTCCTTCCGATCACCTTGCTTAGACACGAATTTGACTGGCATTCGACGGGAAAATTGCCTACAGGAATGTCAATTGTTGGTGAACGCCCCTCGTTGCTATGCCACCCGAAGAAAGCACGGAGATAGGTTACTATCAGCTTGTCAGACAGGAGCACTCGAGATTCCGAACCACGGACATTCTGTTCAGTATGAAAGTGCTTTAACCAGCGAGCTACCTTGAGCTTAGTCGTTACGAATGTGAACAGAATAAAGGAAAATACTGACGTCAGATATTCTCAGATTCTGGCACCAATAAATGTCTTCCTGTAATTAAAGTGTTTGGATGAGATGGGACTAGCCTACAAAGGTCCGTTTTCAGATAAAGTCGGCGAGTTACGAAAACCTGGCACACTCCGGTTGGCATTTCAAAAATTTACTTCTGTATCCTAATGTTGAGAAATCTCGTCTCCTATAAAGAAGCTGATGTCGCCCCTCATATGTTTTATTCCTGAGCTCAAGCAAACGGCAGCTTCCGAATCTAATCTGTGACATAAAGAGGGAAGAACAGCTTTGTTTTTGAGCAACTGGAAGGTATTTCTTGTAACTTGGTAGGAGAAATGGGGGGAGAGGATTGCCAGAATTACAGCAAGCCCATTTCCATTAGCAATACACTATGGTCTTCGTCATCCTCAGCTGTAAACTGTATGTGTTCATGGTTCTGGGGGTCATAGTTCCGTTTGCCAGTGACCTGATGAATAGGACCAAATGGGTACGCTGACAATCCTCACCGAATCCAGTGATATTATTACGCTGTTCATTGGTGGAGTGATCAGAAGAGGAGACATTGCACTGCGGGTAACAGCTTGGATGCACGCGCCCGGAGGAGTGGGCCATGCCTGTCCATGTCTCCCCGATGTGTTCTAACTCGACCCTCTATCCGGGGAGGTGGAGGCGACTGGCTCAGCCGACTTTAATGAAAATGGTATTCAAATTCACAGCCAAAGCACTTCTTTATCGCCTTCTGCTCATCTTTACTTTCCACATGTTCTTCCGAAAAAGCTTCTTCGAGGAAATCAACCCACCGGTATACGAATTACACGACCAAGTCAGTACAACCTACAATGGGTCACCAATGTACCCTCGAGAACCATTCAGTGTGGTTAACAACTATTCATCCAATGTTCACGCCGGATTCAGGCAATACTCTCGGGGCACCGGTGGTCATATGCTAAGAGAGTTCAACACTCAGGGTACCAGTTAGCTTTTAATTTTGGGTGATTTCTCTTCCATATTGGCAGAACTTTGTCCAACTGGATAAATACTGGCAATTATATTTTCTAGTAGGTAATTCGATGACAAAGAAAGCTCCTGACTCCTAGGCCAAGACGACGACGTTTCTGAAAGTAATCAATCCTAACTGTGCTTTGAACTGTGAAAACAGTTCAAGACATATTTGGTAACTACGCAATAGTGAACATGGCGCGGAAGACAGTAACAACTGACCAGAGGAAACTGAAAATGGTTAAGAGTAGAAAAACGCTAAGCTGGAGTGTCACCAGAGCAATGAGTGAGTGCATTATGATTCACGAACCTCGTTCTTCTCGCTTAGATTTCCCCCAAATATTGACTTGTTTGGGAGTAATAAGAACTACCATTTTCAGGACGCTAACAGTGTAATATTCCTGAAGTTATTGCATGGCCTAAGCGATCACATCTCTTGCCTTTTCCCCGCCGAAGTAATTTTAGAGCCAAGAAAAACCGCGATTTCTCAGAACCACATGCCCCCAAGCTTCACCTTGCTTCTGGAAACAACTCACCACCTGATACACGAGGGAGTGCAATGGCTGCAATTATGGGCAAGCATGTTGAAGACCAACTGGCCACTTCGTCCCCGACTGCTGGTCGATATATTCCCTATTCAGCGGCGCCAAATGCTGCGCGAGAAGGCGCAGCCATGGCAGAACGACTGGGCTTATCACGCCCAGGTCCGCATTATCCTGGTGACTGTGAAGAAATCAGCCGCTCTACTCAGAATGCCATTACATCGTTGGACATGAGACAATCTGCAGTAAAACCGAAAGTCAAGCCAGAAGTAAGTGATCCCTCCATAGTTTACTGAATGTGAACTTTGGAGAATGCGGTTAACTGACTTACAATCACCTTAAAAATCATCTGCCGTCAAAGAAGTTGCAGCATCCGTATTTCCCTGCCACACAGCCATATCAATATCAAAGGTAGCAAAGAGGTCTGATAACCCTGGTAAGTAAGGATTCCAGTCCCTAAGTAGAATTCAATCTTTTTTGGGGAATGGTCAGTAATAAGCATCTCACAATTTCTGTGGAGGGTCGAAATCATAAGAGTTCATGGTCCACGCGCCCCTCCCTGTGCTTAGCTGGAGACACTGAAAGATATAGCGGCTAACCTATGTCAGTGGCCTTCAGTGCTGTCAGTTGCTGTTCAGATTGTCTGATCGAGTGCTGGGAGGCGTAGGCCTCTAGTATGTTTTTGGTGGGCTAACTTTAGACCCTCCTCTCTGTTCCAGTTCTTTAGTTCTTCTATTATAAAGCTTCTGGGGGCAAGAGGGGTCAAGTGGTTGGAGCGCGAATTTACTGACCGGAAGGTCCGTGGTTCGAACCCCACCTCTGCCTCTCGACTTCCTCTGTCTAGGCTTGGGCAACCTGGCAGTATGCTAGTCCTCGTGCTTCCTTCGGGTGGCATGGCAGATAGGCACAGGAAGGGTGTTACAGCTGAACGATTTTTCTATAAAGCTTCATTCAGCTGGACTGACATGGTTGTAGGGCAGTGATGCGTCAGTGTCTTTATCTAGTGTTACTGTGAGGATGGCGATGAGTATTCATGAGCTACGGGTGGCCAAACAAGACATATTTTGTAATCCCATAAAAAAACTATTCACATCACGTAAGCTTTCGCGTACTTTACATCCAGTGGTGCTCCCTCAAGGAAGGATCAAGCTGGATCGCGGGATATCACTTCTTCTCAGAGTACCCAGTACTGAAACGGTTTTTACGTCCAAAATCTAGACTTCCACCCCAGAAATAGGATTAACCTGCGGTAAGAATGTTGTAGGCTGTTTCCGTCCTTATTGCGAATCATCTACAGTATGTATGGGATGGAAATCTAAAGGAAGTAGCCCGGAAACGGGTTCAAGACTCTGTCTCACTCGATACGAATAGGGTAGGTGCACTAGAGCTTCATACACCAAGTTGGAATACTATGGTGTGACCCGTTGCTAATTGAGTTCTCGATTAATGACTCTTCATAGAACGGGTAACCTAAAGACAGATACATTTAGAAAAGTTAGACACCGAGCTTGGCAGTTGGATTGCAAACGTTTCATCACCAATCGAGGTGACATGATCAGTGCGGGGTTGGGTGGGACCTACTCAACCCCGCACTGATCATGTCACCTCGATTGGTGATGAAACGTTTGCAATCCAACTGCCAAGCTCGGCGAACGGACCAACAATCAATCAGCGCACCCGAGCTACTTATATTCCACAGCGTTGCCCAAGCTAGACACCAGCAGGGAGAAACAACAGTTTAGCGTCGATTTCTGAAAACGAAAAAATCCGATGAAAGTGGGACATATGTAAATGTCATTCTAGCATGTGATGCGCATCAAAAACATCCGAACAATCTCAATCGTTCTGTGTGAACAGGGACGGATAATTCAATAGTTTGCACCGCTTAAAACAAAACATATCTCGTCGTGGTTGTAGGACTAACCTCCAGTCTACAGGTACACTCAGTTGCATAACAACTTGGTTTTTGCTGGATCGTTTTCAGCAACCACATGAGTAGTGTGGAACCTCAAGTCGATTTCAATTAGTAGAAGGTAGTTCCCGTCACCTATTATTCGTGGAAGATAACAACCTCATGTTGCCACATAAAGGGAATTTATGGAGGCTACCTTTGTTACGAAGACAATGCTATAGTGCCTGACGGTTCATAGAATCAAAGGCAGCTTTCAAGTCAGGAAAGACAACCATAATTGGGCGCTTGAAATAGTGTGGCTGTCACAGAATCTGTCGGAGGGTGAAAACGTGGCCGGAGTATCTTCCTACAGGACGGAACGCAGCCTTATTTTCGCGGATCTGTCCTATCCTGCGGAAGTGTGGATGTCTAGCCCTCGCCTGAGTTCACCACACCAAATGATATCCTCTTCAACGTCGTCACTGATTCGATTCGAAGACTTACCAACAGTCCGCAATGCCTGTGGGGTCAAAGTGTTCCCCGGGCATTCGTTCAAAAAAATCGAGTACACAGACAATATACCTCTTCTTGGATCTGACGCCACTGTAATGCAAACAATATTAAATAATCTAAACAATTCTGCCCCACGGTTTGGGATGCGCTTCGCAACTGAAAAGTGTAAAGTGCTACTGCAAGACCGAGTGAACTCGAACTCTAAACTCGTGATTGCGGACGATCCGATTAGGGTATTAGAAAGATTCGTCCACTTGGGCAACTGCATCAATCTCAGTGGTCTCGCGAAAGATGATGGTTCCATCCGGATTAGGAAGGCCAGAGTAGATTTCATGACTACATCACCTGTAATGCAGGTGCGACATCGGCTTATCCGTCAAGGGTCAAGTGTACAGTCCTGCGGTGCGCTACTTATTACGCTAAGGACGGTAAAAGTCTTTCAGTGTTTGGCCATCAGTGTCTTCGGAGCGTTGCTCGAGTCTGATGGGAACACCGGATCAATAATGCCGAAGTACGTTGAATGATTTCCGGAAGAAATACCTCACCCACGATAGATGAACTGATCACATCCCATAGCTTGCGCCGAATTAGTCATGTGCTCCGTATGCCAGCCGACCGACTTCCTCAAAGGGTTCTCTTCGCACAACCACAAGAAGGGTGAAAATTAGCCACGGGAGGTCAAACAATAACTTGGCAGCGAAGTACGAAGGCGATTACCAGCAAACTCAGTTGTGTTGGTCATTGCCGTCTCCCTGGAAGGGGATCCCGAGATGGGGCACATAAATAGTCAGAGACGTTGCCAGACATTTCCCAGTCGAGCCCTCAGAGGAACTCGTGCATCCAAGCTACTGCCTTCAATGCATATCGCCTCTCCCAATCTACCCAATTAAAAGTCCACTGACAACCCAGTACTTACCATCAATTACATCAGCTACCTCATCCAGTGCACACCTGCCTACTTCATCTCCCCAAATCATCGGTGAATGAAACTGTGGCACCTAGAACCACTGTATGGCAAGTATGCGGTTCTTACAGCTGATGACAATGATGACCACATGAAGGAAACTGCTCCCCTATATACTAGGGGTAATTTGAGTTCGATCAACTCAGACGTTTCATAAAGGAATACGTCCTCAGGACCACTCGGAGTCATTTTGTCTCGGGGAACATGCATGCTGAGCTTTACTTTTGTAATAATTTCTCGATAAAGCAGTGGTGACACTGCTCGACACTCTGCCAATACAGAGTGGTTTCATTCAAATTACACTTTACACTATAAACGTCGCGTCGACCAGATCGAAGGACGGCACAGATTGTCGCAATCACATTTCACCATTTGACCCATTCGACTATACCCTCCAACCCTCAGCGGTCATTGCGGTGGGACAGTATGACCATCAAACCGTCTGATGAGAGTTTGTCGTACAGACTGTTTGTGTGTTACATCGTTTGCAGATCGACTAGTTGAAATGACTCAAACGTAAGGCATACGTTTGCTCCCTTCCTTTAGGATGTTCTTACTACATTACCACTGGATTTAGGATTGGATTTGTCGCGATTCCTCTCGGACCAACCGCCGACGTGGGACTCGGTACCACTTAGGTTTCTGTACAAAAAACAACCACAAAATTAGTCTACAAGTGAGAAAATCATCGAAACTAAAGTACGGCAGCACAGAGATAACGTGCAAAAATTGCTTTTCCAGGAATCGCTGTAAACGGCAAGCTTTTCTTTATGGTTAGTATAACAATTACGTGCTAGGAACTAAAAGGCAAGTTACCAGTTCATCATCAGAAATGTTCAAATAGTCTTATGGCAGAGTATGGAGAAACAATTTGCAGTAGCACCCAAATGTTGCCACTCGATAATATTTCACGCGTACCGAACTGTTCTTGTCACGAAAAAGCGCTGGTAAAAGATTCCCACGCAAACTGTCGGACTTGAGTTAAGAGGTGAATCGGGTTGATCAACCATCAGTTATCAAAATAAACTAGGTAGGTGCACCGCTAGCCTTCTCTTAAAAAAAATCGTCCAGCTCTAGCACCCTTTCGGCACCTAACTACCATGCCGCCCGAAGAAAGCACGAGGACTAGCATACTGCCAGGTGGCCCAACCCTAGACAGGGAAAGGCGAGAGGCAGAGGCCGGGTTCGAACCACGGACCTTCCGGTCAGTAGATTCGCGCACTTGAGCCATCTCGCCTCCCCCTCTTAAAGGTGGACAAAACTGGAAGCCATGGGAAACATGTAAAGCGGTAGATTGCAAATGAAACGGCCAACGACAGTGAAAGTTGTGGATTTAAAGAGATACACGGCTATCACAAATGCGTATCCCATTCAACTGAGTGGCGTGGTGTAGGTTAAATGATGCAAATGAGTAGAGGTTCTGCCGATTCTAGTTGTTCAACAGTGAATCAATCTTTATAGCTCCGTAACAACCAACCATACAGTAGATAAAAGAACTGAGGAACATATGGTTTCAGTGATTTTCCATGGCTATGGAGGTAAATATACAAAAGCTGTACTGGATCGACAAACCGGAATAGATATCATGAGACAACAAAAGGGTGCTCTATGACCAAAACACACTCCACCAAAGCCGACGATGTCGGCTTGCGACGTTAGGGCGGAGGCTTTGTCAGATTTGGACAAAGCGCTCTTCATCTACGGTACTGGACACAATTAGGATAGATGCATAGTTGTGGACTGATCGCATTGGACCATTGTAGCTGTTGTCGAATGAACCATTTATTCGTATCTAAGCACTTTCGAATAAGTGAACTTTGTGGGCATAGTAATATAGTGGAAAGCAACAGGCTCCGAGGAGAGTAAACGAACTAACAGTGATCTATCCGTAATGCAAGGATATTTCGCTGCACTGGTCGAATTTCTCTCGAATATATCAAATGGGGTATGCGCTCACATCCGGTTCGGAGCCGGGTGACGCGATCGAGGGCAACTTGTATGCGTAACAAACAAAAGCGGTCTGTTGTTAGTTCAGTGTGGTTATTGATTGTCCACCACATGATTGTCAATCTGTTCAACGAGCCCGATAATTATCCTACAAAAGTTTTGTCACCATTCCAATAGCAAGTGACCGTAATTGGCCTGATTCGGCAGGTAAGACAACTGATGCTACAAGATTTGAGCCCTTGCAAGTATTTTATGTCGTGAGACTTACTGTTTTAGTGAAATAGACCCATTTGTTAACAAAGTTGGTTTTGCGAGAGACTCAGCTGGAACCGAGAAATCAGGGAGCTGAGAAAATCGCATGCAGATTTTATTCACAGTCTGTCTCTTAGTGAGGATTTCCCTAAATCGTCTGACGTCTATTTATTTGGTAAGGCTCAGCCAGAAGAGATACCGAACTAACAAAGCAAAAAGAAGCAAGAAGCTTTCCCAGAGGAACCAGAAGCGATTAGTCTTGTTGGAGGAGATTCTTCTAGCCGGAGAATCGAACATTTTCTGCGCTGTTGCGAATAGCTCGGTCCAAACTGGGTGGTGAAAACAGACATTAATCACTCTTCGTCTGAGCGGCGGGATATTCTGTCCAAGGGGTAAGACAATGGTATGAAACTGATGTCGGTGGAGTCAGTCCCATGTTATGAAATCACTGAACTCATGCCACTCATGGTCAGTCAAGAAGTTTGCCGTAGTTTTGGGTCTAACTAGCGCCAGTGATTACCTATGGTAAAATGCTTAAATTGAAGGGCATGCGTACGGACAAGTCCGGTATTTGAGGCGATTCCGTTACATGGTTTATCTGTCTTATACAGGGCATTGAAAATGCACTACGTGGACATGGGACGCTTTCACTTGCAAACTTTCCTCCAAAGAATCTGGACCAGGAAACACGTCCCGTGGCTCGTGTTCGACTGGAGGGCGCTCAAATCGCGAAGTCGAGTCAAGGTGACGCAACAAAATTCCTGCTATCTCAGTAAGTTGCGCAGTTGTAGCTGTAAGCTAATCTGTAACAAACATGAGTATTCTCTCAATGCGCTTCTTCCGACGGTTCTTGGTACCATACTTTGAATCTTTTTCTACTCATTTCTGGTTCCCTTTAGTGATCGTTTATCCGTGAGAGAGCATGCAAGACCGAGGATTACTGCAAGTGCCAGAAGTGTCGCTCATCATGCCCGCGGAGGAGCAGCCCGTGAATGTCTAAATCCAACCAGAACAAAATGGTCCGGAAAAGTGCATTGGAAACGACGACCTGTCCCACCAGTCCACTGTACATTTTAAAAAAAGCTAAATGAATATATTCAGGCAAGTCGGCTGCCTCGGTTTCCTGCCTCGGTAGGAAACTGCTTGTGAGTAGTGAAGAGGTCACTCATAAAGTAACGTTCATCTCATGGTAGACGTGGTAGATTACCTGTATTCAATGTCCGAACTTCTTGAATCCGTGCCCGTGCAGTTCGAACAGCGTGATTCGAACGACTGTGTGCACCGCGTTGACTGCCGTCGGCCATGTGTGCGCCTGTTACCCCCAGTTGACGTCCACCTCTGTGATAACGGAGTGAGAGGGAGTTGGTCTGGCCCGGAATCCAACATGAACGGTTAGCACGGGATTTAGCGGCCTTACCCACTCGAACAAACGATCAATTCACTCGACAAATAATTCTCCGACTGTCAGTTTCTCGTCGTAGAACATTTAACGCACGTTCTGAAGAATGGAAGTGCGCAATATGTAACGTACAACCGATCCTTATGCGAGAACCAGATATAATTTCCACGAAACTGTGGCGTTTCCTACCTCGAGGTTTTCGTGAATACTAAAAATAACAGTCCAAATGCAAATTTTGGGGGGTGGTTAAATGGGAAAATTTTCAAAATCAGCGAATTGAGAGATCCTTTCTTAACATTAGTATAAAATTCCAATGGTACACAAAAACTCACAAGTAAATCGATGCAGATGTTTGTAAACTCTAAATAGTTTATGATGAGCTCTCACCCGAAAACTGTAAAGCGCGGATCCTTGAATAAGAAATTGCTTGCAGGCTTTTGGTCAGTCAATTATAGGAGCCACAGAAACAAGTTCAGAAACACATAAACGTTATTTAGACCAAATTTTACATGTGGCCACGCAGTTGTCGTGCTTGTACTGACTAGAGCTTACAAGGCGCTCTGAAGAGTACTCACTTTTTGCAACTGTGGACAGAAAGCACGGAAGTAGAGTCTATCGCTTAATTAATAATTAATTAATTAATTAATTAATTAATTCCTAGACATCTGTCCTAAAGATATATATCGCTTAAACTCGTTGCAGGACGGTGGCGATCTCCGAATAGGAAAAACCTCGCAAACCACCTTGCTGAAAACTCTTCCACAGCCCATAACCGGTATCGCCCTTCTTGGGGCTCATCAGGTAGGCGCACTCCCCGAATTTCCGTCAACTTGAACCCAAACTTCACGAAGTTCGACTGACGCACTTACCTGCATACCGATTTGGTCTTTACCGAAGACTCGCCTGGAACATCATAAACTAGGGCTTCAGCTTGGTTCCAGGTGAGTCTCCCGTGAAAACCATATTGGTATGCAGGTAAGTGCATAAGTCAAAAACAGTCTTCTTCATGTCCGAAGATGAATATTCAAACGGATTCATTCTCTCAGCTACTGAAGGGTCGCAAGTAGCTTATCATTATTGCGTCAATATTTGCTTGTTTCAAAATACAGTCAGCTTTTATAGCGTTCTTCGGTATGCTTTAGACGCGTTTCATTAAATATTTACGAGCATGGCGATTTAAGAACAACCAAAAGTGCGAGAACGCTCGGGCTTTTCTGCATCGCAAACCATGACAGTTTAGTCGGCTGTGAAACATTAACACCTGCAGGTCCTGACAAGTAGGAAGCAAGCCCACAAATTCAGCCTAGAAATATCATTTTATTTAGAAAGGTTCTTATCATGCTCACAAGTTAACAAATCCAAGATTCCCTCTAAGATATAAGAATTTTTCGTATTCAAATAAGGAGATTTGAATTCCACCCAGGAAGACCATCGGGGACATTGCAAAGACAACACCGATTACACAGACGAACATCACAAGGGTAGGTACCCAACGGTCGACCGGGCAAGAACCACGAATGAATATAACTTAAACTCAGATGCGCGTCAGCCAAACGGTGGTAGTTTTAAGCAATACTACAGCTTCTCAGACATATCAACCAGTACAACAGTGTGTTAAAGCATGCTTCCGGCGTCCTATGGTTTCCGGGATAATTCTGATCAGCTGGCGCGCACTTTCAAATACAACGTACTGGGGCGCGGTAGGGGCCTATTGACCATTCTGTCTGTCTGTACTCATTTTCATCCGTTCGGCATATTTACGTCCACTAGTTAGTAAGCAATCGCTTCAAGAGACCCGCGCGAAGCTTTCCCCGCTCTGCTTCCCACGCATATCACGTTGTTCAATGGTTAAACAGTACCTTCCCAAAGAACCGATTCATACAGCCTTCCAAAATGCTACATTTTTTCATTATCGAATGCTCCTACTTATATCACAACTGAACTGAATCAACCGGACCCTCGCTTCTTCACACAATATCAGCACTGTGGTCTCTGTGAATGCCGCGACTTCAAATCTCAATATACAAAGTCCATATCTCATTCAACTAGCTCCCTAAACTTCAGATACGCCAATTCGAAAAGCGAAGAAAAATAAAAGTTGTGCAAACAGTCGTCCAGCGCGGTACCGCATTGCAGAATTCATGCTGGACGGCTATTCTATAAGAGCGGTGCCGATTACTTTCTTTTCGTTGCGTAGTCTCACTTTCAGAATACATTGAGTACTTGAGGATAGCAGCTCCAGGCCGAAATTGGTAAACATGTCAATCTGGGCAAACGATATGTCATTTTCTTTACTTGGTAAATTCCTTCCTACAAGTGGAATGTGAAGCTTTTGGACCAAGGGAGTTGCCTGCCGAAAAGACAAATAGTTGTGCGATGATGTCACACCCACCACCAGGAAGGTTTATGTTTTTAGAAGGTGCATGCTTCATGTAATGCACACTGATTCAGTTACATGTCGCTTACCGAAAGACTAGCGGTAGCAGAGCGAACCATCAAATCTGCGACAGTGACTTAACATTATGTTTTCAACAGAAGACCTAACTAAAACCTGACTAATCTATTCCAGTCTGTGCGGAACAGAGTGCTCTAAGGTTGTCCTGCGGATCAATAAACGACCTAGTAAGTACCACGAAGCACCGGAACGGTAAAACATGATGATTTATCTTTACCGTGAGATTTGCTTGGGTGTGTTGACTGTTTTTGGCGTAGACTTCATTCTCTGTAGATCACATGCGAATGTCTCATCTCAGAAACTCCATCTTTCCATTGTCTCGGTCCAACCTTTGAGTTTTGGAACTTCGGTTCTCAGGAAATATGCATCAACAAGGTCGCCGAACATATTCACTCAAATTTCGCCTAGCTGTAGCATTAAGAACAACACCATCTGAAAGCTGTTTTGTCAGTCACCATCAATGTCAGACTACCAAGTTTTTAACCCCTCATCATCAGAACATCTCCGCGTCTCCCACATTAATTGGAGCTTGCTCACCCACAGAGTTCTCCGTGTCATATTCCGAGAAAAGAACTTCAACCTCTACTGCAGTGTTGGTGGCTGAGTGTTTTTTGGTCTTGCAGTGTGAACGCTCCATTCTTTAAAAGTACACAAGCGTGATTCACTTATACTAGAATTTTGGCCCCGTGAATACGGCATTATGGAAGGTGTCAGTCGACGCACCGGACATTCACTAACTAGAAGTACAAATAGGCAGCTCAACACGCAACGACTGAACTCAAAACTTCACCTCATGGCCGTCCTCACGCAGTGTGGTTTCCAGACCAACTCACCATGCGCACAAGTATGTTGAGTAGTTGTCATGCATGCCAGGACGTGCAAGAGACAAAGACTGCAATTGTGATGCTCGGTTCACCTACCCATGGTGGAGACGTCCGGAGACAAGTTTTACCCTTAGTAATCGGTTAGCTGGTGTGTGACTGTAAAATCGGAACTCTGCAGTGCAAGTAACATGGTGTGTATGTGCATACATTGACAAGATTTTGAAGGTGCAGTTACAAACATTCACGAATATAATGGGTTTAAAGTGTCTGAGGAGACCTATCAACTGTTCAACGACAGACCTAAGTAGGGTGACATGGTATGGTCCAGAAACACTGAAATCAAACTGATCAGTTTATCTTCTACCGCATCCTGAAGACGGCTAGAATAGCCAAGACTCAGTGTCAAGCAATTATTTGGCCTCCGCTGAAGTGGTAGTTACTTTCCAATGGTCCAACGATACAGAGTTGATCAATCATACAGAACAGGAAGACGCTATTCGCTTGATTCCGACGCTTCAGTGATACTCTGGAGGAGACGGAAATTCCGATGGCCGACAAATCCGATCGACAACCAAGCAATATTGAACAATATTCTGTCACACACCCTCAGACTGAGGAAAATGGACATGCTCTAACCACTAACGAACGATGGCTTCTATGGAAATTCAAAAAATCACTTTCGTGACATCGTAAGCCACGGCCATTCGAGTTTAGGCAGTCAACATAAATTTGGTCGCTTCATTCGCATGGTTAAAAAAAGCAATTTTACATGACTTCCTTTATTGTTGTGAACCTTTAGCCAGTCACTGTGCAAACTAATACAAGTGATTCACAGTCCCCACTCGCTTGCACCTCAACTTTCGTGTGATACCCGGTTGGTGTTGGATTTCCCACACCGAACGCACAGTGCATGTGTCTTGTCTAGTAAATCCTTAACTCTGTTTGAAATACTCTATAAATGTCTGCAGAAATTATTGACGAGGATTACGATGATGGTCCAAAAAGCGTAACCCGTGGAAAACCTATTGTGTTCAACTTTACTCCGGCCAACCACAGAATAGGGTGACGTCATAGGCAATAATCAGAAACCCCGCGACAAATTGTAGAAGCACGCACGTTATCCACGAACCCTCAACCTCAATGGGTTGAGAGTTTTGGTCAGCAGGTGCCGAATTCCACCGGAAACAAATTATGGGATTTGATGAAAATACCATCTTAACCAGGTGTCATAAAAGTGCTAAGAGGAGGAAGAAGTTGCGCGGTAAAGTTGTAACACAATTCCGCTATACTAGTTATTCGTGAGAAATCACGATAATACATCCACCACCTTTACGAATCGCCTCATCAGTTCTAACCCAAGACACGGATTAATCCGGTTTTGGGGAAACAGAAATCAAGAAGGGAAATTAGCCAACCCAGAAAATTACTGCGAGACCAGGAGCCAGCTACGTACGAAGTGACAGCCGCAGGACGTTGTGTTGTCTAAAACAACCATCTCACATGTCCTCTCATGGCGATGAGTAGTAGTACTGTTTTTTCAGTAGCTGAATGTACACACCGAAAGGTGTTTCACATTATACTTACTAACGTAAGAAATTGGCATAACGTTTGTCCGGACGGTTGTCTATCGCCGCCCCGGTGCGTGTCCCAGATCGACAGGACAGTGACATCAGTTGATTCATTGCGTCGTGACAAAACAGCGATGAAAGCAATCGGGAGAGAGTTGGGTTATATAAGAAAGTGGTGTGTAGTCAACTGGAGTGCAAGGCAATCGTGTTTTAGTCACTCTACCAACGTACACCAGTGGTTGAATCAGTCCTTAGCAAGCAGACTTTTTCTCGTTAAGCTACGAAAATGGTATGTACAAATCCATGAACAACAAGGCAGTACCTGTTTTTGTTTTGAAGATGAATGACCCGCGTCCAGCTGGGTGGCTCTACGAAGGTTTTCAAGCCTGCAGTGAAACCTTTATTACCTAAGAGAGGAACCACCCATTGAACATGTACCCACATCGTTTTAGCTGCAACGGACCTCAGTAGATGCAGACAGGAAGTTTCAAGAGCCCTACTCGGCCGAACAGGACCTCATTGCAGTCATCTAGGTGCCTTTGAACAGTTACGTCCTGACCGTAAAGCCAATTTCGAGAGCATAATCTTGCAAGAGTGCCGTCACATCTTGTGAACAGGCAGAACGCATACAGCACCGTAGCAATCACAATAAAATGGTGAAGTGAAAGGGACGAACCACTCCGTTAAATCTTTGCTGAAAGCCTCTACGTGGCAGAATAATACCAGACCTTCCAAAGATGGTGTTCGTCTGCAGGATTGCTGCCCACACATCTACAGGACAGATTTCACAACTAATGAGAGAGGGGAGGTACGATTCCGTATCTGGAAACCAAGAACGTCAATTACAGAGTACCTTCATGGTACGTTTGAGCATCTATAAACAGTTTAAGTGGCTAGGATTCAATTAGAGAAGCCTCCATGGACAAAAAAAGGACTACTACAATACAGAAAACTTTGATGCACCACAGAGGTAATGAGATCTATTTATGTGAACGTGTGCCGAATCCCATCCGAACTCTGAGAGGAAGGGAAACAGCCCCACATTGTGCAGCGGTGTTGCGTTAGCAGTAGCCAACGCTGGTTGGCACAGATTTGTGCCCAGATTGGAGGCCCTTTTGACCTAAAGATAAGATGCCTACTAGCCCTGCCGATGCAACTTTCTTCACAGTTGTTTCAATTAATAATTAAGGTGCGAATCACCGAGAAGGAAACTCTCTTTCTCTCTCTCTCTCTCTGTTGGAAGGTAACGGCGATCCCTGAGTTCACCAGATCATTCGCGGTTCTGCCGAGCTGTACGCCTACTTTGTCGCTATGGTTCGAGTCATTTGGATCGTCTTCTTCCAAAGGAAGCTCTAAGCTCTTGGCCACTATCTCATCCTTGGCTGCTGGTGACCCAGCCTCGCTATGTTGTTTAATGAACAGGGTTGAGTACACTTCATCTCCTAGGGTCTTGGCTAATAGCTTCAACTCACGATCAATACAGTTCGGTGTGCAGATTCTACGTGCTCGACTGGACAGCTCGCAGGTCAGTGTACTAGAACTAGAAAATCGCATGAACTTTCCAGACCAGATGTTTTATATAGACACTGTGTCTGATCTCTGCGTGTGAGCAAGATGTCCAGAGTATGTCGGCCGGTTCATCGTACGAATGAGCCAATTTTATCCACAACAAGTCCAGTGTAGCGCAAACTCGCCCCATGATTGGTCTATACTATAGGACTAGCCGTTCAGACACTTGACGGTCAAAGTATCAATGAATTTTGGAATTAATGGATGGACTGAAGAGCATGAACATTAAAAATGAGGATACTTGCTTGTACACCGGTGTTCCTTCAGAAAAGCGACTACCAGTGTGGATCAACTGAAACGGGCAATATTAGCCTTCTTATAATGACAGAGTTGCCTAAAGCCGTACTTCTATCATACACAGAGAATATGAATTTTAAATCCTTCGAATCGACGTTCAATCAGATTAATGGAGTAACGATGGATAGACCGCTGGGTCGGGCTACTGCAAGCGTTTTATGAATAAAGTACAAGAATGTCGCCTGGATGGAAGTCAATATTCTGCTATGTGCGATACGAGGACCATAGCATATGCACTACTATACTTCAGTTTGTTCAAAGATTGAATATGGTTCACTCAGCGTTGGGTACAAAACTGCTTCTCTAAACCCTAACCTAGGACTCACTACTGATCAAGGCCTCCCAGCGTCATCAACTGTTGGTACGTCGACTGCGTCAGCTTTCAAAATCCGTATTCGACACACAGAGTCGCATGTAACAAAGTTTGCGATCGTTAGTGATATGTTGAGGCCTAGTCCGTGCACTCATAAGCGGTCGCTGCCAGCCTGTCATGGTCGTGAACAAAATTCTAATGTCTGTTTCCTGTTATCCAGAGTCCATCATTTCGACTATTGTAGTGTTCTTGTAAACTTGTTTCACACGTCACTGGCTACCTGGTAGTGAGGAGCTAGTAACAGATGCGTGCATATACCAGTGTCATTCAGTCTGTGTGGTTCAGATTGCTGAAGTGATGTAACTTCTTTAAATAAACCCCTAACCTGTTAACCGCGAAGTGGTGAATTCTGATTTGGTAACATTTGGGATAAGGCTTTCCGGTCTATCCGGTGAATAAATGCTTGTCAACGGAGAAGTAGGGCTCACGCTTCGAGCTCTCACCTATTCGGAGCAATGGTGCCCGAAGGTGGTAAATACTTCAGCGTGCGTGCGTGATGGACGCCAATCTGTACCCTGCAAGAGAACTGGTTACTTACTGGGGTGGCAGATAAATCCGACAAACTACGGTCACGTTTTTTCAAAAGCATTCCCTCAACTGACCTGGATCAGACTCAGTTTTGCTGGGCTGTAGACTCGTGTGAGGGCTGAATTCACTACTAACAGATTTCCTTGGAACTGTAGGAATAAGTATATATAGCTCCTTCGGTTTCCACGGTGCAAAACAACAATACGAACGTTGATTAAGTGTTGATGGTAGCGGTTAGCATTGCGAATCTCCTCCTCCCTTTCTTTTCCAAAGACACTCTTTTTCCTTCAACTTATTCTCACTACAAGGTCATCAAGTCCTCAAAAATAGGATTTTTGCCAGTCCGGTGCAAAGCTGTGTGCATCGCCCGCCTCATTTAGCTATTCGGAAAAGCGAATTTTGGAGTAATCCATCGCAAATCCACTCACGAATACGTCAAAAAGGGTGGACCATTTCGTGCTTTTCGTTTGCAGATGTGTTAACCTACAAATATAGAAATTACCAAAATGTTCAAGCACCCTAAGGACAGCAGTTGCTAGATGATGGAGCTCAGGATGATTGGAGCTCAGGAACAGCGTTCCGGAGATCAGAATCGTTCGTACATGTAATGGGTCACAAAGGATTACCCTGTGAGGTTTTGTTGGACTTCTCAAGTGTCGTGTCGCTGCGTCGAGTGCTTTCACATCTCTAATGGGTCCCAAAAAGTGGCAGGACCCAGGGAGTTGTAGGATTTGGGAGCTCCCGCACAGTTCGTCTTTCAATCAACCGACAACAAGCCGATAAAATAAAGGCCAACGGACCGATTGATATTCCTTTAGCTGGACAAAGGTTCAGGCACTGTTACATCGATTACAGAGGACCACATGAAGAAAATGTGCATGGTGCTTTCAGGCAGCTGGAAATCCGAGGCTGATGATGCTAACAGCAACCAAATAACTGGAAAATATGTCAAAAGCGGGGCCTCCAAACACCCTTGGGAACTCTCGTGCGGTAAATCTATGAGTAAAAGCTCCACCCAAGATAACACGGAAGATCCTGATGTAGGTACTGATGGTTTAACCATTCTACTAGCCATACCAGGGTAGCCCATTGAATGACTCAGGTGCACACATTGTCACCCTCGCTCGAATATACTGAGCACGAATATACTGACCGGAAATCTCATGGTTCCAGCCCGACCCCTGCACCTCGACTTCCCCAGTCTATGCTTGGGCAACTTGGCGGTATCTCAGCCCTCGTGCTTCCTTCGGGTGGCATGGCAGCTAGGCACCGAAAGGGTGTTACAGATGAACAATCATTTTATTAGTTATTTTTTCCTATCCACCAAGCTTATCGCCCCACTGCGGGCGGTCATTAACGATCAATATAATGATCACAGCAAAGACAGAAACATCAACAGTGACACTGATACCTAAGTGAAGTACAACCGTATAACCCATTGAATTCAAGGCCTTAAAGTGCAAAAAATAATAGTGGACGCAGAGAGCTGGCGCCAGCTGCACGCAAGAATCTTGAGGTGCATACGGCTATAAACGTACAACCAGGCAAACTGGAGAGAAAATGACGACATCCATTAGTTGCTACATCTCCCAACGATTCCAGCCGGGCACAGGTTAGGGATCCCACCCTGGAACGTGGGCCGCAGTAACAACGCCCAAATCCGTTGTGATATGAACAACACTCGTCTCCATAGACGTATGAATGACACATGACCGGAGCATTGCAGTTAACAGCGCTGAATTCTTGTTGGGAACGTTACCGGAAAAACGCTTCGACAGTCAAAGATGCTCCTTATAACGATACCAATTCTACTTGAGAGGGAAGGTTGCGGTGTTTAACCTATTTCCTAACTTCCCAACTACTTGTATCCAACGAAGGAGTCCTCGAAGGTCCTACATGCTTGGTGCAGAAAAAGCCGGAGGAATGCGCACTCATTATGAATATTGCCTGGGTGACCAGGAAACTGGCGCGAGAATGCGTTGCACCCATTTAAAATATATTAATTCACTTTCTCAACCGATCGATGAGGTCTGCTTCCGAGAGCGGAATAGCAAACCCATCCTTGCTGGTTAAGCCCATTAAGACAATTTTCACATACCTTAGTGACCGTGAGCCCCGTGGTCATCTGCAGTTCGGTAGCGCTCGTAGAACCTCGCTTACTGGGAACAGTTTTTTCGTATTTGGGAGTTTTGTTACAGTGAACTAGTTCAAAGTGGGAAATTCCTCCTTGTTGAGGTTTTATTGAGCTGGTCCTCTGCAAAGGATGTTCTCTTGGAGGGTGAATTACATGTAAAGCTACAAATGGTTGGTGGACACCATGAGTGGGAAACAGTTTACCATACATCAGAGGTATGTTGACTATTCATGATTATTTTAATACGACAACTCAGGTTTCGGAGGACTGTACTCCTTTCAGATAACGTTGCGAAACTGGCGACTGGTTCAGTTTCGTGGAATTTAGTCTATCCATCATACAAAACACATTTGAAACATCTGAAGAGGCATTTCTCATTCAGGACTCTATTGCTTTTTACTGGTGGTGGGCCGATTATAACTGCTGATGGATAATGCAGGCCCCACCAGGAGACAGAAACCGGCATCATTTGAATCAGGCCATATCGCCGCATCAGTTGTTCAAACCCTGCTTCACCGACACAAAGCAAAGACTCGGGACTTACGCTGAAGACCCAAATCCCCAATACGGTCACAGTTAACCGACTGTCAAATTACAATTGCCTAACTGGCTTTAATCCTCACATGTAGTTCCACGGTTATTGTGCAAGTGGGAATTTTCACCAACGATTCCTCCTAAAAACCGTTCCCATAATGGGCCCACCGAGAGCAATCTAGGATATAGTATATCGCCACAAAGCCCGAAAACACCACCACGATTCACATGCGCCTGTTCAGTATGAAAATATCGTACGGAAGACCCGTCAGTCTATGGCATGGAAACAGGTGAAATGCCGGTGACTACTCACAGTATTTTCAACTAATCCTTTGTATCCATATCCACAAGGCGAGCGTGCCATCCTTAAAGATTCCGAGTCCTCCAGCTCAATCTTTTTCAAACACTCCCATCCGCAGCACCAAGTAACCGCCACAGCACATATAACTTCATCGACTAACCTGTTTGACTGCGGACACCCAACCAGTGAAAACTAGTGCATGCAACCGTAACTCCCAAGAGTAAGATGTTATTCCTGGATACAGCTGACGATTAGTATTCGGAGATGCTCGGGTCTCTTGACTCTTCCGTTCGATGCGGTATGCAGGCTACAGTGGGTGATGTCTGAACTACTTTGACTATCCCAAATTCCCGCAAATAACAGGAGCTCCTTTTGAGTTCAGCACGGCGCCTTACACGCCGAACAAGGGACTGCATCCCACCATAACCTACCACTCGAGCATCAAAAGCCCACATTCCAAAGAGACAATATATTTTACTGTACGTTCCGGTGTAAGAAAATCTTATTCAAATTCACCCACCCGTCTTCACAACAAGCCGGACGACCCTCAGGCTATCAGGTATTACCTTATAGCATCAAATACGGGCCCCGACGCCGCTGACAATACGTTCGTTCTTATCAAAGACCACCAGAGATGTACTGATCGGTCAGTTGGCTGAAAATCAAGAGGCTGATATTCTCGACCCGAGAACGCCTACACATGTACTCCGGTCAATCCCTTTATCTTACGATACAAACATCCAAATATGGTGAAAATCCGGCCCGACGCACAGCTTAGCACCGATGATGGTTAGAAAACTGCAAAACCGTATCCCATATTTATCATACGTACACCCGTGTTACACACAAGAGCGTGCATCATCCGGAACCCCTTGTAAACAAAACTAAAACATGGAAAGTGCATCACAATTGTCAGTTGTTGGATAAACTGACGGCATCTGGAGAGCTGAAGGTGAGTAGTAGGAAGTTCCAAGGACGGTTCTCATGGGAAAGGTTAGAAACTTAATAGCGACAGATGCGTGTGAACAGGCAAGGTTAAAAAGATAAGTTAAATGGTCCAAGGAAGCTCCGACGAAAATTTTTCGCCAAGGAAGCTACAACCTGAGAGATTTAACAGGTTATCGGTGTTAACAGTGAAAATCACAGAGCGAAAAAGTAACATGCGTCCACGCTGGGAACGACTACGATGCTTTTTTAATGCCTAGTAATCAAGCCATCCGGGAGAACTATGAGGGATGAGATACTACCAGTTTGCTTAAACCCCTTGTCACCATCATTAGTGAGAGTAACACCAGAGAACACTGGTTCCCGACCTAAAGTTATCACCCTGTCGTGGTTGTCGGGCTTCTGTGCTGATCATACCGGCTATACTGGCTGCGACTCAGTTCCTAAAGGTTCAACCATACCAGGAAGGCAAAAGAGGAGCAGCCCGACGAGTAACCGTATTACGAGGCGGTCTGGAGGTAAATTCGTACTGTCTACTGCGATAGGAATGTGAAGGCAGTAAGGCAGGTGACCAGTTGACCAGCATATCCAAATTTATGGAAGTGGCGATGCTACCTTCCTGCGAGGAAGGATGGATTAGAAAAGGTCGGCCCTAAAAATCGCACACTCCGACCCCCCAACGGTTGACCGTGTCCACCGACGCATTACGCAATACGGTCGGAATACTTTTAAAACCAAAGAGTTCGGTGCTGCTCAAAAGACCCCTGCTATGCGCAGCTGCATTGAGAGTGTGACAGTAATGCCTTACTCCATGCGTCTTCGGGCCAGGCCAGTTCCCCAAGTGGGTCATATAATTGAGTCATTGGCTCCGGAAAGAGTCTCCCAAGAAAATCCTACTGCCGCTGCCTCGCGGTCCAGACTTTTGAGTCAGAGGCTAGGGTCACGGTCCCGAACAAAACCTGACACCCTCTCACTGCCTTGTGGATCAGACTGTTGAATCAAAGGCTCAAGCTGGGGGACCTCAACCATACCCCCTTCTTCGGCTTGGGTAACCGGAAAGTATCATTCGCCCCTGCAGCTCTTCGCTCACTAGCCTTCTTTTGCACCCCTCCCCACCCATCGAACGATGCAGTGCGATCAAGGCATCTGCCAGTCCCCTAGCCAATATTCCATGTCAAAAACTTCACCCAGAATAAAAAGTCAAAATGGTCACTTACTAACCTCGAAAGATCTGATCGACGTTACAGTCATCAATGTCCGTACTATATGCCGAATTGAGCAACAGCCATCTCTTGCTGAAGCCCTGCTTCACCTATCTGTCGATATATGTTGTGCCTCCGAAACACGCACACAAGACCCCACTTCAGTCGTGCACATCAAGCCGATTAGGGCGAGCACATGTGTTCCATATTACACTCTCCAGGTATCTAGTAACCCGACGTTGAGGCTCGTAGCATCTACGGTGTGGGAGTTGCACTCAGCCCCAAAGCTGAAAGCGCCTTACTGGACTGGATCCCAGTAAACAGTAGTCTTTGCGTTGTGCATTGTCTCGCTCAATTGAGATCAGTGCAGGTCGATGCGGCGAACGGTTTTTATTTGTCACATCGGCATAGGCCCCAACAGACTACAATTGTGAGACTGAGAAGGACAAATTTTATCAAGATCCGTTACAGCTGCTTCGGTCAGCGGGCGATATGAATGCTCAGGTTGACCGACTAAGTCCGGAAGAAGCACTGTTAGGTGGTAGGTTTGGAGTAGATGCTGAGCATAGGGATAATGGGGAGCGACTGCTTCAGTTGAGTGCAGATGGCTGTCCGTTCCTGGCCAATACGAACTTTCAGCACAGACGACCACATCGAGTTACTTGGAGGCCATCAACCGCAAAACAGTCATAGACTCAATTGGACTACGTGGCTATCAGTTACCGACGGAGACCGTCAACGAAAGATTGTTGTTCCTTCTGCGGTACGCAACTTGACTTTGATCATGCCACCTTGCGGCCCGGTTAGCACTTCGTTCCCCGTCAGCATTACGTGTGCCAAAGCAGAGCAGTTCCATTAATCAACTTCGACAATTTATTGTGGCTCAAGCTTATCGAGCTGATCTGGCTAGAGAGCTATCGCAAATGCACAGTCATGCGAATGACAAGGGTATTCTTGAAGGTTGAATGACGGCTAATGAAAGAAGCTATGTTCTCAGCTCTTGGAACTGTTTGTCCCAGACATCCGACTCGACTAAATGAACACTGGATACCGTCGGGATCAGCAGATCTAATTGCTGCCGGAAAGGCAATACCAGCAACGAGCGACTGTGATGGCGCACGCAGGTCCCTCAAACATCGGATAATCATGAGCCTGAAAAAAGAGAGAGAACGCTATTGGATTTTTAAGGCCTAGGAGGTGTACAAGGCTTTCGCTGCAAGCAACAGCCGCGCCCTATATTAGCTGAGTCGATTAACCGGATACGAAGAGACAAGAGTCAGGAAACGATATGAAAAAAAGAAGGAACGGTGATTCACTCCCTCAATCGTCGTCTTGAGCGATGGGGTGAGCATTTCCGACAACAGTTCTGCTAGTCCCCTTCAATACAACTGAAATAAGCCAGCATGCCTGAATGGAACATCGACACCAGCCCGCTATCAACAGCAATTCAGTGTGGGATATCAATCCTCAAGCGCGATAAGGCACCTAGCGCGGATGCCAAACACCCCGCACTCATCAAAGAAGATAGCGAGGTCCTAGTGAACAGTCTGACAAGCATACTGCGGAAAATTTGGGACGAAAACAGAATACCAGTCGAATGGAGCTCCTCCACCGTTACCCAAGTCTCCAAAAAGGGCGCAAAAACGTCATGCGAAAACTATCGTGCTATGAGCCTGGTATCCGTCGCAGCCGAGGATGCATCGACCATATCTTTGCCGTGAGACGAGTTCTTGAACAGTGCCACTCCTTCAGACGTCCCATGTTGGTCGTTTTTCTTGATCTGAAAGCTTCTTTTCGTTCAGTCGATCGTCAGAAACTTTCTCAGTAGCTGGTGATCAAAGGTGTCCGTTCCAAATTTCTATTCCTTATGAGGGCTCTGTATGCGAACTCCTGTGGGTGCGTACGAGTATACGGCAAGCTTCTGTCTGAGTTCACCACGTCCGGTGGTCTAAGAAAAGGGTATCCTCTCTCAAACTTTTTCTTCAACTATCTTATTGATGTACTGTTTGAAATTTCTCTCTCTGCCTCTGAAACCTCGGGGTTCGAAATGCTCTCGGGATGATTCCTTGCAAACATCGAGTATGCGGACGATATTGTTCTCTTTGGTTCCGATCCTTTAAAGATGCATACCGTTTTAAATAACCCAAACAACACTGCCACACGGTTTGGCATGCGCTTCACACCTGCAAAGTGTAAAGTGCTGCTAAGGCCTAGGAGGTGTACAAGGCTTTCGCTGCAAGCAACAGCCGCGCCCTATATTAGCTGAGTCGATTAACCGGATACGAAGAGACAAGAGTCAGGAAACGATATGAAAAAAAGAAGGAACGGTGATTCACTCCCTCAATCGTCGTCTTGAGCGATGGGGTGAGCATTTCCGACAACAGTTCTGCTAGTCCCCTTCAATACAACTGAAATAAGCCAGCATGCCTGAATGGAACATCGACACCAGCCCGCTATCAACAGCAATTCAGTGTGGGATATCAATCCTCAAGCGCGATAAGGCACCTAGCGCGGATGCCAAACACCCCGCACTCATCAAAGAAGATAGCGAGGTCCTAGTGAACAGTCTGACAAGCATACTGCGGAAAATTTGGGACGAAAACAGAATACCAGTCGAATGGAGCTCCTCCACCGTTACCCAAGTCTCCAAAAAGGGCGCAAAAACGTCATGCGAAAACTATCGTGCTATGAGCCTGGTATCCGTCGCAGCCGAGGATGCATCGACCATATCTTTGCCGTGAGACGAGTTCTTGAACAGTGCCACTCCTTCAGACGTCCCATGTTGGTCGTTTTTCTTGATCTGAAAGCTTCTTTTCGTTCAGTCGATCGTCAGAAACTTTCTCAGTAGCTGGTGATCAAAGGTGTCCGTTCCAAATTTCTATTCCTTATGAGGGCTCTGTATGCGAACTCCTGTGGGTGCGTACGAGTATACGGCAAGCTTCTGTCTGAGTTCACCACGTCCGGTGGTCTAAGAAAAGGGTATCCTCTCTCAAACTTTTTCTTCAACTATCTTATTGATGTACTGTTTGAAATTTCTCTCTCTGCCTCTGAAACCTCGGGGTTCGAAATGCTCTCGGGATGATTCCTTGCAAACATCGAGTATGCGGACGATATTGTTCTCTTTGGTTCCGATCCTTTAAAGATGCATACCGTTTTAAATAACCCAAACAACACTGCCACACGGTTTGGCATGCGCTTCACACCTGCAAAGTGTAAAGTGCTGCTACAAGATTGGGTTGGACCAAACCTAAACCTCATGCTTGCAGATGAGTCGACCGAGGTGGTACATAAATTTGTTTACCTGGGCAGTTGTATAAGTTCCGGTGGACTGGCTAGAGATGAGATTACTTGTCGAATCGGGAAGGCCAGGGCAGCTTTTGCCAACCTCCGATACCTATGGCGCCGACGTCACGTGAATTTGTTTGTCAAAGGCAGAGTTTACACTGTAGCGGTGGGATCCATACTGCTTTTTGGATCAGAGAAGTGGCCTCTATACGAAAGATGTCATTGTCTGACCATCGGTGTCTCCGAAGCATTAGTTAGGTTAGATAGTCGGATTAGCAATGCTGAGGTACTTCAGATGGTCCTAGGAAGAAGGAATTCTCCTACGATAGATAAATTACTCAGGCTCCATAGGTTACGCAAGTTGGGACATGTACTCTGCATGCCAGAAGACCGTTTGCGTCGCAGAGTTCATTTAGCCCAGCCTTGTACTGGGTGGAAGTGAGAGAGTGGCGGACACTAACACCTGACAACGAAGTATGAAAACACTAAGCAGTAAACTTAGTCTAGCCGACAACTGCCGCATCTCTGGATGGGGACCCCAGGACTTAACTCACGAATGGTTAATGACACTGGCAGAAATGGCCCAATCGCGCAGTCAGTGGTGCTCGAGCATCAAAGCCATCGCCTTTAATGCCCAGCTACTCAGTTCCCGAACTAACTGAACATGCCATCGCCTCCAAGACTTGTCCCGCACTCTCCCACTTTCCGGTGATCGAAACTGTAGCAGCCGGAACCAATGTGCATATAGTACACGGTTTATAGTTGATAAATTGAAAGTGATTGACACTGGGGATTCGCTGGTATAACACCTATGTCCATTTATTCGAATAAAGGCTCGTAATGAAAAAAAGTGAGATAGTTAAAGGTACCTACCATTAACATACGAGGGACCCAGACTCTCAGCACTCTGTCAAACAATCCAAATAAAAACTGACAGCATTAACGCTACTGAAATCGAATGACCGCTATATCTTTCAGTGCCTCCAAGTTAGCACAGGGAGGGCTAAGTTGGCGAAATCCTGGAGGACAAACAGCACCAACCCAAACTTATCGCAGAATCTTTCATCCCTTTCCAGTATGTCATTCCGTCCACCTCTGTGTTTCCACCACACCGAATAGTCAGGGAAAGTGCTCTTCTGGGTAGATGGTAAGTGGGCATACGTAAACTACGGTCCAACCACTTTAGATTGTAGTGATAGATGCATTCCCTGAGTGAAGACCCGTTTCCTGATCATCTCATTGCGAATTTGCTGATTCCGGCCGATTCCAGCGATAGTTCTGAGATATCGAAAATCTGAAGACGTCTCAGATCTTTCAACAGAGGTAACTAGGTCTCGCGGACATACGACAACGCAGTCTGTACCGTATTCTGATAAGATCTTTAAGTCCTTTTTTGATGCACAGGTAGCGCAAGCCGGTGGAAGTAATTCTCGTCCTGAGATTCGTATATTGACCTCGCTCGTCACATATCTGCCAGAATTGATGCAACTCCCGAGATACGTCTAATGTTGAAGAAATTTCAGCGTACCTCCTTGAATTCTTCGAGGAATTTTCAAAGACTGTGTGCCCCCAACATGATTTTGTACTTTGCACATGCCGAAAGATTGGATGACCTTGTTCAGCTGTTCTAGAATTGCTCGAGCCTCCTGCTCTTTTCAAAAATGCAAATAATGTCACCTGCATATTCAACATCGATAGCGTTTTCTCCCGGAGAGGCTGGAACGCCGGGGTTTTGGAGACCATCTGGTGTTTACCTCATTAATTTATCAGTAACAAAATTTAAAAATAAACTGGAGAGTGAACACCTTTGTCGGACACCACTATTCATGGGGCAGCTTTTGGAGAGTTCCCCATACAGGCTCATACGCCCACAATTAGGTGAATACAAAGAACGTATGATATTCGCGAACTTCTGGGGCATATCCTGCAGCAAGAGCGTGCTGAAAACGATTAACCGGTCGACAGAACCGAATAAGTCAAGGAACACTAAGAATATGGAGTGCTGTTCTCGAGTCTCGTTCTCGGCCCTCTAGGACAAGGTAAAATAAGCGACGCAGTGGGCTTCAGGGTAATTCCTATGTGATTGCCACCGTTTTTTTAATGGGCACTACTAACGATTCGCCTCAGACGGCCGAGACGGTGGCTTTAACCTAGAGGCAAATAAGTCAAATAAGCATCGACTGAACAACTTATCTTGATAATTGAACAGAACGGGCAGGAGCACGTCATGATCTGCAGTTTGGTGGTATTTAAGTGATAAAGAAGTGTTCACGTGCTTCCGAGGTAGTCGGAAGTTACAAGGTTACAAGTTGAATTGTTGGATAGTGTTCAGCAAACGAATCAGGCGTCCTTTTTGGAGGTGGGCGAACCATTTGTACCCTTGATTGTTTCGCTCACAAGACGCCTTCTTGGGGCTGCTGGGCGTACCAGTTTCTAGCCTTTTCTACCTCTTCAGTCATCTAGACCCACCAAGCTTCTCGATCGGCGCAGATGCTCCTTTTTCGCCTGATATCTGACAGTTCGTCAAGTTGTAATGCACTCTGGACTAGGGGGAATAGACACTCGAGCTTCAAGCAAATTTAAGTGCTTCTCGAGATCCAGTGCTGACGTTTAGTTGGTTACGAAGGAGGCTTGAGTAGGTGCTCTCATTAGATTTGTTTCACGTTAAGGTCCGAGAGCTCCTCAACGACCATGCGAAGTGTGCACATCTCGCGCCCATGAAGAGCGCAGCGGGAAGCAGCAACGAAACAAGCGCGTGATTGAAATCTACATATGTGTTCCAGAACGAGGGACAATCAGCAATTGACTCATACCACCTACAGCTAATGGCGACGCGGTGTGTGTTGAAGGTTGGCTCGTATGCGGGGAGCAGTTGTTTCGGAAGTTAGTATTGTAAAGAAGCAATCTGTGATCTGCACACAACTGTAGCAGGCGTTCGCCGTTGTCTGTGCTTCTCGATTCTAGTCCAAGGCAACCACGCAACTGAGCATCAGCACAGTTAGGTTCAACTAAAAGCGCACTCGCACCCTCAGCAACAATAGCTGAGCTCTTAGCCTGTCGTAATAAAGCATTCAAAGATAGTATCAGAGCTACGGTCTCTTGGGATGTAAGCAGGTATAATAAGGATACAGTGATTATCGGCGAGTTAGCGGTATAGTCGCACAGAGGTTACCAAACGAACCGCACACAGGCGACCATCAACGAGCAACAATTCAAGAGGGGATCCTTCAGCTCGTTGGCTTAAAGTGGTATCAAACCCAGCAGAACCAGCCGAAGGATGCGCAATCGGTAACCAGAGGAAAGCAGTGGGGATGCCAGCTAAATGACCGTACTTCGGACATGAATTGCCGTTTCGAGGAGAGCGTACATCAATAGAATTGTAGCGGTCACTTCCCTGTTCCTTCAACCAACTTCGCTTAATTTTACTAGCACATCCGTGCTCACTGGATCACGCTACTCCTTTGTTCCGCAAACGCACAAACCAGTGACAAAACAGTGTCCCGCTCGCAACCTAAACCGACAGGTCAGCTCCCGTCTTGTACGCGTCGGAACGATTCTATATATTATACACACGTCAAATCTTCATATATGTAGGCAGACACGACACAGTCACCACACACAGGGGGCAGGGAGTCAACCAAACTCTTCAAGTTCACGGACACGTAAGGAACACGTGTAGCAGCTATACTGCGGAGAAAACACGTTCCCGCCGTCCAGACTTTCATCTAGCAACTCTTACGAGTTATCCACAAACGATAAGTCACCTTTTTACTTATTCCATTGTTCGCACTGTATTTATTTTATCATGGTGCAACTAGTAACTGTAAGCTACCACAGTAAAAACTGTTGTTAGTGCATATACCTTCTGAGTTATATTATGGCTATAATAACCTGTGCACTAATAGACTCAAGCGTACATGCACAGCAGTCTGTTTTTAGGCTTCTGCAAGGGTGCGGGCGTTAATGGTTGCCAAATGAACTGAGTATCGGAGTTGAAATAATAATTGCAGTGTTTACGGTCGTGGTGAAAGAGTGAACCGTGTATTTTGCAGATGACAGCGACCGGCGGCAAACAGGACTGTCAGTCCTGAAGAATGGGCCTACGAAGATGTTGATGGCAAAGGGGAGGATGAACATGTGAGAGGAAAAAGTAATGCACCAGCAGTAGTCTGTTTTCAATTACATGCCCTGTTGTATGCAGCAATGTAGGTGACCCGGCTGATGCCACCACATGAGATTATCTGTAAATATGCAACTCACGGTTGTATGTGAAGTTGGATACCGCAAGGGCGCCCAGACACAGACAGGAGAGTGAATAGAGTCACAAACCAAAAGCTTTGTCTCAAACGTCTAACTGTAAAACAACGGAGTTGGAGTGTGACCATCAGACCAGTCTAAACTTCTGTGGAACAAGTTGCCACATGTTTGAAGACCACCTGGAAGACCAGGAGACTGTCAAAAAAAATAAATCGTTCAGATGTAGCACCCTTTCGGTGCCTAACTGCCATGCCACCCGAAGGTTGCACGAGGGCTGGGATACTGCCAGGTTGCCCAAGCCTAGACAGGGGAAGTCGGGAGGCAGAGGTCGGGTTCGAACCACGGACCTTCCGGTCAGTAAGCTCGCGCTCTAACCACTTGGGCCGTCTCAATTAGGCCTTTAACCATTGACCCACCCGTGGGTGTGACACGCACATTCCGAAGCATAGCCTAATGGTTTATGGACGCGCGCAAACCGTTATACCGCGCTAACACCCAGTCTCTTCGTACCCAAACCCAGATAGAAGCAAGCGGGAAGCCAGAGTTTGGTTCGAAGTATGAAACTTAATCAATAGCTTCGTACTCTAATCACTGAGTCATCCTAAGCTCATGAGGACGGGAAATAAGCTTTCACGCGGTTTAATTTTGCGCTGTGGAAGTGCCAACAAATCAGCCACCAAACGAAATACTGGGTGTGTTGTGCCACACTCACGCTGAAACCCAACGTATACAAGATGAGGGACGACACGATTTGGTGTTCACGGTGAACGCCGAAGGTGCATTGTATTGCCCAAGTACTAAGTGGCTGTCACGAAAACTGCCAGTACTATGTACACCCTTACAAAATAAATAATAATAAAATAATCGTTCAGCTGTAACACCCTTTAGGTGCCTAGCTGCCATGCCACCCAAAAGAAGCATGAGGGCTGGGATGCTGCCAATTTGCCCAAGCCTAGACAGGGGAAGTCGGGAGGCAGAGGTCGGGTTCGAACCACGGACCTTCCGGTCAGTAAGCTCGCGCTCTAACCACTTGGGCCGTCTCAATTAGGCCTTTAACCATTGACCCACCCGTGGGTGTGACACGCACATTCCGAAGCATAGCCTAATGGTTTATGGACGCGCGCAAACCGTTATACCGCGCTAACACCCAGTCTCTTCGTACCCAAACCCAGATAGAAGCAAGCGGGAAGCCAGAGTTTGGTTCGAAGTATGAAACTTAATCAATAGCTTCGTACTCTAATCACTGAGTCATCCTAAGCTCATGAGGACGGGAAATAAGCTTTCACGCGGTTTAATTTTGCGCTGTGGAAGTGCCAACAAATCAGCCACCAAACGAAATACTGGGTGTGTTGTGCCACACTCACGCTGAAACCCAACGTATACAAGATGAGGGACGACACGATTTGGTGTTCACGGTGAACGCCGAAGGTGCATTGTATTGCCCAAGTACTAAGTGGCTGTCACGAAAACTGCCAGTACTATGTACACCCTTACAAAATAAATAATAATAAAATAATCGTTCAGCTGTAACACCCTTTAGGTGCCTAGCTGCCATGCCACCCAAAAGAAGCATGAGGGCTGGGATGCTGCCAATTTGCCCAAGCCTAGACAGGAGAAGTCGAGGGGCAGACAGGTTCGAAGCACGGATCCTCCCGTCAGTAAACTTGCGCTCTAAACACTTGAGCATTCTCGCCCCCTTAAAAATGATATACCGGCATCGCCGCCAACTGCTTATAAACATGCTGCATCGAGAGTTTAAATCTTGACCGACAGTCTTCAAATAGTCAGGAGGAAAACTAGCTAACGCTGCTTTTGGAGCATGACATTGACCATAGTTGGCAAAAACTTGAGGGCAGCCCAGCAAGCGAGACGGCTGTGGTGACCTGGCACTACGACAGCATTCGTGTCTCATGGTTGCATGACAGTTGTGCACGGTTTTTTGACGGCGGATATAAGTTGAACTAAGTAACGGAAGTTTACGTGACCAGAATCGACAGTGATCACGATCATAAAAAAAACAACTGAGCGCCATATGGGTTGTTAGGTGGGAAACTTTTTGTCAAAACCTAGCGACAACTGGAATACGGTTCAACAATTCCGAAGTTTCGGTTACCACCAGCAATTCTTCTCAAGGAGCCGTGAAATCAAAATTACAAGAGGATAAATTGCACACTGTTCGAGCGAAGATAAAAAACATTTAGCTGTAGCACGTCCTCGGTGCCTAGCTGTCATGCCACCCGAAGGAAGCACGAGGGCTGGGATACTGCCAGGTTGCCCAAGCCTAGACAGGGGAAGTCGAGAGGCAGAGGCAGGGTTCGAACCACGGACCTTCTCGGTCAATAAATTCGTGCTCTAACCACTGAGCCATCTCGCCCCTGTTGGAGTGAATCATCATGGCGCCTCACTAGTGAGTGAATCTCGTGAAGTTAGCGGGTATTATGGTGGCGGTGGGTCAAAGTCTGATGTGTTGTCTTGATGGGTGTGGCGAGGATGTACTCACACCCGCCGAATATGACCAAAGAAGCTTTCTTCATGGTTCAACATGCACGCTGGTTGCATGGCTAACCATTTTATACGTCGTACGGAGTTCTATTGTGTGCATTTCGCTGCATTATGTTATCCCGGACAGATGTTCTCCGTTCGACTGTAATCTAATAGGCAATTAAGGGACAAGATTATACAACCAGATTAGCATCGAACCTTTCAAAACTCCCCATGGACAAAACTACCAGTGACCCGAAGAACCCTACGGTGATAAACGGTGGACTCGCATAGAACCTTGAAAGGGATGTGAACACAGCTTATGATTCTGCGCTGAAGAGCTTCGGGTAAAATCGTCGCTCAGATCTAGGACCCCTGGTCTTCTGCTCTCACTCACGGCACCAACCATGCGTGTTTTCACCGAGCCCAGCAATCAGGCACGCTTGATGTACTGATGAACAAACAGCAAGTGCACCCAGTGCCAATGCTTCATAATAACGATACATCAAAGTGAAGTTCGTGAGGTTGTGGAGATCTGTTACCTCGCGTCATTGTCCCAATATCAGTACTGCACCCAGGTTCTGCAGGGACGTTACTGTGATTAAGCGGATCGTTTACCCTCTGCGCTGGTCATTTCACTGGTGGTTTTCTGGAGCACGTATCTGTTAGCCCACAGAAAACTCTCCTGCATTGGCCACTCCTCTTCCACTCCTTTTCCCCATCACTGTCTGCATACGCCGTCATAAGAATGTTTTTTTCCTACAGGTGAGAGCATCTGATCTCATCGGTATTTACTAATCACCCACAGATAGGAGATAAAAAGTACGAAATGTTTGACAAGTTGACACGCACTAAGTAGCTGAATGGATGTTCGTGTTGAGCCTACAACTCGCAGAAACATATGACTGCTACTGCAAAGCAGCAAATGTTCTGCGCTATCCACATAGTTATCAAACACCACAACCGGGCTACCTAATGTTTCAATAAAGCCCACCTGGTCTGATTGTGCGTTTCTAGTCCTTGTCAGGATTACAGCGGCTCCGGTATTGGCCAAACGAATCAGATCGGAAAATCAAATCATTTTTCAGCGTCAAAGATCTCGTAGGCCTAAACCACGAACAAAAATAGGTAGCCCGAAAGAAGTAGGGTGTTGGTGCCACTCGTACAACAGGTTCCATCAAGGGCATTTCTGTATCTTCTCTAACGTTATCGACCGAACGAAAAGCACAACTGTCTCGAGGTGAGTATCGTGTAACCGGGGCGCCCTGAGGCGTTTGGTCGTGTCAATTATCGTATTCGTTTAAGCCAAAAGCTAGATACAACGCAGTGGTTAAAGCGCGAATTTACTGACGGGAAAGTCCGGCATGCAAAAACTACCATGTTGTTGTTGAATCTAACAGGGACAAAGCGTTTGTGTCTCAGTTGCTCCTCAAAACAAATTAATGGTATCAAGGTTGAACGGTGATAAGGAGACAGACAGCAGGATATACATATATGCTGACTTCTGCAAAAAACCTTATCGGCCGTTACATACTCTCAAAAGGACAACACACCCGGAGTAGTCTGCCGATTATTTTTCGCATACGACCCCCTGTTGTTGGAGCGCTCTTCATACTTCACTGCAGTGTGCCCGAAGCGACTTGTGTATACTTCGACCTGGTTCGTAAAATGTAGAACTCTCTGTCCCTCTGATGTCTGCAAAGCGGAGTTTACAACCCACAGAACCCGGTACTGAGGGTTTATAGTGACCGCTTGCCCTTTGCATATGGGTCCTATGCCCTCCGACTACCCTACACCAGTCATATAACGGTTATCAAGAACGAAAAACACGTCCATCTCTAGCAAACTTTAGATTCATGGCTGTCTTGCAACTCAGAAGCAAGAGGGCTGATATGCTGTTTCGCTCCCCAAACCCGAACAGGAGTGGTCGAAAAGCGGGGTTTGAGTTTTAACCGCGGACCTTCCGGTCAGTAGCTACGCGCCTCAACCGCTGAGATGTCTCGAACTCAAGTTGGCCTGCGATGCTCGTTCAGGCTGCTGGTTCTTTTGCCATATGCATTCACACTTCTTGGACCTGGTTCCAAGCATCCACAATGTAGCTGCTAGGCGATCTTGATTCCTCAATTCTGTGACCCTGAGTTACGTCTCTATGTCGTCCAACCTGAGGTTTTACGGGGACCCTAAGTAGTTGTCCCCTCTTTTCGACAAATACTCTCATTTGCATATCAATTTGGTTTTCAGGGGAGACTCAGCTTAATCTCTCGTTTATGATATTCTTTAACTTAATAGGCTACAAAAAGCCCTCCTCATGTTTAAAGTGGTACGATAGTTGAGACAGCTTGTGAGTAGTTTCATTTGTGAAAATGCACTGCGAACATAAGGCTGGTCGAAGGGACTGCCCCTACCCAAAGAGCTCCAAGAAGGGCGGAACTGGTCATGAGCTGTCGAAGAGTTTTCAGCAAACTCGTGAGCAGTTTCACAATTGTCCCCGCGTTTCTATGAGCAGTCCTGAGCATGCAATGTCTGTACTCTTTGCGGTACTATCAACGCAGTACCTTCAAGCAGTTACTTGTGACGTTCAACCAGTAAATGCAAAAACGGCATGCATGATTTTGACCGTAGTCACCGAACAAGGACACCCATCAAAGGGAGTGTCGCATGTGGAAAAAACCCCGCATGGAAAATATGTAATGCAACTGAGAATATAACAAGTTAAAAGTGAGTATACCACAGGATAAAAGATACGTAAAATGCCAACAGCGGGCAAACAACTGCTGCCTGAAACGGGCCGAGTGCATGGGTGCACTTAGTTTGTGGTACAAAACGCAGACAGCTGAGGGTCTTGCAGTAACGCACGGCAGCAATGTATCCCATCAGCTGTCAGACAATTCAGTTGGCATTTGGCGCTCCATCACCAGACGGTCCACTTGGTTTTTTTACTTTACCTCCAGTACCGCGACCTCCTGGCGCTTTACGTTTCTTGACCGCCACTAGTTTGTCCGGCCGATTTGAGCGGACACGGAGACTTCGTGCGGCATCAACATCCGCTAATTTTACGTCGGATCCGAGCAATACCTTCGCTAAACACAATTCAGCGGTTTATTCATAACTACCAACCTTCTTCAATTGTGCGACTGATAGTTGAACCTTTTTTTAATCTCTTTGTCTTCTTGACAGAGGTCATTTGTCGTGTGTCACCCAGTTTTTCGCCACCAAGGATTTCCTTACCAATCTGAAATGGAACCATAGAGAACAGATCAGAGACTCGATCAGTAACAAGAAAGTGAACTTAAACTGACAAAATATAGGCATGTCGTTTGGAAAATCCCATTGTCTCTCAACAGGGAAGGGTTCAACCACCTTTGCTGTCACCGCCATCGTGTTCATCTTATGTAGTTGAGGCTTTTCTGTCATTGTTGCTGCCGTCTTTAGGCACAGAACCCAGTGAAATTCCAGCAGTCTATTGGTGGAAGTTCAAGGTCAACGGACCGCGGATTTCTCGCCTGGACAAGGCATCTAAATATTCACTGATTGATACACAGTATCGAGATTTTCGTAGGAGCTTCCCGGGTAGTTTTTGTTCTCGTTGCTCAGTGTCTTCTATTCACATGAAAGGTGGAAACGAAAACAGTCCATTGCCTCCCTTTAAGTCCTCAGTCCTTAACGGTAGGCTCGCTAACGCGAGAAATCACACTACAAAGTATCCAACGTATGTTGTGAAAATGGTTCCAGGTAGAGTGCGAACAACCGTTGGAGGAAGGTTAGTTCACGCACCAAATGTAATAAATGAGCAAAACCGTTGTCCAATACAACCGCACGCTCTGTGCCTAAAAACCGCCATGAAAAGTTGGGTCAGCAGTCAAAAATGTATTGACCAAACGTTGTTAGAACAGGAGTAGACGAGGTTTAGTTCCCCAAGAAGATGAAGATGATCTACCGGAAATTTCTCAGGTACCTTGTGAGGCCTTCCTTAATCGACGCACCTGAGGCTGGCAACTCTCTTCCTTGCAACTCGTTGGACAGATTCAATGAGGGTTAGGCCTTGCGTGCGTCCTGAATAGACAGCTTGTTAGCGTATTCAGGAAGCAGCTCGACGTAGGCCCCATAAAGTGGCTGAGAGCCCACGTAAGTAATTCGGGGGCGGGCTGTCCTAAATTACCCGAAGGACGGCGAATACCTTGGGAGCCGATTTTTAACCAAAATAAAGTTTATTCCCAGCTGATGGGTGGAATAACATCAGGCATGAGCATAATGGAATAGTCACAATAAAAGCACAACCGATGCGGTTTGTGAGTACCCGGGTTTGCGCGGAAGTGGGACAGTCACACGAACAGCATGCATTATCCGAAGCGTATGTGGTCGTGCCTAAACCGGCACGATCTAAATGCGGCATACCTCAAGGGCAAAGAAACACAGCTATTGGGGCCTTCCATTTTGGGGAACATATCGAGCTTAAGCAAGATCAGACTGTTATCATTTGTAGATAGCGGGTAGCAACACGACGGGAGGAGGCAAAACTAAAGCATACTGCTTGGTACGTCGTCAGTAAATTGCAAACCGAGAAAAATCAGGAACAAGAATGACGGATCTGGTGGAGTAGCAGCGCTACAGTAACCCAGCCGATCAATTTGAACCAAAACTGAAGACGATAGCTGAGGTTCCGTGGCCTCGGACAGTTGATGTTATGGCCATGGTAACGAAAACTGTAAGTGGGGATGATGATGTCACGGAAGAAATAATACGGATAAATGGTAGCTGAAATCTCAGAATAACGGTGTACAGGGAAAACATTTGGACTCATTGTGCCGCCGTTGGAGCGGATTCCACTGTAAAAATTCCCTGGATATGCGGTCTAATACTAATGTAAAGGGTGAAAAGCGAACTTTGAAGGAAATCATTGGCTTTAATTGGCCAGGGGGATCCAAATAGGCGGAGCAAAGCCGGTGTAGGATCTCAGATAATCTCTGTCCGTATGAAGATCTCTTTAGATGTAAAGCATAGACCAAGTAGAGTGGATAACATCCATACTCTTCGTCAGCCGGAGGGAGATTTCAGTCCAGTGACCGCCGCTTTTTCGGAATAGACATCCATTTGGAGGGCGCTGGCAGTGAAACTCCAAGATTTTAGGTCGTCCGCAAAGGGTATACACGGACCTAGAAGGGCATATGGAACGATGTCAGCGATGATCAGATGGAAATATGGTCTTAAAACGGAGCTTTGGCGACTTCAGTGGAGACTGGTATAGAAGAAGATTAGACTGAGCCTATATTTACTCAGAAGGTCCTATTGCATATAAAAGCCTTAATCCAGCGCAGAGTTTCTCCCTGAATCCCATAAGACCCGCGGAGTAGCAAGCACGTCGAGGTGAGGCAATAGGGAGTGACGCCTTTGGTAGCACTTCCAAGAGAATCGTTCTCTCAGGTGACTACACCATGCACTCAGCGGGCAGCTTTCCGACCGGACCAAACTTAAGTGGCTCATTCGACCGCTGTCTCCTCTTCTGTGTGTTTTTACAGGCTTCCAGGTCGTCCAAGATTAGTGGGGCCAATTGGGTGTAGTTAGAATTTTCAGGAACGTCGTTGTTGGATTCGTATTCTTATGCCCCAGATCTATGGATGGTGACTGGATCCAGATTCAGCCAGGCCGTTTTTTTGTAAAGTAAAGCTGAGGACTTGTAATCAGCGGTAGGTGTGTCCCACGTTTGGACATGCAGAATCAGGTGGATTCCTGAACTCGTACACAGAGTTGAGACGCTTGCCTAGGATTTCTGGTTAGGATTCGTTCTTGCCACTAACCATCGTCGGTTCAACCGTAAGATAGAACCACAAATGTGCAGCATTGTTCTTTAAAGTCCCAGCACCCGGCAGTTGGTTATTTAGTGCTAAGTATCACATGAAGTCATAAGAGGGAGACCTGAATTGTCTTGCTTAGATGTAGCGGGAACAAGTGCGGGAGGAAAATAATTTCACTCACGAACCGCCCGAACTGATAGGAATCGTCGCTTCATAAAGTTGTGTGCAAACTCCCAAAAGATTCCTACCCACTTCGCCATGCACTGGTAGCGTGTGGGAACATTTCGCTTGTCTAGGTCTTAGTAGATTGGGATGACCGCCGACGAGACCTAAAGACAGCTACAGTGACCACAGAACCTTTGTTGGCCCACGTCCGTTGAAAGGGAACGGAGAAACGATATAACTGCTAACAATAGACTAATCATTTGCCGATGTTATGTCCTTGTTAGCTTGCTGCTAGATTCACGTGTTTTAAGGGCAAACTGGAAGTTAGTACCTTTGGCTTTGGAAGCCGGTGCTGCAGGGTCTCCTGTAAGTATCCACCTACTTAGCGTCTTTTTTGTTTTTTTTTTACCTAGACTGGCATGTTATGTTGCCTGTAGCCGTGGGAAATAACAGCAAAACTAATTTTTGCGTCAGTCTATTCCTTAAGTACCCTTTCCGGATTTTACGCCGATTACTAGCATCCTTCTTATAGGGCTTTGACCTGTGCTGCAGCCACTGGTGAACATGCCAGTTCAGCCGTTTGACCTAGGTCGCAAAGTTTACTGATTTCGTTGCCACTGAGACAGGATGAGCCCTCTTATTTCATGGCATGTGGCGTTGGCACGCGTAAAGTTGCCTTCAAATAGCTTTTTTGATGTCTACCACACATATTCCACCCCGGTGTGATGTTTGACTGGTCACTTCTCGACTGAACTCAGCTCTTACTCTGGGTAGCACTATGTTGCCGTCGCCTTGTGTCATAGTGAAGTCTTGACAGAACGCTTCACTGATTTATTTATCTAAGAGTTCCCGAGGTTGGGTAGAGCTCAGTTAATCTCCTGATGTGCTCACAAGGCTGTCTCAAAATTTGTCATGGCAGCTGCCGGCATAAGGACAGCTGTTGGGAGCGACACAGTCGTTTTGGAAAACATACGTTCACGAGAAAATCGCCCGAATATCCACCCCGGTCCCGAGATGGTCTCTCCCGATTTCTCCATTTTTTCCAGACTTCTTCGAGGCAGTAGTGCTCCTCATTGGGCGGTACCAAACAAATGCATTAACTGACTACCTCATCAGGACTTCACCACATATGTATACCGAAGAAACTAGATAAACAAAAATAAGCCCCACGTCAGTCGTCTATTACATTTACGATGATTGGTGTATCAGTAAATAACAGGGTGTAGATTTAATTTCCCTGGCCCGTATACTGCATAGAAACGTTGATTCTATTACCCAGGAGTCACAGTTGAAACACGGCCTGCTAAGTTGAATGAATTGTGCTTAAAGACAGTCGTACTTCTCTCCAGAATATCCCAAGTATTTGTTTTGTTTACTCATCCATGCTTCATAAGGCAAGTTGTCACTTTTTGTACGATAAGCAAATGTGACAAATTTCATCACCCAAAAGCCATAAAAAGCAGGTTGTGGTTTAAAGATATTCCTCGTTATCATGAGTTAAATCTTTAGGGCGTAATATGACGCACTAGCCATGACAATTTTTTTCACATCATGGGCTCGTAACAGAGCATTGTAATGTAGGTAAAGTCGGATGTCCCAGACAAACAAGTAAGGATGTGCAAGATCAACACCGTTTTAGGTTGCTCGGGAAGCCAGTCTGAAGCTGGCTCAACCATCAGAAGGCCCGCCGATGTTCAGTTAGTTGCAGCACAACATAAAAGAATATGGCTCTGAGCCGGCTCCCGAATTCTCGTTTACACAGTAAAATGCCTAGCTTTTATTTGCAGTAGCTGGACGTTAACAGCCCGTCCGAAACTTCCCAGTGGTTATGAAATCGGCATAAATGTAAAGCACCGTTTTAGTAAACAACGCTACTCTCTTTCACACCAAAAAGAAGCAGAACGCGCAAAATTCCAGACTGATTTTTTCGGCACTGTGGATAAACTGTGGTTTCGAACATCTACCTTATACGCAGGTGGTTGAAGTTAACTGGTTTAAATTTACTGCACCGCTCCATAGGCGAATAACTATGGTGGATAAAAAGATATTGAATAAATCGCGGCTATTTCTATCTCTTAATCTAAAATCTATTTCCGTCAGTAGCCCAACCGAAGGATAAGTCAAAGTCACTGTCAGGACTTGAACTTTTATTGTTAGTCTCCACTGTAACTCCGTGCAAGAGCTCTTGAGGAGTCACGGTGCAGTGATCACAACGTAATTGAAGAGTTGCACTAAAGCAGGAACCCATTTTCTTTAGTGCACCAGTCATAATGTACATGAAGAATGAACGTTTTCAACAAAGTTTGGAAAGGCTACTTTAAACGTGATCCAAGTTGAAATACTAGCTTAAACTTTCCTTCTGGTAGTAAAGTGGTTAATCGTAGCAGAGTGTGGATCGCACTGTGAACAGCACTGTGGGGATTATCATTGACACCCAAGGAACTTGGCGATGGACACGCCTTCCAGCAGCTAACCAGTCTGCAACCAGGCTACTTATTATTCAGTGTATGCCAATAATCATATACAGGGGGTTCCCAAAGTTGCGCTCCTGTTTTCGCCTTCAACGATAATACTCAGTACAGTATTGCTGCAACACCTGTCATGGTTTCAGGGTAGACTCGAGCGTATTCCTATTTCACGAACTAATCGCAACGGTCTGAACCCTCGCGTCTCCTCTCTGGGATATTACGTGTTGACAAATTTCGTTATATGTTAATAGTTTTTACTGCATTATGCATCAGATAGTAAGAGCACATACTTTGTTCATAAGAGAGCAACATACTCATTGGAACAGTTTCTTATATCGAGTGCACCAAGTGCTTTTGTTATCTGTCAAACTAAAAACTGCATGAGTGCCTCTTCGTCAATGAATTTCCATTTTTAATTTGTTTACAAACTTTAATTCTCCACTGGTACCCAATCCCGCACTTACTGGATCTGGTTTGGCGGCATCGTTCGCTGCCCCCCCCCCCGATAAATACCACATAGCGTTTTCATGGCCCAAGGATGTATATTTTAGATTTTGTTCAATTAAACTGGCGAAAGACCTAACCAGCAATTACCACTTCCAGTATTCTTCATCATTCTTGGCGGCTTTTGAGCAACGAATTTTATTGTTTTGTGATTATGCAGGCGAGCAAAATTCTTGCTTCGAGAAAGTCGTTCCTGCGCTTGCACAAAAAATATCAAGCCCTGACAACAAGATAAATCGTGATGATCGGGGGGTTACAACGTGATGACTGCAATTGGTGGTACCGCAGCACCGTAGTTGCCTGTCCACCGTGTAATGTGTTGGCACACCTGACTGATTACGTAGCCGCCGACGCACGGTTTTCAGCACTCGGACACATGCACCTAACATATACCCCAGCTCAGCGGTCAAATAGCTCTCGAAGCTCCGTTTCATCCACAGGAACAACATTCGTTATCCCAGCTCCTTATTTGGGGCACCCTGATGCGGACGCATAGAGACCGCAAACTTCGCTATCTACTCTGTGTTCGGTTCTCCCCCATTCCATATTCTCTAAATTCGTTTCGTCAAAATGCGAAATTCCACCCCAACATACCACATTCTTGGAAGTGATCCTTTCGACATCTACCAAGAGCGACAGAGTCGCTCTCCAGAAATTTGCTGATGGTATTGCGGCCATCATCTGCTAAGTAACTAGGCTCAAGGTTGTGTATCAACCAGTCTGTCTCCCAAAAAGCACGTCAAACAAGGCAGTTCACTGCACTACGCAAAAAGGCTGCACTGACCCGAGCTGACGTCATAGGTAAAGACAAACTATATTTTTACAAGTACTTTTCACGCCTCAAAGAGCCGAGAATGGGTAGCAATAAATCTCTTCCCCGCCATCGCGGTGATACATCTGCACCGCGTCCCTAATTTGACGGTTTTTCCAAAAGTGCCGTCGGCAAGATACTTACCACGTCTATCTCGGCTGTAAACTTTAACTTATCTCACACTCTTGCTGAGTTATCTTCGATGTTAAATAGGATCTCCATATCACCCTATCTCTGTTTCCGAGAAACAATTGCCTGCAGCATTCTTTCCCAAAACAGCTGGTCCTTTAAACAACGACTCATCTGCTCCCACATGAGCTGCAGTGCCATTGCTCTTTCCCGAGTGCTCATCTCTCATCAGCTTGCCATTTCGAAGCCTACTCGATTTCTCTCCCACCACGTGCGGTAAATATTTTCTCAGGTTACACAAACAAACCGTACTCGTACTCTGCTACAGCACTCTTACCAGAATCAATAATGAGGTTACACGGCCGACAAAACTAGGATGTATGCGCCTCTGCAATTGCAATAGCTGGGTTATTTCCCAACGTATAGTAGGCGTGCTCATTGGGGCAACTGCCCACTAGAAGTAAGCCAAAATTTATTTCGGAGAAGCCACGGTGGTTTTGAAGGTAGGAATTTTACGCGGCGTTGGTTTAATCCGGGTTAATGCTCCAGCGGGATGCTGCTTATAGCATTTCGTTTGGGCGGGCAAAATTCTAGGGTCGCCGACCACCGGTGACTCGCAAGTGATTACCACTAGACAATGTATGGCAGCTTCCGCGTTCTTCTAGAAACGGGAAATAAGACCTGCGGAATATCCAACGAAGATACCACCCAGTTGGACAGCTGAATAGCGTTTGTATGTGTTATACCGGTCGATCGTATGATCGTATGATCATGCCAGACGGTATGTCACCCAAAATTTGGGAATAAACATTATTAGATCTGTTCTATTAAAAAATAGAACATCCATTTGTTTATCTAACTCCCGCGCAAAACTGTTTCACGAACCTCATCTTACATTCGGTATAAAAAGTGAAGATATCTTGATGCATTGTGCGGCATTGATGCGGGCATGCGTCTCTGTGGATGATTTCCATTCTCGGATGTGCGCAGCTGGTCAGAAGATAATTTAGCGTTTTTAGATATATGCATGCGAAATGCCAACACCCCGATGAGAGATCTGTTCTATTAAAAAATAGAACATCCTACAGCTGGATTACTTTATGTAGCGCAGAGAGACTGCCCACAGATTAGGTCAACCATTGCCCGTGACCACAATGACGGTATGCGTGGTCGTCTATTTTGGCTGCTTATAGTAACTGATTAGGCGCGCCGCTGGTTATGAAGCCTTAGCTCTGCAAGACAGCCTGATGCGATGGCCAACGACGACCCCTCGTCATTATAGCCGTATGCGCTGTTGCTCACTCTGAATGTTTATTGTAACTACTAGGCCCATACCTATGCGCGCAGCCGGTTATGAGGTATAAACCAAATAATAGCCTAATCCAACAGCCGACGGCGGACCTGCCTACTCGAAACTTTACGCGGCCCTTCAAATTTATACGCGTTGTCCATCTAACACGCCTGCGCCTAAAAATTACCAAACCACCGTTGGCAAGTTGTATGTAGTTTCATTGGATGGCTCCGTACAAAAGTGTCGGGAGGTCGCTTTAGTTCTTGTTTTCCGCACGCCACTTTCATTTGACAGGTATGCTGACGAACCTGAAATAAAAAATGCGTATTCGATTTTATTTCCTCTGTTTCTTCGACAAAAAGGTTCAGACGCCATTCATTTATCAAGGCAATCCTACTACTTCCTCAATTAGCTTCATCTTCGTTGATGAAGGAGCCCTGTGTTCAATGCTGTTGCGATCGCCAAGATTCAATAAGCATACACATTACTGAGCGCAGACACGTTAACTCTAAGATGAAGTATAAACAAGGCAGTGTTAAATGTAGTAAACTTGATCCCCGCGATTCAAGGACCCCTGCGTCTTCGGACGTGTACCCATGAATGTGGGCGTGGCGGAGACCTAATGAGTGGGATGGTCCTTTGTGCCAAAGTTGCGTACTTGGAGTACCCAATCCGAACTTCACTCCAATTCCGCTTCCCGATGCTGATACCTCGTAGCCTGTTAGAAACAACAGCCCCGCTGTCCCCATCATAACTTGGAACCATTACGCAGTCAACCGAAGCAGCACCCTTGCCAGCTGGGGGCTGCTTTCTTGGACGCTGACTATTAGCTCCCGTGCTTGTAATTGTAGACCGATACTTTTTTGGTCTGCAGTACCCGGTTAGAGTTACTAAGCGCTTCCACCTTTCAGGATCGCCTAACATGTTGAAAGCCGCTCGCTATATCGGGTTCCCCAAGGCTCATTTTCATGCATGACGCATGGGTTTTGGCCTCATCAACTCATCTTCCATACTGAGGTTTTGCCACCCGTATTGCCTTCTACGATTATGTTCAAGTTATCCAAATACATGGGCACCTAAGACTGTCAGTAGTGGAACGGTTTACTCCGCCTCAGTTTCTTAGGAACAAATACCCATAAACCCACATCCAAGTAGCATCCACTGCAAGCATTCTACCGATCCCATTTTCGTCCCCTAAGCGGTGGACAGAACCCGACTCCCCACCATCCATCTTCTCAATGCGTCTTGCATGCTCATCCAGAATTGTCCCATCTGGTCAGCCTTTTCGACCGCTACCCCTTATAAACATCCACCAACACTTCCTGTGCCACGCCCTCCCCCTGCACTCCGTGGTTCGGCGGTGCAAAACACCGCACCGTTGAAAACTCTTCCTTCATTGCATGCCTTCTACAAAAGACCTTCCTCACCGCATGCTGAGCCTCATACCCTACCTTCAGTTGTGAGTTCGTACCTAATTACTATCACCATTTACTTCCTTGCCCTATCGTCGTCTTCCGCACGGTAGACCCTGACCACAGGCCCAGGTAACCGTGCTTCACATGACACCACAGCTCCCTCCCAGATTCTCTTGCACCAAACTCAATCACAGGCGATACTAACGACTTTCTAATTTGAACCATTGGCTTGCCATCAAACTAATCTATAATAATAGAAATATACACAGTAAGCAAAGCAGCCCTTTTTGAACGCCTGTACCGCTGGCCTAAGCTTGCCCTGGTTGTAGCATATATTTTGGGAAATCCTCCTAAGAATCCAAAATATCAACTATAGCAGAGGAATTAGGCGGTCGCGCGTCAAAGTGTACAGAGACCCGCCAAGTGTAAGCGATGACGCCCCTGACACAATTTGCATTTCAAAGCCTGTAATTCCTCTTTCAGGCTGTACTTGCGCCTTAATGAGGTCACCTCATCGTCTAAACAAGCCACACGACCTGCCACAGCGCTCAATCTTCACCCCATGCTTCAAAATCTTAAACCCTCAGAAGACCCAACCTTCACGAGTAATGTGTATCTCTTCATGCGCAGAGGGATCCCAGCAACTGGGAACCCATACGTCTGTCTTTCTCTTCACTTCACGCAGTAGCTCCCAGTTATACTGCATTTCCTATCTATTATGTCGGAATTTGCCGCCAAATCTTTCGTTGGATGTCTGTCCCCCATGATATTAACCCTCCGTTGCCCCACGGAGTCCTCTAATGTAACCCTGCGGTTGATCTAAAAATTACTACCATTCCGAGTCTAACTCACTCTGTGACGGCTGACGCTCAGGACAAGGCACGAGACACAACGCTGGTCCGCTGGCTGCTAAGAAGGTCATCCAGCTCTTCAATGCGGCAATAAAGACCCCCACAGCGTCTCTAGTGGACAAGCGCGTAAGGGAGTGCAGACTGTTTATCTGGGGGTCATTCTTCAGAAACATAACGCCGACGAAGCAAGCACAATCGCTCCTTGGTAGTGTCCTCTCAAAGCCTGACCACGACCCGCTTCACACAGTCTAGTTATGCCAGAAGGGAAGCAAGCAAACACTTGGGCTTTTCGTCACCCATTTCCACTCATCTGCCGTGCAGAAGATCTTTGAGCGGGCTGTCAGCATTCAAAAGGCATACCCAAAAATCAGGCGTTTATCTGAGGATCACCCTCTAGAGTTGCAAAAGCTAGGCTACAGCAGTTCTAGGGGAGAAATGCGAAACAGGCTTCCACTTGGCACCAATTCAGCCGACCCCAAACACCTGGCCAAAGCGATCGTAGTTATAGCCCTTATGATTGTAAAAGCACGCCGACGCAACCGACGGCGATTCAGGATAGAAGTTTCTACTTAACCGCCGCAGACCCCTCGACTTCCAAGGCAAGCGGTGCTCTGGTAAAGGCAAGCCCCAATTGGGCGGAGCGCCCAAGGTACGTAGAGCTATCAGCGCTTCTTTCCGTAACGGACGACAAAGGTGCAGTAGTGAACTCCGCACCCATGTCACAACTTCTGAGCTGGACTGGGTCAGACATGCGGAGACAAGCGGCGAAGCCTACCAACAAATCAGACACATGCGTTTACCTCGACATCAGGGAATGCTGCGAGAACCGTACAACCATTGAGAATTCGAAAATGCCAATCTCCATCTCCATTCCGTCAAACGTGGCCTCTTTTATTGCGGACAAATTTGTCGCCCAGGATCCCGAGAACCAAAGCCACAAGCATGATCACAGCAAAACAGAAAATCCCTCGTACACCCAGTTGGTCACGTTAATCTCGGGTGACTCGGACGTCTACACAAGCACGAAAGAAAGCCGGCTGCAGCCAAACAAGCCACGTAAGATTCGCCAAATCAGAAAACTGCTGGCTGGCTTCAAGGTGCAGTCCTCTGCGAAACCCAGCCTCATGGGAGCGCCACAAAAGAACTACTCGGTGCTGCCACCCAGCGCTCAGGGCCTCACAAGACACCTTTCCGATCAAACCGCGCCAAAATGCACAAGAAGCCAAACGGACGCAGGAATGCCCATTGAATGACAACAAATCTGGTCGTCAAAATGGCGTTAATGAAAGGGCTACAAGTAGAAGTGATCGAACTTTTTGCCCACGGGGGACATAGCCGTCCGCCAAAGGTAGAAGGCCTGCGCAAACGGGACTCCCACGGGGCGAAACCACCAAGCGAGGAAGCAGACAAGTACGTCTCAGAGGTCCCTTCGAAGCCTTCGACTCAATCCTGACGTACATCTATTAGGTCTGCTTACCTCCCTGGTTACACAACTCTCGGCTCCTCACCTTCAAGGGCAGCAGAGACAGTGTTGAGATGCTTGTCCACAAACTGCCTTAGCCTTTTCAACAAACTTTGCGATATTAAACAGCCAGTTTGTCTTCAACAGCCGTCCATTATCGTACTCACAGCGACCTGGCTCACACCAGATGTCTCTGACGCGGAGATCTCGATAGAGGGTTACTCTGTTTTTCGAGCTGACTCGAAGTGAGTGAGGGCTGGTGGAGCTGCTTGGTACTTACATGCGGCCCTGCCAATCCCGATTGTCCTCTCTGATACCACTCCTGCACCTTTTTGCGATGCACTTTGGATTCAAGTCCCGCTGCGCGGGTCCGATTCTCTCCTTCTCGGTGTGGTCTACCGTAGCCCCTCGAGTCCTCCGGAAGATGACCACTTCCTCATACGAACCCTTGGGCAACTCTCCTCCAGCTACCACTTCACTCATCTCCTGCTGGTAGGTGACTTCAACGCTCCAAAGGCCCCCTGGACGGAGCTCCAGTGCGTCGGATCAAGTGGACCCTTTACAGCGGCGTTGACCGAAGTCGTTCAACAGAGCGCTTGGACTCAACATGTCGTTGCACCCACCAGATACCGCGCGGGCCAACAACTAGCCCTCCTGGATTTGGTCATCATCAACGAAAGACACTTCGTTGATCAGATCATAATTAACGCTTTACTGGGACATAGAGACTACTGCGTGCCGACCTTTGACTTCATCTGCTATTGGGCCACAAATCCCGAACCCCAAACCTGGATTCGGAACTTCTGCCATGAAGACTTTCCAGGAGTGTGCATCTTTCTTGAACAAGTTAAACTGGGACCAGCTTCAGTGGAAGACCTATACAGGAAAATCCAAGGGGCCGACGCGATGTTCTTCCCAAAAAACAGCACGCAGTCAGATGAGTCGCAAGCTACGCAAAAGGATTCGGCGTCTTCTGGAAAAGCGGTCTCAACTATTGTTCGAAACGCTGACTAAAGAACATACAGAAGATGAGCTGGCATTTCGTAAAATGGGGAACCGCTGTAAATCATAAATCCGCTAATGAAACATACGAACGCGAGCCACCATTCTGGACCTCACCCGGAGAAACAGAAATGTGCTATTCCAATACATGAGACATCCCCGCAGAATCAAGTCATCCGCGTTCTGCTTGAAAGACAGGAACGGGAACCCATGAGTGACCCAATAGTGATATCTGAGATCTGCAGAGAACAAGGTGCAGATCTATATTCGGCCCCAGTGTCCTCTTTACCTCCAATCTTGAAAGGCGTATCTACAAAAGGTCTCTAACCAACTTGGTATTCACGTTGGGGAACATTCGTCGACTCTCGCACAGGATCAACTTATTCTGCGCGTTGAGGCCCGATGAAGTCCATCCAAGGATCATGAAGTAAGCATCTTATACACTGGCAACTCATTTCCACCTGCTGTTTTGTCAGTCGCTTGACGAAGGCCGCCTTCTTTCTCTTTGGAAGGAAGCTATTGTCACGCCAATCTACAAAACTGGTGACCGACTATCGCCTGGCAGCTACAAGCCTTTAAGCCTCATTAGCGTGCTGTGCAAGGTGATGGAAGGCATTCTGAAGCAGGCTATCCCAGATCACCTTTCACCAACAATTTGATATCTCCAGTTCAATACGCATTTCTCCCAAACCGTTCTTGCGCGACGAAAATGCTCGTGGTTATGGACAGCTTAACCCAAGCCAAGGACGAGGGACTCATATCGGAAGTCGTATTTTTCGACTTCTCAAAAGCGTTTGCTCAAGTCCCACACGTCCCGCTGCTCAACAAACTCTAGTCTTACGGGATTTAAGGTAAAGTCCTACACTGGACCAAGGCATCCCTATCAGATAGATTATTCCGAAGGAAAATAGACTCGACCTACTCTTCTGCGGCGCTGGTCTCCATTGGAGTTCCTCAGGGCTCCGTTTTGGGACCGCTGATGTTTTTGGCATACGTAAACGACTTTCCAGATGCTCTTACAAGTACATGTTCATTTTTGCGGACGACTTGAAATCCTGGAGTTCCAATGCCAGTGCACTCCAAATTGATGTGGACGCCGCTAAGCAGTAGTCGTTGGACTGCCACCTTCCTCTGAATGATGGAAAGTGCGACTCAGCAAACTTCTTTGTCATGCATGGTGGGAAAGGACCAGAAGACATCACGAGGATAGATTCCAAAAAGGATTTGGGTAGCTGGATCTCCTCAAACACGTCCTTCTCACTGCACCATGAGAAATCGGCCCAAAAGGCATTCGCTGTTCTGCGGATGATTCGACGCACCTTCTCCCGTATTGCTCGCATGGACTTCTAAACATTCTATGAGGCCTATATCAGACCACTCGTTGAATATGCCAATCAAGTTGTCTACTCAGGACGCACGAAAGACGTAATCCTCATTGGAGGTGTCCAGCGAGCTGCTACCAAATGGTTGTCGGCCTCAAATCCGTGGACTACGAAAGGCGTCTCGCGGTGCTTGACCTCTTTCCCCTGGAGAGTCGTCGCACCCGGGGGGACCCTAATCATACTTACGCCCTGTTTAAACAAGGCTTGGTCAACAGGTTTTTCACCGTTGACCCAGCAAACACACGGCGGGGACATGGTAGGAAGATTTTTAAGCTCAGAGCGCACACCTTCATTAGGCAAACTTTTTTCTCATTTCGGTAGTTGCTGCGTGGAATAACCTTCCTCAGACAGTTGTCCACGCTCCTTCTAGAACCCAGTTCAAACCACTATTAGGCACTGATTTATGCGAGTCCTCGCGCTGGCAAGCATACTGCCTGCGCTGAGAACTTAAAAAGCAGTGTTTTACCCTTTTTTCACTTGTGCCTTTCAGGTGAACGACAGTCGCTGAATGACAATAACAAAACCGATCCGGGAAACTTGGGAAAAAGCCTCGATCTCGTGTATCATTTCGTGAATCCGTGAAACTTCTCAGAAGTCCTGCATTGCTCGTTCGGTCCTATGCATTAGCACCGCCTCTCGTTCTCCTCCGCCTTTTATCCCGGACTTCCACTCAACAGTGCCACCATCCAGTCTATCCAATTTTACTGTAGACACTACTTCTATGACGAAACTCGCCAACAATCCCTACCGCGAATTTCCCGGCCACTTCACCACCAATTGAACGTTTCGTGACTCTGACGATTAGCTCAATCGTCCAAGGCAGCAACGCTTTCGACTCAACCGGCTTCATCACAGAACTTATCGTAATTGATGCCCTATTCTTTTAGATGTGGTTTACACAATTTAAAATTGCATACAACGTGATGAGCATGTCACCTTGGTCTTGCCTTCTCTTTATTGTGCTGTTACCCGCGACGTTCAGGTCATGACGGCCCGACCATGTCTTAATTGGTATGCACCATATCAGTTGCGAAATAAACTTATTATCAGAAGCCCACCCTTATTCAAAATCGGTACGCTGCTGGTCACCGTATCGCCTAACTGGTAACGTGTCTTTCGCCACGAATTCCTCGTCTACTTTCTTAACGAGCGTAACTGAATCGTTCCAAAAACTGCCATTCTCTTCTATCCTCACCTGAGTGTGATCATCGTTTTGAACTCAGGTACTGTCGCCTCACTGCAGTGAACAGAAATTTTAGCCACTCCTAGCTACCTGCTATTCCGGGCCGCGGCTGACACTATACGCTGACGTTGTTAGTGGATCTTTTTGACTCTTTCTCATTTTAAGCCCCCAAACTAGATACGGCTGCCTTACTGCCTCACCTGAATGGCAGAAATAAATCACGATAAGCCATCAATGAACCCAAAAAAATCCTTACTTCATAGTGGACTTACTTTACCACGATTCCCTCGCTGCAAATAGCCATTCAAAAACCCCTGACTCACTCCAGGTGATCATGTACGGAACAGTCCACGAACACAGGCACGATGTTGCCATGACGGTACCGCAACTACCATACCCATTCTGATATCTTGCCCGTAATTTACCATATCTCCACTTCTTCCAGACTCAGCATGTCACAGGCGCTCCCAGTTAATCCGCTGAATTTGTGCCAAACCCTGTAAACACAGCAACCGGTTGCCAAAATGGCCGGGGTCGGGTAAGTTTTGCAACGTTATTGCCACTGACTACGCTTATGTTTGCGAGCCAAATACATTGGCTGCTGCAGAAACGCATTCTGGAGGCTTGAAAAACAGGATAGGTTGGATGTTGGGGCGCTGTTTAAAGTCATCTTTGAAACTGCTTTGCTTGAATGCAAGCTGACTCTATATGTCGTGTGTTGTGCGAGGTCCGGTTCTCAAATGCTGAGTCATCATCCGCTCACTCATTTCCCTAGTTCTTTAACATTTGGGACGATCGTCGACCAATGTGAACTTAATACACTGCATTCGAGTAGCTGTTCTTGTTACTTAAATTATCTTTAGAATTATATACGTGGTGCTGTCGGGAGACAAAATCTTTGTTGGTTTAGAGACCGCTAAACTACTTTTTCGGGGCATTTTATTCTGTGGAAGTGAGGGGCACCGAAATGGATGTGATCTTTAGGCAAAATTTCGGTCTCTGAAAACCAAAGAGTTTGAACAGTTTCTATCTTGCGTTGGACCAGTTAAATTTGCACGTTGTGTTCACACCACCGTTTAGAGAAGTTTCCTCGATTCTTGCTGTGCATATATTTGTGCCCTCTATTTTTAGGTTGATTATGATGATATTGTTCAAAGCGTAATACACCTGCTTGCAAGTTATATGTGGACCACGGGCTTTTATCTGCAGTATACATAGACTGGCGCATTTTGCGGATGATGTGAGGGACCTTTAGACTGTTTTAATATTTTCCATTGGGTCATTTTCGGGTAAACTGAGGTTTTCATGTCACTTAATCCAACTGTTCAAATACAACGGCGTGTTGCTGAAGGGTCAGCATCAACTTGTGCCAACGCGCTGGATTGTCTGCCGAAGCTGCTGTGACGGAGGTGCACCCGCTCCATACGATGGTTTGCTCCCTAACTCGTTTGTTCTCTTTCTGTACACAAGACAATGCAGTACGCACTGACGGACTTCCGTATAATGTAGGGCTCACTCTCCCTTATATCCATTCCACAATATTTGACCGCGTTTCTTCTTTTTCCGCCTACCACTATGGTCAGGTGATATTCTTATATTTCACGCGACTCAACTGACTAAACGTGTGTCCCTTCAGACTTTGTATTGCGTTACGTACAACGTCCTGCTCTTTCGGCGGATAATGAATATATTTATAACCCAATTTCTGCTTCTCTTGCAAAATAAAACACTATGGACCATTCTTTCTCAACGTATCATCCTAAAGCCTGTTGCTAATGACTTTTTAAAAGTTGCTCACTTCCTTAAAGATACGTGTTTTATGTTTCTTATCACAAAACAGCCTGTAAGTGAAAGTGATGAGTGGTATTCCGATGAAAAGGCCATCCGTCGGCCGACCTCTGATGATTACGACCTACTGAAACGCGTGCTAATACACAGAGAAAATGCGCTTACGAACTGCATTCATTAAAAAAAGTTAGATAGGCTGCACACGAAGGTGTGTTTGAGGTTTATTACGCCATTAGAAGCTTACTCAGAAGCCGTCTGGTTCCAAGCGGTGCTGAACTTCAGCGGCGGCATATTAGAGTCGGAGCCACAGACCTAAATTTTACAACACTATGTGGTCCGTGGAAGTCAATTTTCTTCATTGAACAGTTTATCTTTCAGGAAACGCGATAAAAAGTACTCATTTACTCGTGATGAGGGCGAAAAGAGACTAATCCGAATATTGCCTACTTGACCCCTCTACAAGTTTTCTCCTTACTTGTTGAGTAAGTTGCTTGCTGCAATTCTACATTATTAGAAATTTCGTATGTAGGTTGACTTACGGTCATCGGTCGTCTGTATTTTGGCCACCACACCTTCAGAACCAATGGCCTCAGCAACGAAGCATACAGTTCCGATGAATCATATTTGTCTGGTTCCTTAAACAAAAATGTTCTGCGCATCCTGGCTGATTTTTGAGAGGCGCTCCATCGTTATTCGTCCGTTTATCCCTGGATGAAAAGCATAAGGAGTGTCAGAGTCCATGCCTTCCGAAGTGAGGCAATGTGACGTTTCGAGAATTTTTGAAGCGTCCGCAACAGATTTATACACGGCGAAAATATGTAAAGCAATTTCGCATTTCTGGTGCATCCGCGAAACAGGTACGCGAGTGTAAGCTGGAAACCATTTACAGAATTACGAAAATGGAAGATTTGGTCTGATTTTTGGGCGTAGCGTTCCTCCAACAATCAGGAAGTATCTTCAACTAAATCAACAGTGTTACTAAACACTATTTCTCTTTCAATAGCGAGCTGCTCTAGCCCCTATCTTTAGTGGCGTTTTTGCCCCTGAGGTACCAGATCAATTAACTTTGTTAAAAAGCGAAGATAAAAGGCCAATCCGATGCAAGGAGTCACTAAGGCCCATAAAGGAAGAGATACCTGTTTTACACTAAGACTTGCTGCTTTAGACACCATGTACTCCGTGGCTCCACACTCAGCTGGCGCAGCGAATTTTATAGATGAATCGATCAAATCGTAACAAAAGCAAGCGTTTGATTGCAGCCATGAAAACCGAAAACTTCGACTTAAAGTGGCCGCCATGAGCCGGATTGACAGAAACAAATGATGTTATTGCTTTAATACATTTCTACATTTGCACTCAGCTCGCTGCCTTTGACAATGCAGCACTGTATCGTAAACATGAGCCGGTTGCCAGCTAGAGGCTACGTTCCCCCGTAGTTCAGATGCTACGGGGTTGGGTGGTGGGACGGAGTATTATGGAAATAAATATGCCTCAGTATATTTGAGGCTACAACGGTTAGCCTCACTCAGATGAGGGATGGGAAACTTTTGAAAAGCCCCAGATCTGCATTTAAATTATTTTTGGGTTGCCGCCTTTAACCGACAGCAGCCATCGGCGAAACAAACGGTAGCTAGCGTAAAGCGATAACTTTATTTGCCACCCTTAGTCAACGATGTTGATTGGTAGAATGCTTACTGGAAAAACTACAGGGTAATGGCCTTCTGTCCACAAACCCACTATTCCTTTCCGTGTCACTCTCAAACTGCCAGTGCATCGGTGAGCACCGGGTTTCGCCAGAGCACCCAGTAAATCGTGTGCTGACTGAAATAATAGAGCCGCTAAACGCACTAGCTCCTAGAATTTCCCTGTCTTCGTCTGGCAGGATGCCTGTTGCGACGATAGGAAAGTATTTTCTACATACATCCAGAATGGCTGTTGCATGTTGAGTTGGCGCGAAGAAAACACGACTTGATTATTGTTCATATCCAGCATGTGAGAAAGCGCAGGGAGAAGCCAACATCTAAACTTAATTTACTACCACAATTACAGAGACTAGGTAGTCATTGCGATATGAACTCCGCACCCAAAATAGACCCACAATATGCTTAGTCAACTTTTGGTCAAACCGCGATGGGCGGGATTTTAAGGTTTCAAATAAATACTGCTAAATGCTGAAAATTGATGTTAAAGTTTCTGTCGTTAAAACCATGGCATCAGAGAAATTTCGCGTTTGTCTAAGGATCGGCCTCAACTATAAGTGACGTTAGAGAGTTGTGTTACACTTCAGGTTCTCGAAAAGTTCGGGTTGCAGTGAAGTGATGAAGGAGATTGCAGTAGAGTTTACTGGCGAGTTTCTTCATAGAAGTATCTACAGTGTAACTAAGTAGACTCGTTGGTATCGCTGTTAGGCGGAAGTCAGGTGTGGAAGGCGGGGGAGAGGGAAAAGAAGTGCTAATACATGGGGCCGAACGAACACCGCAAGTTAAGTTGTTGGATTTGTATGCGGGTAAATCTGAAATTTGGGCGCAAAACCGAGATATTTAGATCCGAACGAGGTGCTTAGCAGATGAGTACGAGGTCGTCCATGGTTGGTTGGAGCCCGGCAAACTATTTGCTCGTAGGCGCAAGGAAAGGATGGGGCTGGTGGTGGGGGTTCCTCAAAAGTATGAGGATAATATTTTCAGACGTTTCACTGGACTCGGTATAGCAGTGCCTTTCCATCACCGCACTGACCTGCTTCGGTTTCCTTACGGCAGCAAAACGACCGTCAATTTTAAGGCGATCTGACAGGTCGCCGAGTTTTTATTCTTTCAGGGTGAATGTGCGAAAGAAATCGCAGTTTCGGCTCCAAACTACTCCCAACAAACTCACTGGACGAATTAGTTTGCAGTGAGCCTATCTATATCGTGATTCGCTGTCTCCAGGACGCGTGCGATCTTTTCACTGTTTCTGCAGGTTAAATCCTTTGGGGTTTCCTCCGAATTGTGGCCGGCTCCTAATTGATCTTATTTGCCGCCGTTCATACACTCCTGGGAGCCACATATTTCTTTTTAATCTACATCATCGCATTACTCGCTTAGCGATCCTCACTTTAGGTTGGTTGGCGATTTTATACCAAATTCACCAACTGTACATCCACATGGCGATCTTCGCGACTTGACCTTGATTGAGTGGCACATATACCGTATCCACCAGCAAATGAAGCCATCACCGTGAAATCCAAGCACCGTTACGTCGCAAGCAGTGACCTCCAATCCTAAGACAGATGTTCAAGAGCGTAACCTTCTGGTTAATGATGCAACCCCTGCTTTCCGCGTGACCAGAATGCCCCCACCATGTTGCCATGGGTGATGCTGTGCTATTTCTGGCCCGCGAAAGGGCCCGATCCACCCAACTTTATTCCCTACTAAGGTGACTTTCCTGCAATCAACAGCTACCTCAGCTTCGTGGGCTGGTATAGGCCCTTCACTTAAATCTCTGGGGAATAGATATGTCACCCTCTCGGGACTTTGAAATCCCGTCAGCCCACATTCTTACTCACATTTCCGGCCGTCTTGAATGTCCGGTCAACTCCAGACGCTCCTAAGCAAACAGCATAAACTTCGAGGGTGCTAAACATGAACACTGTGTGACACGTTTCACTAAACCTGGAAATCTACCGCACAGTTTTTCACTCATCTTAACCCGCTCACCAAAACAGAGGGGTAGAGGTCAGGACGAGGGCCCATTGTCCTTCAATTCCGGTGACCTGATGGCCAGCTGCAAAATGGAAGGCGATACACTTACCTCCTGTGCATAAGTGTCTTCGTACGACCGGTCAGCCTTACCCACTTTACCCCGCTGAAACGGCTCCCTGGGAACCGGCAACATCATCTCCAAAGTCTCCAGTGGATGGATTTATCATGCCCCATTTTATTCTCCTTATTTCCCGTCGGCTAACTTTCTGCTGCGAGCAAGAGCTAATAGCTCCCAAAATGAGGGCGGGACCGGTGTACCTGTAGACCAAGAGGTCACAACTCTATAAGTTCGCACAGAAGAGATCCTGTTGGGCTGTGTAACCAGTTTCCAACTCGAGTGACCTCTTGCAACCCTGCTAACAGGGATTCTTGTTCGCTGGAAAATAGTTGGTCAATCTAATCCTCTTTTCTTCCAGTAGGCTGGTCGGGGCTGCAATCAAGCAAAGGGCGAACTGCACCACCTTTGGCACCACGGGGGACGTTAGGTGATCCCACGAGACTTACTGTGTGTAGTTTGGAAAACGTGCATGTTCCCGGTCACCCATCCAGTTGGTTGAGCCCCCTCATATGCAATTAACACTACAGTAAGGATCTGCAGTGCATTTTAACCTCAGGTTCATCAGTGGCGCTCAAAAGACCCGCGTTTTTCTTTTCCTCCCTGTACTCCCGCATCACCCTGGCGACCACACTTGAAATTCTGCTCATTGGCTACCGGAACTAGTGGCTCAGATACCTACGACTCTTCTCAGCAGCGGTGGATGCCTCGTCAACGGACTCGTAAAGGCTATCTTCTGCTAACACCAATCGCCACCGCCTTGATTCAGTCCTGGGCTCGCGCCTCTCGATGAGCCCAATTTTTCTTGGAAAATAAAATCACAGCCAATCCCCATAATGGCGAAGTATAATGAATTTCACGGGCATAATTCTGAGACCCGAAGCTACCAAGCAAACTTCATTACTCCAGGAGGATTCTGCGCTCGCACTAAGCTTTTAAATGCACCGTGGATTTGCATCTTCATGGGCGTAACTCCTGGGAACGTTTACGAAAACCAAAGACGAAGTCACCCTTGATCTACGTGCGACCAAAGTCAGAAGTTGCTGGGCTATTGCAGCGCACGCTTTACTAACTGCTACGGGAAGTGGAATTGCTGAAATCCAAAGCATTCGCGTCCTTTTTCGAAGCAACTGTAGGTCTTCGGCCAGGACACCATGCACAGACTTCAACAGTGACCTTCAAAATCTTCTGCTCGTTTGGGACGAGTACAAGAGACGACATAAAAGTTGACGGTGGAAATAAGAGGTTGTTATTCCGATTGGCTACGATCGATATACCTCTAGCCCCGAAACCAAAGAGACTGAAACAGGACCTCACTGAGATTTTTTTAAATTCACTATGAATTCTACAGAATTGGGCGGAGGAAACCTCACTCCCCCCTCTAAGGTTTAAGTGGGCGTCAGAGCGTCCCCACCAAAAATGAGCCTACACCATCTTAAATGCAACCTTTCCCCCTCGAGGTTTGGCCACTGGAGCAAGCTCCCACATATGGTAGACAACGCGGGCATGTCTATCGCGATTAAACATCGACCAGAGAAGAAAGATGGGAGGCCACCTTCAAAACTTGGTGGTAGTGACGTAGTTGAGAGTCTAGACACCTTATCCTAATAATAAACCTGGGATCTTTAGATACTTGTTTCACACGAAGTCTTAGCGTGTAGTCAGTGTGTCATTCGCAAGCTCCCTCAGGGCACTGCAAGGCAACTTGAAAATCCCGATCGAAAAGGCAAGAAAACGAATAAAAATAGGGTTAAATGAGAATGACAGAAGAAAAACCTGTATAAAGGAGAAAGCAAAAACCGTGGAGGGGGCTGAAAACGTCAGAAATGAGGGAGACAAAGGAAAAAATGTGATTTGTACACACTCTGACAACACAGTCTGACCGAAAAACTGTTCCTGCACTGAACCTGTCCGTCGCCAAGCAAGGGTAATTTTACATTCCGGTAGAGATTATGGACGAAGTGTCCAACAACTGAGTATGATCCTGACTCATTAGGTATAAGGCAGCACTTATACCTATTGTATTTACTATACCCATAGTAACGATCAGCTTCGCTCATTTTTCTACCACTCATTTGGCACAGATTAACCCTCAAGTTCACGTATGAACGGAACTGGACCATATATGAGAGTCTCCTAATATTCTGGCATCTGAGCTACGGCAGTTTTAATGCGTCACTCAAAGCTGATAAATTTGCGCACGAAATTGAATACATTTTTATTTTCGCTGATCCAGATGTGTCGAAATTTAGGTATGCTGTAGCTGCTTATATTCAACCCTCGTTTTCAGTAATCGTCGCAGCAGCAACCGTCCAAATGTTATTAATTTTTTGGTTGCCGTGTGCAAATGCTAATTTCGCGCAAGAGACCGTTCCCAGATACGCCGTTAAAGATGGTGAATCCTACTGTTTGTTGACAGAATTCCTAATGACTTTGGACTTGGTCTATCCTGTAGATGTGAGTTCCTTTTACCTCATTTCGGTAACTACGGATCACACCATCTCCTATACTTCTTGTCGGAAACAAAAGTTTCCTGAATTTTTTCTGGTTGTGATGGTAGTAGCTTTCAAGTTTTTGAAGAGATTGCCGTACTTCTAAGCTTGTTCTCATAATGGCATGAAACGTTTATCTAAGAACTGTCTATTAGGACTCATTTTACTGCCCCGTTGTCTTGTCCCTGTTATACTTGCGAAGTTGACCAGTATACTGGTTAACTTGTAACGTGTAACGCACTTAATAGATCCCCTCAGGTCGGTAGCAATAAGGCGAATAACTGGGATACTGTATTGAAAAATCGAAACAGTGTTCAATACATTGTGTGAATACACAGTCATCACCGGCTTCGAGCGTCATAGAGCTAACTGGTGAGAGGTGACTACGCGTCGCCTGCTGAGGCTCGGAATCTAGGTTGAGCCGCCAGCAGCAGTGCCTGCAACATGTGAACGTATGTCTTAATGCCCGTCTTGTGTACAGTAGGCTACATTATTTTGCAAACTTTTCGCACAACATGGGTTTAATGTCGCGGGCAACCTGCCTGCGATGGCTACAAAATAACCACTGTTGCCTGAGTGCCCAAAGTAACAACTACCCAGATGAAGTACTAGTTGTACCTAGGGCGAAGCATTTAAAGCTCCTGACTAAGCCAGGGTGTGGTGAGCTTTTAACGAAATTCTGATCGTTGTTAATGCAGAATGTCTACATTTGTCCATGTGATCTTCCCTAGTGGTACACTGGTACGTATGGCTCGCCCGGATGTTAACCTGAGATCCTTGTGAGTGGTCTAACCAATCATGAATGGGCAACTCTCGAGTGACTAAAGAACGAAGCGCAGTAGAACTAAATTTTTTATTCTGAGTACTGAAAACTGCAACCAAAGCGATTGTTATCGTCGACGCCTACCCTTTAAAGCCTACACGCTTATCTGGCAAAAACATTAACTTAACCCACCATTGTGCGAAAGGACAGTATGCGATATGAAGACCTCATAGTGGTGGAAATTTCTTACCACTTTCTTTCTTGTTATCTTAGACCTCCGCTCTTTGGGTTTTATTCGCTTTTTTATTCCGAATCCGTTGACAATGTTTGATTTTTAATGGATTCAAGACCGAATTACTTCGGAAATTAGGCTATAGTTTGCATAGATAACCCTTGGACATGATAGATTCACCCGTATGATTTAAAAGGAGTGCGGTATATCTGATAGTGTGTGCGGACAAACACCTTCATGGCACGACCCTCCACAGGTTAGATTCTTCAACGATGGATGCGTATTCAGTCAGCAAGCCTCATACCGTCATAATTTTATACATGCTACCCTCAACCAGGAATCGTAGGCATTAGATCTCACTATAACGTAAAGCAGCAACCAAAGTACGTTTTGAGTATTGCGCTTTTGACCCCCTAAGAAGTCTTCGTATTTTTAGCTGTGCAGCGGGCAGTCGCGGCGCAAGACCACTAGTACTCGTCACAGATAGTCATGCGGATTCAATGCGCAGCTTACTTTATGCACGGTCTGAAAAAAATTCTGGCTAAGTTTTCAAGCACCTCTGGAAACATCTTCACCGAGAATATTGAGCTAGCTAGTCATATGATTCATCCGCAATTTCTCAAATCCCCATTCCTCATTGGGCGTAGAAAAAACAATACTGCCGTTCTCTTCATCAATCCTCTAGCTTTCCGTTTGATTAAACTTGCCCGGGTGGCCAAATTTAGTTTTTAAAAATGTAACACATCTGTCTCCTTATGAACAATTATATCATGGTAAGCAGCTTTGGGTGAGAATGAGCACCCATTTATCAGTCTGGAATTTTTTGACTGGACTGTACCCTAAGGAAACATATATGACCTTTTTATCGAACCAGCCTTTGAAAAAGGTTCTCACTGATTTATCGAGAAACCTAACTCAGCTGTGCACTGTCCGGAAACCATAAATTCTATTGACTTCCTGTCACAATAGCCTTGGTTTTGCTTCAAAATTAACAGCGAAACGTCTAAAATTACGAAATTCGTTCGATGGTCTACTGTAGATCAGGGATGTAAATTGCTTGAGAAGCATAGACGCTTTTGCCGTATATCGCTGTCGTTGCCCGATTGATTTGATGTATTTGTCGGGAACGTTTTCCGCATTTGTATGGACTCCTTCTTACCAACTATTGCTTATCACAAACTGGTCTATCTTTTCAATGAAGCAAAACGTACTGAGGGTTCAGGATATATTTTGGCACACTTTCTGGTTTGATGATCATAACTGTTGTCTAAAACAGGACCCTTTCGAAAACATTAGGATGTTTCCTCATCATTCAATAGCTGAACAACCAAATAGATAACATTTAAGAAGCAACAGCGCGTCAAGTACACGTGGGATTCGGAGGAGATGTTGAACGGTGCACCAAATATTCTATGTCAACAAGGTTGTCAGTCTTTTAAATCAAAATCAGGAGTTGTTCTATGGAAAGTGGAGATACTTATATAACTAGCCCCACTGTGTTCTCAGATCGGTCCGGATAGGACCTTGGTTTCCGTTTTTTTAAAGTGGTCCAAAGCTCGGTTGTCCTCACATTTGAACGGCTGACCCATGGAAGAATGCATACACTTGTACCCAGCACCTGTCACAGTAAATTGCACAACCACAGCAGACTGGGTATCAAATAAGGCCTTCATACTAGCAACGAGCGAAGCAACAAACACCAGTCACTCATAAGCGTTTGTCATGGATTAGTTGAATGAGGCCAAACTTGGTCCCAGGAGTGCACGTCCATGGACCCACAGGCTATCTTTGTTTTGCTTGCGGCCTTGTCTGCACCGAAGCATTCTATCTAATGACCGGGGCAAAATAATTCCGGCTTGTTGCTGAAGTTTCAGCACCTTTTTTGGATGGTTCTGCCCCCAGGTATCAAATCCCCGCAAAAAGGCTATCCAAAGAATGCATCAGTCTTTGAGAGAAGAAATTGTTCCTGACCTCGATTCCACCTTGCTTTTTGATGGGGTTTTGTTCGAATTTCTGAGATTTTTCCCCTCCTAGTTCTTCAAGATGGCTTATAGGTAATTCCATGGGACCGATTCCTATCTCTCTTTACCTCTCAGCTGTATTAGTTTTAAGTTGTGCGATTCCAGTTTAATTAATATTCCTATACATGGCAACACTAGAAAACCCAGTACCCACCTGGTGGTAATGGGCTGTATTTTTTATAAAACAGTCGTATTCTTCCTGAAATAGTAGGACAAGAACTGTACACAATATATCAGAGAAGGCTAAAAACCTGAGCTATACCAAGCTCAACGTGTAAAGTTTTCTCCTGTATAGTTTCTTGTATTCAGCAGCAAACACCTTTGTTTCTTGCTACAAGCCCTCCATTTTAAGATTGTTAGCTAATGGTCCACCGAACTTGGGGCATTTTCAAAATCAAGGTGGTCTGTTTGTCGCCTGTCAACCCTGTATCTTTTACACTGCTTCTATGCTAAAAAGAGGATTTTGGGACGGAACGGGTTTGAGGCTGCTGTTCTCTCCTCCTAACCTTGTTGCAAAAAACTCTGTCCGCTACATTACTAGACGATTAAAGCGCACATTACGCCCTTCTATTCTGTTTTCCTTCTAATCTCGTCCTGGAACTACTCGACTCTCGCAACAAACGCTGTCTCGCACCCTTTTTAAGTTGAGAAGACAGCCCTCGGCTTTCATTATCCCGGTACGACCCATTTGACTAGCAATCAAAGGAAGAACCCAACTTATGATGTTCGCATTACTCCTGTAATTGTGTTTGGAATTTTTAGATGGATTTTATCTGGACTGATCGACTTGTTTGGCTAATAAACTGAGTTTTTTAATGTTTTTTGGACTGCCAAATTGGTTGTTACCCTGCTTTCTCCAGCATTTCATGTGAGGTAGATGTTCTGTACTAGTAGGTTGTACTCCCTCTATTCTATCCGCCCTATTCACATTGTGAATAGCATCCTTTTAAAGCTGCATCTGGTGGCCTTCTACTAACTACATATCCACAATCCCTTTGACGTCCAGACTTGGTGAACATTTGGGTGCAAAATATTTAGCTGTGCGCCTCTCGCCACCAGTTGATTCGTTGGGCGCAAGCCTTAAAGTCTTAGTGCTTTTTATGCTTATCGGTACTCTCTTTGGATTTGTTCACCTGAGAATAATCCTGGTAAGGTATGATGACTTTATCTTATGAGATACAGGACAGGCTAGTTCCGGTGGTTTTTAGGAGCATTTTTCACCCCTTAGTTGTCTTACTTTACTGTGTCTTGCTGTCTGGCTCCCCGATACTATATTATTTGCATCAGTGTCGGGAGTAATAAAACCTACATCCCCTTCAGTGGTCCGTTGGTTTTGAAATAAAGTGCTCCTCTATTCTGGTTCATTTTAGTCGCGCTGATTGTCAGCTGAGAGCAACCGATGATACATCATCGCTTCTGAGGTATCTGGGTCACGTTCACAAATGTGACCCGTCACTGGTTGTAAGACAGCTGATTTTCACAATACGACCTGTTTTACCACAAGTATAGAGCTGAGAATGTTTGGAGTTGTCGGGTATCAACATCAATGTTGAAGGGTCGAGGACAATTCTCTGGCCATTTAGCATATATTTTTGGTCTCGCATATTTATAGTGATGCAAACCTGTAGATCCAGCTTTGAGTTAACCTTCAAGAGTTTGTGTTATTTTTACCGCTGAATTTTGCTAGTTTTGAGTGAGGTTTGTTTGCGCCCTAACTTTGGCTCACTCTTTTTTAAGCTCATCTGGAATTGTAAGCTGGCTTTAATCAACATGGCAGTGTTTAAGTCTTCGTGCGATTTCCGACGCACGTGAGATATCCACAGGGATGTATTCTTGAAAAGCCTCAGTAAATTACGGCTGCGAAGGAGCTTTCGTTGTAACTCTTTCTGGGGCTGCTGGCCTAGATTACGAATGCTGAAAGTGTTGAAGTAATGTTTTTACATCGGAGAAAAGGCTGCCAATATTCCCTTCTTGTGGCTTCGTTGGCTCAATTTATTGGCAATAGGTGTAAGCTTCTTTTATTTGGTTCAATTCCCAACCTGAGGTTGAAATAATGGTCTAGTGTTATTTTAAGAGCTCCAAGGTTAGTCACCCCCACTCTTATGCTTCTCATTACTGCACACTATAGCTTTTTTGTGCGGCTTGGTTGAACCGAATAAACAATACATTATTAATACATGATTGGAAGTGGATGTATTAATTTTTTAGAGTATTGATTAGTCTAGGTTCAATAAACCTCATAAGCATCTTTATTCACCACTTTGAAGCCAGCATTTTGGGATGGGGGAAGTGCGTTGCTAAGTTGCGCACCCTAGGGTTTGTCTGCTTCACACAGTAATCACACTGCTTCTGGAAGTCAAACGTTGTGCACTTACACAATTTCATCTCGCTTCCCAGCGAAGCACTGATGATGTCACCTCAGTTGGTAACGAAGAGTTTGCAACAAAACTGTCAAGCTCAGCAAACAACCCGAGAATCAACTGAAAAATCTGGGCCATCGGCATTCTCTTCTATACTAAAGGCAACAAAATTGTTCGACCTGAAAAGTTTGCCTGTGGAAATCGGCGCTAACAAGTGGGAAAGTAAAGTGGGCAAATAGGGCGACATGCTTCTAGAAACCAGAGGGACAGGCGCACATATTAAGGGCATCAAACTGACAAGCACATTTTTACACCCTATAAAACGTCAGGAAAAAATTTCATGCCCTGCCGAGTGCTACCAAAATGAACATTCTACTTACTTCCTACGTGGCATTGTGTTTGGATTCCAAAAGTGACGTGTGTTTTTACCCAGAGGCGTAAAGAAAAGGTCAGTTAAAACTCTGATCCCGCACACTGCGCGTGACCACTGGCGGTATTGTTTTATGACAAGGCCTCATACAAGCTAAAAATGAAGCTGGGATTTAAACCAGAGACATGCGACCATACAAGGTCCAAGAATTGCCGTATTCCGTGAGCCTTAACTGACGGAGAAACTAACAGATGAAAAAATTTAGTGTCAAATCCGGGTGCCCAGAACGCACAATTAGCAGCATCTTAATTTTCTAAAATCAGGTCAGTGGCATTACAAATAAAGTGGAGCAAATGACGTTCAACTACGCTTTTGGTGGCTTCAACCGCAAGACCCTGGCTAAGTGTTCCCAGGGATACTTTGCGTGTTGACTGTGACTGAAGCTAGATATTACCGTGCCAGGCAGGTCTCAGTGTAAAAAATCCGACTCACGAACAACGGCGTCAGTAAACCGGTGGAAGACTAAAAAGCCATTTACTAGGCTGAAAGATCATTCGAAGCAGCTTTAAGAGACCAAATGGCGTTGTAATGCTTCTCCTCACGACCAGTATCTGGAGCTGAACTCGTACCAAGTCAGAGATGGTGGTTGTTATGTGTAATGACCCGATTAAGGACCTCAATATTTCCACAATAACGCCAGTTAGCGGTATTTTTTCTCGGGGCATGTGTATGGCAAGGGACGAATAATGCCAGATTGCACAAGCCAATTGAATTCGAATTTCATCAGGCGCATTTCAAAAATAAAAAACGTTTTAGGTACGTATAAGGATGGAGACATTTAATGATGCAGTAAGCCGCTTTACACTGGTTGCTTACCCGAAAATAGGATAATTGGAGGTGTTATCAAAACCTGCAGTTAGGAATCTCTTGAGCTTACACGGAAAAGTAGGGGATGCTTCCCATCCTAGGCGAACAAAAGCCTTCATATTTATGTGAGGCCTTAAACTACGTAACATCACCTCTTACTGAAAAAAGGATTTTTATGAACAGGCTAGCTCAATCAATCTACAATGATGTTGGATGCTCTCTGGATAAGTCGACTACTTGTTTAACCTAAGGCAGCATATTCCAGGTCTTTCTCGTGGCCTTATTCTCGCCAATACTCTGAAATAGTCAACCAACGTGCTGATCTCCCCTCAACATCATAGTCGTGAATAGACAATAACAACACCGTACAGTGGTTCTCATCCGTCATAGCCACCATGCGTCCGTTGAAATGAAGCTTGGTCTACCAGGAAGTTGCGAGTTACACTGGTGTTAGCAGGAGATGAAGCAGAACTGCTCGATTGCGGTATTCCTCAACTGTATGTGCTGCGCAATGGTCGCCACATGTTTGGGCGAGGATTACCATAAAATAGGGGTCCAATCGAGTCTCGGACTAACACTAGGATGGTCTATAAGTAAGGTAGCCTCATTTCAGAATCACTTATCTGCCATGATATTCATGTCTTAGCACAGAGTTTTGCGGAAGAAGGCTTGGTGATTACGAAAGGTCTTCAGAAAAAGCCTTTGAGGTGCAACAGGTCGTTGGGTTACTATTATCCGGAACGAAGCCAGCTGGATGACTCCCTCGCACGTAGGCATCCAGAAAGAACGCCTATTAAATTGCTGTGTGATTCATTACCCAGTATCAGCGTGACTCAATGTCTTTGAAATGGACTATGTGGACCACTGTGTGTTTAGCACACCATCTTGGCTGACCTTAAAATTTCCATTAGGAGATATTATTTGTGCTTGACACATGACCACACTTCTAGAGGTCTGGTACTGACTGGAAATACCTGACCCTAATCAGCTGACCGACCTTCACCGGTCTGAGGAGATGCAACTGTTTTTTTTATGGACTTTCTGAAGCTGGAGTTAGGTCACACGAATGAAGAAGGTCACATAGTAATTGACAATAATGTTTTTACTGGCTTGCAGCCAATATGAAGGAAGCCCTGATGCGTAAATAAAAAAGTAAGCAGCAGCAGATCATGTATGCCTAAAACTCCGACAACTCGAAATGATTTCAACGAAAGCTGGCAGCGCGAACGTTCCCGATTTTGGTTCGCCTTCTTATCTTGTTTTGTCCCTATCCATGTACGAAGCTGATAACGCAGATGAATCCTGGATACTGGGTCATTTCTCCAACGCATACCCTTTGTATTATGTTGTTTTCCTTTCGGCCGAACCACGCGCCAACCGTTCTTTTGTTTACTTAGTAGCACTTGACACGGAAATAACTCGTCCACGTGGGTGACACGTGACCAAGACACTGCAGTCGTTGGTGCTGGATGCGATGAATACCTGCCGCATGATTTGGAAAAAAACATAGACTTATTGTGGATTCGTTTTCTTGATACTGCACAAAAACATGTAGTGGTTAACGGCCCTAAGGAGTCTCCAGTGAACAGAATAAATTAACAATGTAAGCCAGATACAAAGTCACAAGGAGAAAAATCCAAGTAAATCTTGACTCACAGTTCAAAATAGGAGATTCCGTAGTTCCGTATTCCGTTGAACCACCACACCAAGAGAAGTTCCACCTTCCAGGTATTCCAAATCTCCGGTGATCGCAATATTAATCCACAGGTGTGAATAGATTAGTCCAGCGTTTGTAGCTAAAATTTTTGTTCACGTTTAGAGTTAGCAGCAGCTAATTATAGCCAACCGACAGTAACAACAACAGTCACTCAGCAAAAGTCTCAAAGTCACGTTGGACCCAAGAAGCGGGCGGTAGCGGTTGTATTGTAGTAAAACAAACTTTTGTACAGTGATGTGACTGATGTTGATGGGGAAAAGGAAGATGATACTGAGCATGAAAAATAGCAGTTTACAAGTGCTACAAACACGTCTCACAGTTTATTGCATGACCACTGAGACCCACGGACAACATTTTCCGAAGCCAAAAGCAGCGCGCACTTTTCAGAGGGAACATACACTGCCTCTATCGGTCAGATTACCAAAAGAGCTTCATTACTTTCAGTTTCTCTCCCTGATAACGCGTCGTGGATCACGATTTTGCATTTCTCAGGTGTTGACTGCGTGACAAAGGATAATGCAACACAGATCAACCTTGGTAACATGCGCACGTCCGTTCACTCTTTTCGGAACCAAAAAGACTGGTACTTGCGTACTCTAGACCAACAAGGTCTTCGCCAGCAGTGACTTGAACACCGAGATTTTGAACTCCCTCCACTGTCCTTCTCATACGTAAACAGGCAGCTGGTACTCACTACCCGTGTAAAAAAGCGACTAAATGACACACCATATGATAGTACGCTTAGAAATCTAAACGCATAAAGAGTGGTTCAGTTCCGCAAAATCCTGAAGCACACACTGCTGGAAACGAATCAAAAGTACCTTTAAAATGGAGAACAACAAGTTCCTGGATCTGTTGTATGTTTACTGTCTCTCCAATGAATATACCGGACCACGATTCTGTTTTCTGTGTCTGAGCCAGTGCTTCACATACCATCGTAAGTTGGTGGAGATAAAAAGTACTCAGTAACATATGTTACCGGAAGTCCAAGTATTTTTTGAAGGAACTGACAGAGAAGGTATTTTGACGTACCCTGAATCTGAAGGCTAAACATATTTGCGACATTACTTCGCAACGCTTATCGAAATCAGTCCAATTTGGGTTCAAGTAGAACATAAGGTTGACGGAAACTCGGGGACTGCGCCTACCTGATGAGCCCCACGAAAGGCGAAACCGGTCTTGGGCTGTCAAAGTATTTTCAGTAACCTTATGACTAGTGAATTACGTATATACATTTATCGCGATACCTCGAATATCGTAGCAACTGGAACATGAGGCGGCCTGGTGCAGCACATTCAGTTGCCTGAAAACATCACAAACGGGAGATTCAGCTGGGTTCCAGGTGAGTCTCTCGCAAAAACCAAATTGATATGCAAATGAGTGTATTTCTCGAAAACAGTGCAATTTGGGTTCAAGTAGAACATAAGGTTGAAACATCGATGACCCCCAATTTTTTTCACATAAATAGTTGTTCATAATCCCTTTAGCCGTCAAATGTGACCGGCCATTTGACATCGACTGTAGAACAAGACAATATAGCTTTTAACTCTGCGACTTCTCTGGGAGTATCGCGTTAGGTTGGCCATTCGAGGAGGTCTCGCTGAGGTAACCTGTGATCAACTCGTTGAGTCGAAAGATGACAATCGTGAAAAGAAAATACAGGAATTTTGTGTTTGCTCACTACTGAATGAAAGTAAAGCAGGCAGTGCATAGTACCCAACTTTGGGACTTGAGTGCGATAAATTAACGCACAATGTACAAGCTTTATCGTTGTTTCCTGTTTTCTACGGAACCTGTCCTGAGTATCTTTGATGGTTCCGAGTCGAAGTCTCAAAAGGCCTGCTCGAAATACCAACCTTAATGAACCACATTGAAGAGTTTTTAGATAAGTTTTGAGGTTCCAGATACGGAACTTTGAGTGACACGTAGGTTCGACAATACCGAATATCAAAAGGAAGAATTGGGTTCGCAATCCTACAGTACTGTTTATGCAAGGGTAAGTAAATGTATGCAGCAAACCTCGGTTGTCCATGTTCGTAGAGCCAACAAGTGCACAAGTGCGTCACCGACCGGCACGGTTCAGTGTCCACGTCCGCACACCAGTGTTGGCTCAGTAGTGTGGGTTGTGGTCGTCTCAGTCAACGGGACACGAACACACATGGGTAAGTAGATCGGATGCGCACATTCACACACACACACACATACACACACACACATGCTAATGCACAGGTGTCGGACGGGACGGCTTTGCTGCAAAGCCAAGGCGGGTACAGACAAGCATAACAACTGGAGGTTGAAAGTACACAGGAGGAGTAGGCAAATGAATGGGGAAACCATCACGAAGTCGAGTTAGATTCAATAAGCGGCCTGATATACCTGAGCAGCTCTGGTTGTTGTGGAATGTTGGTAGGGTCTTTCGTAGAGCCCTGTGGCATCGAAATTTCCGCTTCTTTGCCTGATCGTCCACTAAATCATATAGAATTCCAGCTGCTCAGTTTCAAAATCAAGACAGCGGGCATATGATGTTGCATTCAACGGTTCACAGTACTGTACACATTACTGTCCACTAAATTTATCAATCTAATGAGTGTCGGTCAATTGGCGGCTGAGGAAACCATATGAAATGGGGATTGAAGTTGCCAGGATACAAAACGTCGATGAACAGAGCGTGGCTTATTCAATGACGTGGTAATGGAAACATTTGTGCCGTGGTTAAGTGGCTACGACTGGAGTGATAATGTAAGGATAGAAGGACTTAAGGAGACGCAACAGCAAGCCCTCTACCACTGGCGTACAAGTAGCGAAAACGAGGTTGAGGTTGCGGACGGTGATGATATACCAAGCGCACCCCAATTTACAGTAAAACTGACTGATACTCCGTGGTACCGCTTTATAGGTTTTTATCCTATCGTTCAATTTTCTCTAAGCAAAGTTTTTTTTCTGGCGCAGCAATTCATCACGCCAGACTACACACTAAATATTTAAATTACGGTTTCTTAACGGTTTTTCTTTCTTGATTTACCCTTGGTCAGCGTTGTTTGCTCGTAACGCTTGTGACCAATAGAGTGAGTGATTTGCGTGGTCTGTTACAAACTGTTAGGTCCAGAGTATCAGCCGAAATTTGTTTGAGGGCGAAGGCCGATTGATCAAAGTCACTGACAGTCCGGCTGACGAGAAAAACAATGGAACGAGTTAGCAGGGTGGCACGTTTGTGTATGTTTGTGCTAGCCGAATATTATGAGAATCACGGTGTGAATTTTTGTGTGGTTCTGCACCCATCCAGCATTTCAGTCCAGTAGTGGCCTGACATGCCTAGGCTTTCCAGAATAAACCATCTATCTTAATGAACCAATAGATAAGGTCCAAACCGTCACAAATCCCTTGGGCCCCCCGTTTCGGTCTATTTATTGACTCACGTAAAACCGCAATGTCCAAAAACGGTAGCATTTCTAGCACAGTGGTTAGCGAATTCAGATTATTATATTGATTCGATCATGGCATGCACGGTTTTGAAATGACTGTTCGATCGGATCGTTGCAACTACAGACATCATTTCACTTAAAAGGTGCTGTTCAAACAAACCGGGGAGAACAGTAATTTATGTGTGCATCTGTTGAAGACCTCCTTGAATTGGTCTACAGTTGAATAGCTCACCACCACTGGTCTCGTACTAACAAGCGCTAGTTATTCTCTCAAAGCTCACACCAGTTTCTAGGACGTAGAGCGTTTTCCAACAAATGTCCTCGCCGTTAATTCGTCCAAGTGAATTTATAATGTGATGCGCTTGGAGAATAGTTCAGTAACTGAACTACTACCTTCAATTATTTTTATGGAGTAGCAGTCGTCATCTTCAGCTGAAAGGAACCGCAGACTTGTCTCACAGTGGTTCTGGCTGCCGCAGTTCCGTTCACCAGTGATTTGAGGAGGTGAGGTAGAGAGCTGATATGATTGCTGCGTAAACACAAGGGTGTCAGTGGACGTTCTGTTGGGGAAATAGGGAAGGGAACTATGTATTAAAGGCAACAGCTTGGATGCATGAGCGCTACTGAGGGTGCGACTGGACCAGGTCTGACATTGTCTATAACCTTTGATTTGTCCCGTCTCGGAGTCCCCATTCAGGGAGATGGCAGTGACCAGTGCGTACTGGTAATAGAGAGTACTGTATTGTTAGCTGTAAATGTCATGGTTGTACGAGGGCTAAGATACTGCCAGAGCGCCCACACGATTAGGGTCCACATACAAAGCCTTTGGCTCAAAAGCCTATTCGCAAGGCAGCTGCGGTGTTGGGCATTACCACTGGTACATTACCATTTTTAAGGAACACGTCGCCACACATGTTCCAACCCCCAACCTGGAGGGCCAGGTAATAGCTGGTACTGGTTAGCATACTTCGCTGACAGGTCACTGCTTGACTACCCGTGGCTCGTTTTCACCCTTCATGTGATTGTGAGAAAAGCTTTGTCCAAGGAATTCGGTCAGCTGGCATACGGAGCATGTGACCAATCGAGAGTAGCCTGTGGAGTGTGATCAATCCATCTATCTTCCGAAAACCACTTGACTTATCCACTTACTTATCTAGTCGCCTCGTCAGACGCTCCGTAGGCATCCATGGTCAAAAACTGAAAGGTTTTGGCGTCTTCAGCATGCAGGGACCAGGTTTCTGACCCGTATAATAATATGGAGCGCACCGCAGCACTGTGCACTCAACCCTTGGCGGATTAGCCCATGTCACGCCTACGCCACAGGGGATGCAGGTTCACGAAAGCTACTCTGGCCTTCCCAATCAGGATGAAAATATAATCTTTTGCGAGACCACTGGGATTGATACAGCTGACAGTGTGGATGAATTTGTCCACTACCTCAATCGGCTCACTCGTAAGCATGTAGTTAGGGTTCAAGTCCATTCAGTGTTGCGGCAAGCCTTTGCACTTTGCAGCTGTAAAGTGCACGCCAACTCGTAAGGCAGTATTGGATGTAAACAGCTGATAAACGTTTTCTGCCTAATTACTGGCGATGCAGCACGTGTAAAAGTGGTGCAGCTGATTTAAAGGCATAGCTAATTTTAAATCATCCATGCGTGGATTCAAACATGGTTGATCGAAATGAAAGCTTGCCATGTTGACTACTGGGCACTCAGGCCCCACTTTGGTGCTAGGCCCAGTTACTCATTCCAAGCTAGCGGCTTGTCAACTAGGCGACCACCGCAGGGTCACATCAACTATTTGGACCGAACTATTCAAACATTCAAATTCGGATTACATGATGAAACGGTTAGACCGTGATTCAAGTCTAAAATGAAGTTCGTCAGCTACTGAGTCGGATTAGTCGGAGTGCGATGCCGCGGCTACCCAGAGCAAACTTTTTCAGAGGGTCACGTGCCTATTCAATGAGACTCATTGAGGAAGAGATGCATCACGGTAATGGGACTTTCTGGATGTCTCCACGGTAGAAAATATTGATCTAACAGAAATGGTGCTTTAACCAGGTGTGAATTTTTACTCAGACACTCACTCAGGTGGTGGGTAGTGCACAGTCCGGACGTTTAATTTTGATCGTTGTAACGTGACTTCAATACTTTCTTCAGGAGATGGCTACTGACGTCCACAGACATCTCTATGAGGTATTCTCATAAATGCGTCGCATTGCAATTCTTTCGAACGTGTTGCTCAACTTTTTTCACATACAGTTTCCTTGTCTCAAACATAAACAGTTCTCCTACCGTCTCATTGTTTACGTTGAATTTTTCCACCGACAGAATGCCAATGAAAATACCGCAAAAAAAACGTTCACTCCAACAAATGTTTCGGTGGAGTCAACGAGTAACTGTAGTGGGCGACTGGTTTTGAGCTGGTTTCCAGCGAGTGGACTCAATGACACTTGGTCCCTGGAGTTGGATTTCAAACAAACCAACTCGTCGATAAAGGTCAATGCAAAAAACTACTATACACTGAGCTCATTGGAGCTCACATTGCTGGCCGATAAGTCCATACTCCCAGGTGTCAAAGTACTGGGTAAGTGATACTGATGTAGCGTCGCGTTCAATACCAGGCAAACTATGCGACTGTCAAAACTGCTTTCCCGGATTGTCACCGACCTACTGAGCTGCTTCTAAGTGATCAAAGGAAGTCCTTTGAGATTAGGTCATTCCTGTATTTCTGTGTCTGATTGTTTCAAGCTCCAACAGACCATCGAATATGACAACCAAGGCAAAACGAAAGTCTGTCTCTCCGCCTGGAGACTAGCACACCAAGCCGAGAAATACACTTGCACAACTTATAGAACGCCGACATAACTCTGTGTGTGTGTGTGTGTTGGGTGACTCAGTTTTCCGTTCCACCTGGTAGCTAAATAACCCCATTCTTCGTTTCTAGGTCATCAGTCTAACTATGCACGAGTTATGCGCTATAGTGGTCCTGGTGAATATAGATCTTTTAAATATCGGCCTAGTTTCCTATCGCTATTTTTCGTGCACTTTTGTCCTCTTCCAACTGGACGGTCAATAGTGAACAGCGGAATTTTTTGTCAGACGTAAATTTCGCTTCAGGATAGATTGATCGATACCGGAAACTTGAGTTTTGTTCGGCCTTGTTTTGTAATATATCATCAAATGACACAAGAATAGGGAAGGCTCAATTGAGCCTCTCGTTTATGATGTTCTCCAACTAAGTCACACGTCATGTCAGCAAAATATACCGGCCTATCTGGAAGAATATCCTACCAGCTGAGGTAAAAGATGGTATTTTTAGCACATTCACTTGAGGAACAGCATAAACGGGTCTCCCATAGACCGATATTGGGCTGTCGAAGGTTTTTCAGTAGCTTTATGAGTAGTGCACTGTTAGTTTGTTGACCGCACAGCACGATGTGCTGTACGATGCACAGACATACACACATAACCAAGGGTAATCACAGTAAGAATTTGCTCCAATCGGTCAATGAAGTCGTTGTTGGCGAGCAAACTTGAGCGCAGTGTGGTATTTACATGTCATCTATGTTGTAGCACATACTAGTGGCCACGGAAGTAAACTGAATGTCATTACAACCACATTTCAATCGCAAACAATCTGTGGTGCCTCTAGTCACCAGACCTCCTTACGGGGTCGAGGAGTAACTATTCGTGTACAGAATGTGATAGTTACAAGACAAGTCTAAAGAGTGGTTAGCCCATTTTTGTGGTGTGGGATTTCCGCGCAGTTATGCAGGCAACGAGTTCGGCGTGAATTATCACTCTGCATGGCCACACCGTGTGCGCGAACGCAGCCGGTATTTCTCTAAAAATCGACATTACAACCTTCTTTCCACGTGTAACTGACAAAGTACGGTAAGTAAGGTTGTCTCGTATCCAATTAATCCATAACATCGGGGGCGAGATGGCTCAGTGGTTAGAGCGCGAAACTATTGACCGGAAGGTCGTGGTTCGAACCCGACCTCTGCATCTCGACCTCCCCTGTCTAAGCTTGGGCAACCTGGCAAGATATCAGTCCTCGTGCTTCCTTCAGGTGGCATGGCAGCTAGACGCCGAAAGGGTTTAGGACACCATGTTACTACTCTGCATTAAAGCAGACATTGTATAGTGAAACATGTGAGTGTTTATAATCCTCTGAGTGAATAGAACTGTGTCAACTGGGTAGGCAACACAGCGCAAGAAGCCTTCACCACGATTAAGCCTGATATTGGGCAGAACGCCAATGTTTCATGCATCATCATCACCATCATCATCATCATCATCGACAGCATGACATCAGTGTTCAACACCGATGCCTCACTGCCGTACAACCGTGATTTATTTGAAAGCCTCATTGTGTGTGTGTGTGTGTGGATTTTGCCGCTACGTAGGTCTGTCAGGTGTTTCAAAAAAAGAAGGCCGAACATAAATGTCAGACGTAAAAACAGGAGCTGGATAATTCGCTATTTCGCGTTGATCTACGATGCAGTAACAATGCGCATACAGAATTTTTTTGGTACAAGCATGCGCGGTTTTGCCGGTACCTAGTCAGATTTCATGTTGTTCAAGATAGAGGACACCATAAATTTTATAGGATAGAGATGGAATAAGCTTCATCGTTTGTGAAAGAGGGTGCCGTTTCAACACATGCATCGAGGTTTTAGACCCAGTGTTTGGCTACCAAATCCCCATATTTGGTAACCTCATTTCACTCACCGGCCATTGTGGAAATTGTCGTTTTTTGTGATAAACCTCGTTCTATTTGTTTTATTTTTAAATGGCCGAAGATATTAACTCCCGGGTAGCAAACTGGTGAGCATTTTATTGACTTATCAAACTTTGGCAACCATGAACAAATAACAGGTCACCTGGGTTTCATTCTTATGCCCAGTAGATCAATCACGTTCGTATTTACAACGGATAGTATTGTTGATTGTTGATCAGGTGACTGTTAATCTGTTCGCCGAGCTTGGCAGTTGACTTGCAGACGTTTCGTGACCATTCGGGGGGACATCATCAGTGTGATGTTGGGGAGTGGAGTGTGCTTAAATGAAAATATCGAAGACGTATTTGAGGAGTAGTTGTTAGAGCCCGGCACCTCCTGGCCCATACACAGATGCCGGGGGGTACACTGACACGTTGATACTTCACTGATCACTTTTACATAGCCACCCATGACTGAATACTGTCATGAGGGTGATTAGCGAGTTGAAACATCTGAATTCGAGTTGCCGTGTTGGAATGTTTCACCGGTTGCGGACGTTATGATCGACCATATGTGCGGAGGTGAACCTATGGTGGTTGGTGAACGTTTTCAGAGAGGCAGAGAAGCGCGGCTTGTGCGCTTTGAATGAAATTCACTGGTATGTTCAAGTTGCAGCTATGATGATGTGTATCTAAGTCATTGTGTTGCCTGTCGTATGACTCTAAGCTCAACCTTCGGTACCCAACGCAGTCAAAGGTCCTTCTGTCGTTGCCTGGAATACCGCTGGTGGGAATTCCCACCGAGAACAGCTAAGAACAGCAAATAAAGATAAAACAGTAGTCTGGTTCTGTCATGCTGTGAATGATGATGATGATCACATTTTAGACTTGAAGAGTTCTCCCATGGCATTTCGGGCGAATGACTGAATATTGAATAGGATTCAAAATAACTGGGAGGCTCTGAGTAGCACAAACGGATATTTACCTGAGCAAAGTTTTAGTTGAATAGTACATGAGCAAAGCAAATTTGCCTGCTAGTCAACGCTTCGAAAGGCTTACACTTTCTTGGCTAATACGGAACGGCTACTTATTCAGCCTCCTGACACTCTTGATGACTTGAATGTGCATCGATTTGGACAATTCAACACCTTATCTGGATATCTAGTGACGTGCATGCAGACGGTTTGTAAACTGCTACATTAGGGTAAACCTAGAGTCGAAAGGCTTTCAGCAACCTTATGAGTAGTGCATTACGTCTATACAATACATTGTGATATTTTGAATATTGTACCAACTGAAACATGAGATGGTCTGGTGCAGCACATTCATTTGCTTGAGAACATCATAAATGAAATACTCAGCTGGGTTTCAGGTGAGTCTCTCGTCAAAACCAAATTGATATGCAAATGAGTGTATTTCGCTAAGACCTTGACTCTGTTTCCAAAACTGTGAACACCAACAGATTTTTTCAGCCCGCTTACTGCTTCACCTTAATGCGTCACTAATCACCCCATATATCTGTTGACAGGCGAACAGAAACTTGTCTCCAACACACCTGTCTTCACAGCTCAGGTTGGTCGACATTATGAATGTGTAAGTGAGCAGCAGGTGGAGTTGCGTAAAATCCCCGAAGACAAACAAGCACCTATAGGCTACTTGAAATTATCCAAAGCAAAAATGCAGGCATTCATGGATTCTAAAGAAGAAAAGTTTTCACCGGAAGGTAAGCAATTGTTCCCGCTTTTGGGGTTGTGTGGAGTCGAACTCAAAGCTCGTTTTCAATATTTCTCATTTTCGGAAGCATTTTGGTTACGTTGTCATTAGACTGCCACGGATAAGCCGTTCCTGAAACGGAAGACGGGATCAGTAAACAGCGTCACATCTTGAAAAAAGTATTCACTTGGTTAGAATTGCTGTCGCTACGGGATTTATTTTATTTGAAGTGGTTCGGAAAATGACAAGTATCTGGGTTGCTAACGCGTCAACTTGAGTTCATTTCAATTTTTTGTCCCAGAGTATTAGGTATCTACTAGTAACCGCTTGTATGTAGTTTTGAAATCCGAGAAATCTTCTATCCATGTGCCTCAACCCTTGGCAGTTTCCTCTCTGTTCCGTTCTATTTTGCATGCACCAATACTGAGGTGTTGGCCTAGTTAGAGCTCATTGGCAGTGTGTATATTTGTGTCTACTGAATCCTGGACCGTGAACATCTGAGACTGGACACATGCGTGTCATCACAACCACGATAATTCTTGCATACATTTGAATAGTTAAGTCTGAAAAGATGATGGACTTGAGCAATGCTCCAAAGACGAAGGTATCCGGGATAATTCACACTTTGTGCGAAAGAAAAGCCAGTAATCAGGGGGTGTTCGATTGGTGTTGAGTGACACACTTACCTCAGTTTCAGTTGTTCGCATTCAGCAGGTTAGCAGGTTTACATATGACAACTGCGAAGCGCAACAGAGCTATCGCTTTCGGGACAATGACGATTTGCTCAGAGCAAGATGGACAACGCACATTCTACTAACATGTTCGCTTTGTTTTTATTCGGACGGGTCGCCCACGATGAATAACCATTTTTGACTGAAAGTAATCCCGTCTTTCGAATCGTCCTTCTGATGTTCTGTTACTACTTTCAGTGTCACAGTGCAGTGCTGATCAACCTGCGGACAACACTATCCCGATCGCAGTTGGGGTCACGCTGGCCATCTGTATTGTAATAGCCTTGATTGTCTTCTTCATCTTCAATCGACGAACTCGTCGCCAATATGGTTCTGTTTGAACGGACAACCAATCAGATGCCCGACAGTCCACCTACGCATATCACAATCGCTGCATCACGCATTCCAAATTTGATTGGCCTGTGGAAACAAGTCACTTTTTTCATTTGTCTATTTGCTTCTCTCTTTGCTATTTCTGTGTGATTAGACAAAAGACTTGTTACGACTGGCAAAGTGTCTTCCTATCTATCATGCATCTCCTCAAAACAGATTACGCAATGATCAGTATTTGTAATTTTCCCGGTTTATTTGAGCGAAAATAACTCTTTCTTTTCTCTGTGGGTTCTGAAAGTTCCGGGGAGAGAGCTGTTTAGTGTAAATGGAGGAGGATGTTGGCCTCCAAAAAGCAAATACTAACCATTCAGCCTGTACTAATGTCTCGTTTCTTGCAAAGTTGGATATTATGTACTCACTTGGTTTTGACACGAGACCCAACTAAAACCCGCTGAATGTCCCTTTCAGGATGGTCTGCTTCTAGTGAATGTGCCGCATCAGACCGCCTCATGTTTCTGTCGGTATGACATTCGAGCTATCGCAATATATTTTCCAACATAACATAATAGTTGCTTGGTGACTGACAACTCTTCTAAAACCCACGAGCGGCTCCCTCCCCTTCTTGCTACGATTTTATTGGCCGATGACCTAGAAAGCTAGGAGGTGCATATCTTCGTGCTGGAGATAGTAGCTGATGTAATTGTTGCATGAATCTAGAACTGACAGTGGAATTGGTTTGGGAGAGATACGGTTGAGAGCGGAACCCGTGCGTTCAAGGCACACACAGACACATGCTCCACTGAGCTCCGTCTGCTGATGTCTCGGGATCCCCACCCAGGGAGACGGCATTAACCAGCGAAATTGAATTTGCTGGTACTGGCTCACATAATCGATGCCAAGTCATTACTCGACCTCCCCTGGCTTGTTTCTGTACCCCGTGCGGTCCTGTAAAAAGGTCTGTCCGAGAAAGTAAGTCGACTGACATGCGGAACACGTAACCAAGCCTGTGCGACCAATGGAATGTGATCAGCTCATCTATCGTTGACAAGTTGTTTCCTCCAAAAATCGTTCGATGTACTTCAGCATTACCTATTTTATGTGCTCATCACTGGACTTAGTTAGTGCTCCAAAGACACACATGTCCGAAAACAGAGAGACTTTGAAGTCCTCACTGCGTAGTTGCAAGGCTTTTGAGCATTTAAAGCTTAACCCTTGACAGATAGACTAATTCACGCTTGCGGCACAGGTGGTACAGGTTGATAAAAGCTAGTCTGACCCTCCCTATTCGACTGGAAATGTGACCGAACCACCGAGAGTGGAAAAGTAATCCGGGAAAACAAATTTACCTGATACCTCAGTTGGCTCATCCTCAAGGATGAGGCTGGGGTTCGATTCCATCGAGTCTTGCAGCAGCAGCAGCAGCACACCTTGCAGATGTGAAGCGCTTCTGTAACCTTGAGGCAGAGTTGTCTAGATAATCTAATATCTCCTGCATTACGACGGTGTCAGATCCAACAAGAGCTTTGCTGTCTGCGTGCTGGATATCTCTGATAACATCTCAATCTCAGAGGCTACTAATCAGTCTTCCGTGATCATATCGACGAAGAAGGTAAGGAGAGAAAAGGTCAGAAAGGACATCCCAGCCTAATTCCACTGAATTTAGTAACCTAGGGCGAGAGGTTTCCGCCGACCCTCCGGCGTTTACGGGTTTGACATAGGGAGCTTTAGGGAGGGGCAAGGATTTCTGAGGACGTCTTTATGCCACAGACACTGACACAATGCCTGACGATCCACAAGTCATTGATGACTTTCAAATCAAGGAAAGCCATTCTTATAGGATTCCGAAGGCAGTATCTCTGTTCCAGAGGAGAGTGAGTATGTGATCGACGGATCCTCTTGCAGGAGGGAGCCCGATCTGGGTTTTACAGATCAGCTTCTCCCTGTGTTCAGTCAATCTTCGATGGATGAGACCAGAGAATAACCTCGATGTCACAACTACCAGACTAATACCGCAATGGTTTTACACAGTGTTTGCGTACAATGTTGAAGATAAGGATGAGCGTTGTGGACACTTTCTCTTCCCTCCATATAGTATGTTGTGTCACGTGGATAGCCAGTTATTCTCCGCCTGCTTTGAAGAGGGCTGCATGCAACCGTCCGGTCTCGTTAACTTCTCAGGCTTGATTAACGATATTTCGTACTTGATCCGTTCTTTTGACAAGCAGTTGAGGCCCACATTGCATTTGCTCGTACGCACTATCTCCAGGATCATTGTTGCAGGAGGCCAGTTAAATTGTTCTTCTCATCCGAGATTCCACGAAGGAATCACCTGATTATCGTTCTTTTTACTTGTCGTCTTACTTACAGTCGTTCCCTTTGGTCAGTCAATCAAATAAAGTGGTGGAGTGCACAAGTGTTTCCGGCAGCAAAAGCCCTATCAATTTCTTGAGCTTTGGTTTTCCATCCCGAATTTCTCACTCTTTTCGACAAATACCCTCATTTGCCTATCAATTTGGTTTTGACGGGAGACTCACCCGGAATCCAGTTGAGTCACTCGTCTATGGTGTTTTTAAGTAACAGAATGTGCTGCACCAGGCCACCTCATGTTTCAGTTTTGCGATACATTTTATAGACGTAATACAGTTGCCATAAGGTTGCTGAAAATTCTAAGACAGCCAACGACCGAGTTTGTCCTTTTTGGGGTTCATCAGGTAGATGCAGTCCCTGAGGTCTCGCTTAATTACGCTTCTGAGTTGTACGTGAGAATGCTTACATTGTTGCACACTAAGCAGCGTAACTTTTTCAATCGTTTTCCATTTATTTGTCCGTTCAAACCTGTTCCTGATTACCGTGTACTTTTGCTTATTCAGTCGGTAACAACACACCACATAGTGTATTGCGTAAGCTGGACGGCATATATCAATTGGACAAAGGGTTGAATTAGCTGAAACAGCGGTTTACGGGATGGGGTAAAGCTTCAACTACTATCTACTTAGGGAGGCATAAAAAGCCAGTCTTGTATGAAAACGGTGTATGTTCACATTAGTCAACTAGGATACGCACCTCAAAGTTCGACTTCTGTTGGGCTGAGTCGTTTTAAGCAACTTCAGGAGTCAATCACTAGATCGCTAGGGCATTTAATCAAAAATAAACTCACAGTCGCATGCTTATATCAGTCTATGTCTGCAAATTACCACTCTATCAGAAACAACAACTCAGTTCCGTTAAAAGCCTAACGCTTAACTCTGTCTCCCGGCACTTTGCGCTGTTTAAAATTCGTTGAAACTGTGGAAGAAAAGGTTACCACCTTATGAAGAGTTTCAGGTTAACATTGTGTTTTTTAGCCCAGCCCTACATATCCGTTTAGCACACTTTTCAAATTGCTCCGAATCATCGTCCATGAGGTTGTTGATTGCGGCATCCGTAAAATGTTTATCGATTGAACCAATCATGACCTTTCTGAACCGACAAAGTGAGCATGATGAAGTACCTCATAGGAAGACATCACGACCCGCTCGGGATAGAGACCCACACACATTCTGAAGAATTTGATATCGCTCAGTCGTGTAATCCATTACCCAGAGATCATGTTTCTCAGTTTGTTTTGCGCTTCATCAAGCCAACTTGGTCACGAAACAAGATGTCAAGGCGGGAAGAAGACACACGTTGGGATACCTTAATGCCATGCTTGTCAGGGACGCAAAATACGCGAGATTAGGTAGAAAGACGAAATAGATGGCAATAAATCGGACACTCATTGAATGCCGAGAACCGATCATGTGACCAGAGCAATGTTAATCAGAAGGTCAAAGTCAGCACATACTAATGGTTGGAAAGTTTTAATAAATATGGCTTCGGGAAATCGTAAAACTTCGGAGATCAGATTTCGCGACAAAACGGGGTCGCGAAGATGTTTCACGACGGACAACTGTGGTTTTCGGTTTGGTTGGATTTGACTGTAATGTACACTTTACCGTTCATTTCGGAGGTGTGTTCAGATGTTTGATAATGAATAGGTTGATCTGTCCTGCCAGATTATTTCACCACAGCTGCATGTGAACTGATAAATTACATGGGTGGCAAAAAGAGGATACAAGCTGTTTGGTCTAGTGGTATGCAGGAGGCAATTCTTCAGCACAATAAACATGATTTAGCACCGCATTTTTAATGATGTCATTGGCTACACACACACGGATGAACGGTAGGGCAAGGAAGATACTATATTGTCCAACGTTCTGAACCCGGAGGACAATATTTATAAATTTTTGCAAATTGCAATGAACGGACGAAAAATGGAAGATACTTTTTTGGAAGCCCCTCCTAGTCTGCTACATGGCCCGCGCTACACACACATTCCTGGTTCTCTAAAGCAACGATTTTATCAGGTCACGTTTGCATATGATTGCTGCATATCCGGAAAAGTGAAAACAATGGCCACTCTAAGTAGTTTTGCGTTAAACCGAACGTTGAAAGCCTCCACTGGAGCACCTACGTACACGTATATCTACAAAGGTAAACTGTCGTTTGACGCACATACACGAGTTATTTAAAGGTTGGGATAAAGGGCAGTAAGAATATGGAAAGAACCCCCGCTAGTAATGATATAAAATATCGGCAAAATAACATCTATGGAATAAATAGTGCGTGTTATTATCAGTTGATTACCACTGAAGCATTCCGGGAAAAATACTTATCAGTGTCCGTTACAATGGGCTTCCCATAGCAACTCATCAGTCGGCTTATGAGGTTGTACTTCAAATCTAACCTGAACTTTCTCAGTACCTAATAAACTCGAGTATCCGAAATATACAACTGCGGATCCCAAATCAATGACGTTCGATAAAATAAACCCACTTAGTGGTGAGGATCCCAATACGGAACTTTGGGTGACGCGTAGGTTCGACAATCCCGAATATCAAAAGGAAGAATTGGGTTCGTAATTCTACGGTACTGTTTACACAGGGGTAAACAAGTGTGTTCAACAAACCTCAATTGTTCACGTTCGTAGCGTCAACAAGTTCACAGGTCTGACTGGCACAGTGCAGTGTCAACGTTCTCAAACCAAACAACAGCGAGCGGAATGGTGGCTCAGTATCGTGGGTTGCGATCATCCGTCCCGACGATAGTCTCGTGATTCTCATTGGACTTGCGATCACACGGAACTGTGGAGAGAACAAGTCAAGGCAGGCTCAGCAAATGGGACATGAGCGTGCATGGGTAAGTAGCTCAGGTGCGCACATTCACACACACACACACATTCCAATGCACAAGTGTCGGACAAGATGACCTCTGAGGCAAGGTGAGTGGCGTGTACGAACAACTGGTAACCAAAAGTATATAGGCGGAGTAAGCAAATGAATAGGGGAATTATCATCAGGTCAAGTTAGATTCAACAATTGGAAAATCAGCTAGCTCTCTGATGTTGGGTTAATAGAACTGGTAAAGAACTAGTCTGTATCAATGAAATTCACATTTTTTGGAAGAAACCATTCGAAAGGTTTTTGAGTTTGTTTGTCCACAAACTCAAATGAATTCGTTAGAGGATGTGAAGATATACTGGGCCAATTAGGCTTACAACTTTACGATTTAGCCAGCTATTGATACACAGTATTGGATGTAAGGCTGTACTGGCTTGATGTATTTTGGGTTTGACACGCACTAGTGGAGGTGTCGTTCTGATCAGTCGATGCTGAATCCATGTAGCTACAATATTTGGATCTTCGTAGGTGTTTTTTAACCGATGCTGATTCCATGTAGCTACCATATTTGGATCTTCGTAGGTGTTTTTTAACTGGCGAATTGTCTATTCTAAATTTCCGCTTGTCTTCTGAAATCCATGTAATCTAATCCATCCAACATTTTCTTTCTAATAGCAACCACATCTGGGTCTTTGTCCGACTGGTTCATTTATCTTAGGGTTGCGATCTGATTTGTGGTGCTCAGCATTCAATCAATAGTTTTGTCTGATTGGTGTACAGCGGTACCGGTACGGCCTGCAGGCCTCGTGCTTTGTCATCCGAACTGGTCACAAACTCCTTGGCACCACGAATGAGCTTTCGGGGAGCCAATTTGTTTGGCAGCCTACCGTGTGTCGAAAACGTTACGGACGTTCGCTTCTGGATTTAATATGGGACCAGTAGGAATCCAACATGGTGGCAGTTGGTATATCGCACCAACTAGTCAAAGTAAACACGTAATGCAAAGCGAACTATTGCACACTGAGGGTCGTTTAGCTTATCTGATAGTCTGTAGCCTTCGCAATCCAAACCAAGCCAAACGATAGGTTGCTCATTCATGCGCGCTCGATTCATTTCCAATTAATGTCTTTCTAAGATGAGGTTCAAGACTCAAGCCTGGTTGTTGGACTAACCTCCCCATCGGTTTCCTTTCGCTTTCAGTTGCGCAGCTATGGTGGCCCAGAAAGCACCACAACTGTTTGTAGCGGGATTTGTACTTCTCAGCTACCCTGCTGAAGAGTATCTGCTTGATTGGTTGCCCCTTGATAGTCACCTCTGTGGGGTTCCTTTGGCAACCTCTGTGGCGATACCCTGTAAATGACCGACAGTCGCTATCTGTTCACCGTGTCTATAGCTCTGTTAGCCTCAAGGAATGTCCTATCGTGACGGACCAAGAGCTCAGCTGTTGTGTATTTGGATGTGGACATAGATAGACTTGGCGCTGCTGCCATTCGGTTGGTGGTTGTCTTAGACTGGGACTGAGACACACGTCCCCTGCGGTTGTGTGCTGAGTGCAGACTGTTTTTGTGCAGTATCAACATGAAAGATTCAAGGTAACCTCAAAAAGTTCACTTTCAAGCAAAATTTCAAGCGTCCGTTCAATGGTTTACTTTCCCCAACATTGCAAACTACGATGAATGGCCCAAATTTAAAGAGACGTCTAGGTTATTGTTTTTAATCAAGTAAATTGAGTCGTTGGATGAATCAAACAGCGTTTGTTAACGCCATTTATAGTTTGTTGTTTACCGTGATCACACATTTTAAAGAATCTCCCATCGTGATTTTTATTTTTACGGCAGTGAACCCCAACGCAGAGGGTATTGCAAGCTGAAAGCAACTAGTGACACCCGCAATCATTGTTAGCTTATCAAAAGTTCACCTCAGGCCAGTAGGTTAAAGGTCACATTTTCTTGAAAGATAAATTACCCGAAGCAACGAACCAGAGTAGTTATGGTGGCCAAAGTAAGTTACTGATTCACTGCGGCTGGGTCAGGTACTATGAATGACAACTTACCATCCGCCAAACACCCGAGGAAATGTTTTTTATACGAAAATTCCGTGGGGAAAAGACCAAATGATAGCGGTTTTCGTCAACAGAAGCACTGTAAAATCTTTCTGAATTCCTGGTGTGGATCCTAATAGTACCTGTTGGAACGGCTCCAGATGACTTAATTGTTGGGATGCGTACTTACTGACCGGAAGGTCTGTGGTTCGAACCCAAACTCAGCATCTCGACTGCTCCTGTCCGGGCTTGGGATACCTGGCAGTACATCAGCCCTCGTGCTTCTTTCAGTTGACCAGTACTTTAGTTGTGCTTGAAAGTACAGACTCCTCGTTCTTTATTTGCCCCCCTCCCTCTGGAACTTTTTATGCTAAGTTAGGCAGTAAATCACGGTCGATGATCATCCTGTCTAAACTGCAATACCAGCTGCCCTTCAACAAAACCAGTGAGTCGTGGATAACTATCAAACGGAAGTCAACCAAAACAGCATTGAAATCATCAATTTTGGTGGGTTTAAAGAACGATATTAGAGAACAGAAACCCAAGCAGAATATCAACTTTAACGATGTAATTGTAAAGACAGGTTTCCGTTTTGGATTTTGAATTTCCCGAGTCAATCAGTACATGCTTGGAATTTGTCAATGATTTTGTTATGCCCCAGAACAATGTGGTTTAGAGTTGCCATCAAACCAATAGAACAAGTTTTCTACTGTATATTCTCATAGAATACGGGTTCGTGGCCTCCGTTTCGATGGCGACGTAGCTCTTTCTGAGGAAGAACTGGCAGTACTTTAGTGGGCAGTAGGTGCTTTCTCCATGGATGAGAAATCTTGCAGAATCATTACGATGAAAACTTGCTCTGGGACGTGGTCTTTACTATAGTTGGTCTAACTAGTGCTTAATTCGGAAAGAATGACTCCAGTTGGACTGAAATTTCATTCATATGGATGGTAAACAGCCGTGAATCTGGACCCGATAGTTGCTCAACGTCTGTCATCACTCTGTGAGTCTTCACTGACTATTCAACTCATAAGATAGATCAGTAAAATTCTTTTCATTTCTCAGTCTTACAAACAAACACCTCTTTAGCAATTGATTCTTTAGGCAGACCTTTGCCAAACAGGTCCTGAAGTCCAACGAGGACCTTAGAAGAGTATTCATAGATTGTTCACTTGTCCAGTAGACATAGGATCTCAGTCTGAGGTTAACCGTTCTTTGTAATAGGATCAGTGAGCTGAGAAACACCCTCACCGCAACCGAGTTTGTGCAGCCTTATTGCTAATACGAATTCATCTGAAAAATCTTCACCTTGTTGCCACCCTGCTCAACTTTCGGGCACTATGTTTTTATTGATTATTTTCGCTTCAAACCTTTCTTAGACTTTCTGTACATTTGTTATTCCGCCTCTTATTGGTGAATGCTCCAAAAAGTATGGAAAACATGTGTCGTACTTGTCGGATTTGACTTGCTAATCGGCTATAGCTCTTGTGAAAGCCGCAATTGTGTGGGACAGATCACCTCCATCTGGATGCCGTTTACAATTTCTCACGACAAAAGATTCTGAGCAATGCAGAACTGCGGCCAAGTAACTGTCAAAGTAAAAACAAAAAAATCCAACAACTCCACTGATCGATGCGACTGCGCATCAAACCAAAGGCCAAAAATGACACTACATAAACATACCTTGACCACTAACATTGAATATAAACGCAGCTATACCTAATGCAAGCGAAAAAACGCTATCGGACGAAACCTGGACCCGTAACTTTTCACTTACTGGAAGAATGAACTATCGAGGACGCTGTCCCGTGTCGAAAACGTGCACTTGAGTTTTACACTGACTTGTCACTTCGAAAAGTGACGCCCTTCAGAGCTTCTTTTGTGAATTGCAGTGGAAAAGACATGGACATCGCCCGAAAAATCCGGACGGTAGTGGTTTAGAATTAGTGTGGAAGTAAAAGAGGGTTAATACACACGGCCAAAAAAATGGCAAACATCATTAGACGGGAGTCAAACTTGATTGCTATCGCCTACCAAATTAGTGCTGTACTCAGTGAGCCACTGCAGTTCCTCTATGTTTAGGGGCTGTGGGGTAGCCACCACACCAGTTTAGTTGGTTGAACACTCGACCGGTAGACGAGAAATCACGGGACGAAGTCCCTGCCCAAGGCGTCTGTCTTTCTATTTGTATCCCATTTACCTTGTCTTCTCTTCAAAACTAGCCTTGACCAACACGAATATGTTGAACACAGAGTTTTTATGACAAACTTTGATAGTCCACTTAGCAAACAGTTGAGTATTTTTTTTAGTGCTGCCAGCGGCAAACCTTTAAACAGCCCTTGGTTTTGACACAACAAATAAGAACTTATCCCGATAAATACACTCATTTGCAAATCAATTTGGTTTTTCGAGAGACTCACTTGGAACCCAGCTAAAATCTCTCGCTTTTGTGATGTTTCCAGGCAACTGAATGTGTTGCAACAGACCGCCTCATGTTTCAGTTGCTAAGATATTCGAGATATCGCGATACATGTATTTACGTAATGCACTACTGAGCCTACCTGATGAGCCCCAAGAATGGCGAAACCGGTCGTGATCTATCGAAGAATTTTTAGCAACCTTATGAGTAGTGTATTACGTATACACAAATAAGAACTTAGTTTTTTTTTAGCGGGTGGCTTGAAATTTTCACATTAGTTTCTGAGGTGACCACTTTTATTTAGTGCATGTTCCGATACAGGCGTGAAGGCTGAATCACATGGATGTGGCGCTAATCCGTGCATGTTTACTACGTTGAGAAGTAAATTCTAGAGGAAGCCTGTCTGTGTAAACAGACCGCATAAGTGACAGACATCCACGACACTAGGTATGCCATGTCCATGACAAATCTTTAGTAGATAATGCATTTACCGAGCTCTCTGAACTCAAATAACGATATCAAAAAATCACTGCAATACCGCCCACTAACGATGACCAAATCACGATGTTTCAAAACCTACATTCCATAGTGCATCAGGTGAGCTTTTCTGGGATTAAGATATGGACTGTCTTTTGATTTCATGGCTTTTTTTAATGTTGAAGAAAGAGGAGAATGAAAAGACGTTCTGCCTGCAAGAATACCATGTCTATTCGCTTCAACGTGTTGCAGGCAGCAAACTATAACTAAAAAAGCCATGGGAATTTGTGAACCTCTTTTTTAGTGAGTGCGTCTCATCCATACACATTTAGGTTACGCAGAGGAAGTATTTTATTTTCAAGTAAATAGCCAGCAATTGATATGTTAAGTCGCTGAAATACTCTTTACGAAAATAGCTAAAAGAGCATCATTTTTCCAAAATTTAGCAGAGCGCTGGAGAAGAACCCCCTATGTGTGGACGTTCTCAGCAACTAACAAGTTTTGTAGAGATGTTGGCGAGGCCAGGCATGCTACCAAGCACTAGATACCGCTTTCGCTAAAAAATATTCAAGATGCTCAAAATTTATCCCCAAGATTTCGCTAAATTTTAAATCTACTTTTATACGTAGACCACAGTAGCTCCACAATTTTTGGCCGTCTTTTTTTGCACGGACCATCAGAATTCTGAGTCAGCTAATTTTGCCACACCTAATGATAGTCGATTCCGAATCGCTTTCAAAATAAGTGAGCAGACTAAAACTAGTTATTGGCACAAAAAATGAATGTGGAAAGCCATGAAGACGACCGTTTAATTGGATCACGAAAATGTTTAAACAAGATTATAGAACCGCTGAAATCCACAATATGTCTGCTTATTTTCACACAGAAATATACGCTCAAGTTCGAAAGCAACAGGTTGGATATTTCAGATTTTGTGAAGGCTGTCAGTCTCTTTTTGCTGATTAGTTGTGTAAAAAAAACTAAACACTAATTACAGACTTTCGAAGATCTTAGAAAGTCTTTTCCTGTTGTAGCAGGAAGGTCAGCTACAAATCAGATTGCTCAAATGAGTTTTTCAATCCATGTATCTGTGTAACCTCCAGTTAATGTTTTCTTGAAGGAAGGAAACATCACTTTAAAAACAACTTTTTCGGCAAGAACACATTGCCGAATCTTTGAAACTTCTCGAATTTTTGAATCCTTCTCAAAAACTAAAATAAAGCTACTCGGTGGTAATATTTTTTTTGGTTTTATCAACCGTTTTGTACCTGGAAATCAGAGGCTGATGTAAAAACTCGGGTTCAAAATATTTGAAAGGATATTTACTTAGCTGCGGTTCTCGTCGATACCAATGAGCACCGTCTAGTCTACAACACATTTGTTAAACGTATCTAATTATTCAAGATACATACACAGAAAAGAAATAAATCATGAAGTGAAGATTGAAACCAAATTCACATCCAAATAAGGTGTGACTTGGGTAGGTGGACCACCACTGCTACCTGGTCATTCACCATCAACATTTGGTCCTTTTTCTAGGTGTTGCCAAGTCCTGTTCAAAACCTATGGATTGTCTAAGTTAACAGTATGTTATTGATCTACTCAGCTTATGTGATTTTTGGTCTCCTTGGACTTCGTACCACCCAATCAATAGTGGTGATCGTGCTGGGTTTTGATCGTCAAGTGCAGACGCCAGCGATGTTATTCAGAGAACTCAAAACTTGAGAAAGACTGAGCACAAAGTTCCACACAGATTATCTTGTAGGCTGCATTTTTAGCACTCATTTATAAACAACACAATCTTTTCATTTAAGCTGTCTAGCCCTCTGTGCGTGTACTCTTGGTCAGACTATTAACAATCCGGTGGTTTGTTTTTATGGGTTTGCCTTAAACCGATCAAATGTTTTTCATTTTGCACAACAGCTTTAATTAGTAGTGAATGAATGTGCACTCTTAAACTTTTGAAAGCATAGGCGAATGAAAGTATCGCTCAAGCTGCTACTGGGGTATGAAGTTTACTAGACAGCAAGTGGAAGAATTGGTTATACCTAATAGAAAAAATCGATATTTAACAAGAATCTTAGGACGATGTCCATCTGTATTTTTATACGAACAATCGGATCGCCGACGGTTAAAAAGGATCGGTCTAGTCAGGCACAATTCTAGGCCCGCAGACCACAGCATTCCTCCTGAGCGCAGGATATCTACGACGTTTTATCCGCAAAGGACCATCTATAAACGAATCACTATAAGACACCTTAACAAAATGGGGAGAGATCGAGTGTCATAGTCTACGGCTTTTGTGAGCCAATAATTTGCTGTGATAAACGTTGCGCCTTAATCAAGCAAAAACACCGCAGCTTACAATCAGTTAAACCAAAGCAGATGTGCATTTGTTCGCTTGTATAACAACCCTCTCAGCGGCAGATTGAAGTCTCTTAGACGAAAGCATTAGAATACATAGCAAAAATAATCGGTTAAAAGAGGAATGCCAACGAAACGCACCAGTCAAGAAGCGAAACAAAAACTCCAAAAGAAGTTGCCCAGCAAACCAATGAAATACGAGATATGCATACCTCAATGCAGAGCAAATCGCGAGCGAGCCAATAGGATTGCAAGTAGGGCATATACCAAGTAGCAAGCAGTATGACAGGATGTTAGATACTCTTCGAAAACTATTTAAGCGCAGACAGGTCAGGAGGAGGTATCCACTTAAATACTCCCTGATGATGTCTCTCTAAATGAGCCAGCAGATCAACGAATACCTGATCAACTGCCAGTCAATTTCTTTGCGTCTCCGTGTAAATACCGACTACGTGACTCAACAGCTCACAGTGTATATAAAAAAACAGAAGTCTACTAAATGACATTTCATTCACAACGATGTTTGCAATAATGTAGAATGAAAATAACTCTAAATTAGGTAATCCCCTTGGCCAGATTTAGTATAGCATGTCTGAAAAAAGTTCTTCCAGTTCTACACATAAACACTTCAATACCTGCCCGATTGACCGCTTGACAACATTCCAAGCAAACGCATAAACAAGCCGTGAGAGTTTAACTCGTTACGACACTCAACTGTGAACTCTAGCGTTAAAAAGCACAATTTTCTTCTATCTGGCATTAAACTTTCTCTTTTTACTATGGGATTTCTTCTTACACGTAGGTTTCATCCAGTTTACCCCTAAAATTAACGGACGTGATCCAGATGGGACTTTTTCTCTCAAAGGTATCCCTGTTGTTAGGCATCTTGGATTTAGTTCAGTATGTGGCTCAGCTGACGAAAAAATCATAAAGTTTCTTCGCGCTTATTTACAACGATCTGTCTGTTTATCATTTATAAATCAGACGTTGTTTACACCACATCAGTCCCACTTTAACTCAGTACTTGCAGATTGACGCCACTTCCCTCACCAATGATGCTTCCGAACATCAAGCTGGAAAAGTGTTCTCTGTTATGAAAGACAAACCACCACTTCGAACCCGGTCCCCGGAGGTGGCCCAGTTATATCGAAATACAATTAGGCTTATTATTACCAAAGAAAAAGAAAAAAGGTGTCCAAGCCTAGACAGGAGCAGCGAGCTGCTGAGGTTGGGTTCGAGCCAGGTAACTTTCAGTCACAAAGTTCGCGCCTTAATGACTTAGCTAACTCGAGATCTTTTCAAAACGCATATGCTGTAGGCAGACGCATTTGCCCACTGCAGTCTTCGCCCTTGTTTATTAATTTGTCCTTCCTTGAAACCACTGAGCTTATCTGCGAGTTTATCACACATCCCAATATTATGTTGCTTGTCAAACTCGTTGACTTTAAGGAACTACTTTTACGCCCTGCTCTCAACACAGTTTGTATTTGGCGGGACATGGGCAAGGAGAAGTTATGAGGGTGTTCGTCTCTCGGTCCCGTCTTAGTTGCCATTCATCTGGACTGCTGAGACACACATTTGTCGTTTTTAAACGATGTGCTGATTATATTTCTAACATCACTGTGACCCGTATTATATAAGCTTAGAAACACAAACGGTCGTTTAACATTTCCATCATCGCACCGCATTTTTTCTGGTATACAAGAGACAACGGATACTTCCAGCTTTTTATGCTGATCTCACTAGGACCCAGGACGGTTTACGCAGAGCAGAAGTGCCGAAAAACGACCCGTATGGTCTGGCCGGAACAGCAGTTTTACAGCCTTCACAAGATGTCCGACTCGTAGGATCTGGACAAAAGACAAGCTGGACGCAGAATCGCGCATGATCTGGAGAACTCTGGTTAATTAGAACGCTTCTCATGGAGGCATCTGAGCCAACATCCACCAGTAATTAAAAGAAGCCAAACAATGGCAAAAGAAGTTCATATACATTTCGCTGCCTGACTTCCTACATGAAACGAGCGTCCAACGCGACACATCAGCAGTGGCCGACTGCCTAATACGGCCTTCAGTTTTATGGTGCACGAGCCTTCTACAGTTGTATATTCATGTGTTCTCAAATGTTACGAAAGCTGTGTGACTCGAACGAGCGGCGCTCATATCAGAGAACCTAAGGACACTTATTGCGAAACTGGAGCAGCCAGACCCGTGACTATAGCTAAACCAGTCACGTGGTCAGTATCGACTACTAATTCAGTCCGACCAAGTCATGTAGTGTGATCAGTCGAGTTCCGAAAGTTTGGCCAAAGGCTACAAACGCTCGAAATGCCCCGAGCGATCATCAGTCTGAGAGATAACTAGTTATCGGGGCCAGAAAAAGACACGTAGGAGACCTGACACAGCCCGTATCCACCAGTGAAACTTCCCCATCACCGAGTCCTTGTTTCTAACCCGGTAGCATTAAAAAACTGTTTAGTATTTTAACCCATTTTCGTAGTTTATTACTGTAACTGACGAGTGCTAAAGGTAACTACGGGAAAACTATTGAGTTTGCAGGTTTAAATGGGAACATCCAACAAACATCATAACTGCGAACCCGAAAGATGGTGGAAGATAGTGGCCAAAGATCAAGGTCAGCCGTCATGGACAACGTGTCACACCTTTCAGAACGCTCCTCTTGGCTGAATACCCTACAGGTAAGAACGCTCAGATGAGACGCCAGTTCTGCAAACGGTAAAATGCTTCGGTCACCAACCAACCTTCATGCTTAGCTGAAAAAAGTTACCCGACAAAGAATGATGCGTTCCATCGAGAAACAAGGCACCTGATGGAGCGGTGATTTCTATCCTGGTTGATTACATTTCATTCAGATTGTGGTGCCAAGTTGACAGGGACGACTTTAAACTGGTTCAATTTTGGTGGGCTGTGTTCATTCGCGAGAGCCGTGGGAGCCTTCTGGTATGGGAGAGGAATGAGAATACATACAGTGAAATACACTTTAACGATAAATTTTAAGTCTCATGTGCTGAGGGATTACAGCTTAAGCTGCTGAATTTCTGGCTCACATTTTCGGTCCGAGGGTGGTAGACAATCCAGCCACCAGTTGGTTGCTGCTTAAAATCCTTGAATCGCACAGAGACCTAAGGGCACCGGCGAAATCTCTAATGCATCCTTGTGGCCACCATACATGGAATTTCCTTGCGGATTAGGTAGATGGAGCGCATTGGCTTTACCGGAACTTTACCATTGCAGAAGTTCAATCTACCGTCGAGAAATTTCTGAAATTCCTGGTAGGAGTTCCTCCATATTTATCAACGTTCTATAGGCTCGTTCATAGTCGAGAAGCTAAGCATTTCATAAGCAATCCACTCTGGTCTTTGACGGGAATATTCACCAGCTTTTGCATCGCTAAGTTCTTTCACAGGACTCTGTCCGGAAGAAAAAATTCCTCAAAATCTTTCATTTGAGCAACATATAATTCAGAAAAAACCACAAACAACAAAGATAGTGCTCCAAAGGTAATATGTAATTATCTGTTTGGGCATTCATGTTGCCCACCACGAAAAGTTGGGCTAACATGAAAAGAATTTGATGCACACGCGAAAAACATACATGACGGGCCACGATAGGCCGTGTATGTCCCAAGGATATTTACTAAACCTAGAATTTTTACCAAGATGCCGGTATTGTATAAATTCCACAGCTGAGAGACTCTTCTTTCAATGTACCGAGTTGTTCAGGGAGGGTTTGGTTTTAGTACAGAAAAAGCGTAGCTGCCACACCCTAATCAGGCCGACTGCACAATACCCTAATATGTTCAGGCGATAGAGACATGGCTAAGTTCAGGCCACAAACTTTAATCGACCTGAACACCCGACAAGAAAGACAATGAACTGGCTGGTGCAGTTCGTAATGTAGACAATTTTTTGGCTAGTTGTTTGATAAAGACCTCAGTCTGCAACACTTTGTATTTCGCCGGATCCGAATCTCAGTTTTCACAACCCCCCAGCGGGCTCAGGAAACCGGATGAATTGTGTATGAAGAAATACGTATCTTTTAAGGGTTGCTTGAGCCTCATAGATCTGCTGGTCCACCCAAAAAAGATCGGTACAAACCAGACAAAATTCGGCAACAGGTCTGAATGTCAGTTCTTGACCAGTGGGTACTAAATTACTGTCTCTTGTTTAACATTCTTTGTCTTGAATACTCTCCTAGTCTTCGATGAAGTTTTTTCCTGCGACTATTTTCTTCATGACTAAGTGGTCAAAGAAGCACTTGCTCCCGGCTATTCTATCGCCACGTTAATTTGCCGCTTTTCTGATTTGCCATTCGAGGAATTTCATCAGCTTGTTGGCATCATCAGGCATGACTAAAGCGCACACATATGAGAGTTTGCTGATTTCTCATTATGCTTGTTTGTGTGTTTCATCAAGCCTCGTTACATCACTCATGAAAAGCCTCGCCTCAATCTAAATCTTACGGCTCCAACTAGGGCATCCATGTAGTTACACTGGTTTGCCATCTGGCCATACGCTGCTACCGCGTAGGTCTTTTTTCGTAACCTTAGAAGGTGACGGGTAACAAGTTGGTCCCTACGATGGACGGCTATCAGATGACCCACTCACGCGAGTACTTTTATCGGTTAGCTTTGTACAATGACCGTTGACCCTACCAAACAAGCTAACTTCTATCACTGGCGCCGCTGATGCTGCTGCCATGTAAAGTATAAAGTGTAAACTTGTGGGTTTTGAGCCTTCTAGGTACAGTGTGTTGGCCGTCGGTTACTAAATCCTTGACAAATGTTTCGTTTCATACCAGCTGCAACGGTAATATTTTTAATTAGCTTCAGGCTAAATTGCCAGTCCTGTGGAAAATCAAACTTTTTGGCGGGAAGAATATGCGCCACGGGTACTTTGCAGACCGATCCAAGTGAATAGATAAAGTAAAGACCAGGTACATACTTAATGCACTACTCATAAGGTTGCTGAAAATTCTTCGACAGCCCACGACCGGTTTCGCCCTTCCATTTCGGGCTCATCAGGTAGGCGCAGTCCCCGAGTTTCCGTCAACCTTATGATCTACTTGAACCCAAATTGGACTGTTTTCGAGAAATACACTCATTTGCATATCAATTTGGTTTTTGCCAGAGACTCACCTGGAACCCAGCTGAATCTCCCGTTTGTGATGTTTTCAGGCAATTGAATGTGCTGCACCAGGCCGCCTCATGTTCCAGCTGCTACGATATTCGAGATATCGCGATACATGTATATACGTAATGCACTACTCATAAGGTTGCTGAAAATTCTTCGACAGCCCACGACCGGTTTCGCCCTTCCATTTCGGGCTCATCAGGTAGGCGCAGCCCCCGAGTTTCCGTCAATCTGATGTTCTACTTCACAAACGAGCTATTCAGCTGGATTCCAGGTGAGTCTCTCGCAAAAACCAAATTGATTTGGAAATGAGTGTATTTGTCGAAAGACCAGGTTATTTTTTAACCTAACGCTACCAGATGCAACAAACTTGTATTGAGTCATTAAATGACCGTCTTGGCTTTGGGTTCCATGGAATGCTGTCAAAAACGAAGCCATCATTTCAAAAAATCAAAGAAAATTAGCATCCTTTGGTGTGAGTGATTTGAGCTATAACTGGAAAACTACTCATGGCTCTATACTACTGATATAAGAACTAAACCTCAACAGTTTTCTTTCTTCACAAGAACACGAACTTCAGTATCAATAGTCAAACAACGTTATAACAAGTATTCCAGAACTAGCAAAACCAAAGAACCCGTTTGAGTTTGTGCCTGATGACCCTTGGTTAAAAATAGGTTGAAGGACCAGTCCATGATTGCGGTTAGTGTGCAATCCAGTTAGCTCTCTGGCCGCAACCTGAAGAACCATGGAAAAGCGTGCGTTTGGAGTTTTCTGCCTGGAAAAATAACCCCGATTTTTCTCGTTTTCTTCTGGTGGCCAAAGACCAGGCCAAAGGCCTGATCGGGCTTCGGCGGCAAACGCAAGATCCATCCGCTGTACAGAGTTTGCGCGGTTTGATAATCCACAGCTTCTGGCGACAGAAAATGGATTGGATGCCGGTTTGCAGCCGTAACTTTGGTCACAGTAGCACGTGCATACGTCACCTCACCATCCTTAAGCTAACGGTCAAGCCCAATGTCTTGTAGACATTTGGATGAGAATTTACGGAAATGTGATTAGTGCTGCTAATGGCAGGTAGTCAAAAGTTGCACCACCGAGCAAACAAAAAGGTTTCATCGATGAGGCTCCTTCTCTCCATTACTCATTTCTTTCAGGGTATTGGAGGAGAACGGTCACTCGGATTAGCTGTGAAACCTATCGGAAGTGCATGACATAAAGTTAAAGTTGAAAAAGTTTATCTGGACTTTTCACGTTAATTCGAAAACTATCCGATAGACAGGGTTGTCTAAAAGTACCATCTCATACCTTATTGTCCGCTTTCATTTTTGACGGTACAGTGCTCCTATGACCAGCTTTCACATTACCCGGGACCCATGATTCGTCATGCCTCGGGTCACCTATGAATTGACTCACGATCAAGTTGCATTTCACGTCCTGTGAAGAGACGACCAACGGTGCACGTCGAACTGGGCCGTATGCTGATTTCTAGTAAGGGACGGCCAATAAACATCAAAAAATATCAATACCAACACTAACTTAGCGAAATATACTCATTTGCAAACAAATTCGGTTTTGCGAGAGCAACTGGAACATGAGGCGGCCTGGTGCAGCACATTCAGTTGCCTGGAAACATCACAAACGAGAGATTCAGCTGGGTTCCAGGTGAGTCTCTCGCAAAACCAAATTTGTTTGCAAATGAATGTACTTCGCTATTTTCATGCAATTTAGGTTCAAGTAGAACATAAGGTTGACGGAAACTCGGGGGCTGCGCCTACCTGATGAGCCCGAAGTGGAAGGGTGAAACCGGTCGTGGGCTGTCGAAGAATTTTCAGCAAACTTATGAGTAGTGTATTACGAATATAAGAGTAACTTAACTTTTAAATGCATTTTTAAACAATAGAAATTTTGCTTACTCTTCATTTGGCCAACCAGCTTCCTTTGCTGTTTATAATTCCGCTGGCTAGTTCTACTAAACATGCATTCTGACCGATGATTGGTTTCTCCCCTATTTTGATTGATGTGCAGTTTCAAACGTGTGCTTGGCCCACACTCGGTCTTACCGCTTCTGCTAGCTTGGATCGACTGGATAACAGATGCGTATAAGCTACAGCTTGAAGTGCCTACCAGCCCATCAAACGCCAGTTTCTTGATCAGCCGCTTGCGGATTCGATGATTCCCGCTGATTCCACCTATAGCCCCAATGTCAAAGACCTGAAGACGATTCCATCAGGTTCAATAGCTTTCCAATGTTACAGTTAGCGCTAATCGACGCGCGTAATTCTGGGTATTTGCTTCTTTGCTACATCTAGCGTATCCAGTTCCTGCAGTTCCTGAGCCCAGTCAAACTGATTCTGTCACCAGGTTTTACAATGTTGTTTGAAAAAGCACAGAAAAGTCTGTCAATTTCAGTCCACCTTTCCTGACTCAAGCCAGGAAACCTTCTTCGGGTAAACCAACGTACTCCACTACTTGCCATAGATAGATAGTATGGGAAACAACTTTGGAAAATCAAAGTATTTTCTCATCCGATAGGCGATACAAGTTTTACGGTAGTATACTAACTTATGGGAAAGCCAACAGGTGATGACTGATAACAACAGAACCGTCAGTCGGTTTTGACACTTTGGAGTTGGTGAGCATTTGTAGGTTTATTTGTACGCATGGTGGGCATTTTATTTCAGAACCTGTGCTCACATGGCCATTACACGTATCTGTGGACAGGTATACTAACACAAAATTGCAAATTCATTACAGCTTGGCCTTAAGCGATCATCGATTCGGATTAAAATGAAACAGGTCCATTTGTGCACGTCACACATTTTTGGTCGTGGACTTTGGACTCATCAGGAAAAATCAAGTTGGTAGTAGTAATATGTGTTTTGAAAGATTCTGAAAAAAATATCACCTCTTCGTCTTCTCACAGCTCTTTCGATATATGGACGGAACTGTTACCCGACAAACTTGCATGAAACATGTAGGCCTGAAGGTTTTTCCCAACCACCCGAAACATCATCACAAGAACCTAGGAATGATAAATACACTCATTTGCAAATCAATTTGGTTTTGCGAGAGACTCACCTGGAATCCAGCTGAATCTCCCGTTTGTGATGTTTCCAGGCCACTGACTGTGCTGCACCAGGCCGCCTCCTGTTCCAGTTGCTACGATATTCGAGATATCGCGATACATGTATATACGTAATACACTACTCATAAGGTTGCTGAAAATTCTCCGACAGCCTGAAAACACCACAAACGGGAGATTCAGCTGGGTTCCAGGTGAGTCTCTCGCAAAACCAAATTGATTTGCAAATGAGTGTATTTATCGAAATCAGTCCAATTTGGGTTTAAGTGGAGCATACGGTTGACGGAAACTAGGGGACTGCGCCTACCTGATGAGCCCGAAGCGGAAGGGCGAAACCGGTCGTGGGCTGTCGAAGAATTTTCAGCAATCTTATGAGTAGTGCATTACGTATAAACCTGGGAATGACTTTTTTTACCTTCCTATTTATTTCTACACTAATATAGTAAAAGCCTCTGGCTGTTTTCCTCGAGCATGTATGCCTTTTCAACTAAAATCACTCGTCCAAATACCCTGTTCTATTTCGCATTTGTGATGGACCACGGCCAATGTTGGAGACATTCTGAATTAGAGTTCGTCTATCGCCGTCAAATTTATTCTTTTTGAACCTCTCCTTGTCGCCCCCATTTGCCGTCAATTCTCCACAAGGAATAACAACTGTTCCTCAATTTTAGCTTTTCAGAGTGCTCAGCTGTTAGTTTTCAGCAATCTCTCTCAGACTTCATATTGGAAAGGCTACAAAGCTCCAGGCCGGAACGTGTTATTCCTCTCTCGGTACTGCTCCCGATTCTCCTTTTACTCAGTGCGTACAATGGTGGTAGGCTAAGCATGTTCAGGTGGCTCGTCTGATCATCACTCACTAGGGCCAGTGTAGAGGTCACGCACTAGATCACGCGTCCATGCCATCGTAGAGGTCACGCACTAGATCACGCGTCCAAAACACTCAGATCACGTAACAATCCCTGTCCCACCTGCAACCTTAGCCGACAACATGTGCACTACAACTTGCCATCCATTTTTTTACGCAGCTACCACCTACGTCACGCGCCAGGCTGACGAACGTCAACCACATCAGGTCAAGTTGTATTCATGTTAGTGCAATTATCAATCACAAATAGACACCCATCTCTTCACACTGCACACAATAAATGGGCATGCAACTCGGCCCAAACACAAACCCACACTATGGTGCACAGAAGAGGAAGTCAACCGAGCTCCCCACAATTCTCCACAGACAACTACGAAACACGTGTAGCAGCTATGCTACAGAGAAGACACGTCCCGCAGCCGGAACTTCACTCAGGAACTCCCAACGGTTGTCCTCAAACGGTAAGTCACCTTTTTGTCTTATTCCCTTTTTGCACTGTATTTATTTTATCAAATGCACACAACTTTTTTAATCGTCATCATTCTGGCAAAAACAGACCGTTGTTAGTGTTTGTCACCTTCTGATAATCAACCTAGTTACGTTACACCCAGATCATTAACACCACACAGACCTTTCTTCTTTATTGGGACCTAGAACACCTGACACAGGTCTGTTGCTATTAACACACCAGATATACTTTCATGGTAGCTTCGGTCCTACCCCTCCTCTGGACTTTCAAACTGATTGTCCCAATTTGTTCCACAAGCTATCCTTATCCACCCATCGATGAGTTAATCTTTACGTTCTCTTCTGTTCACAAACCTTTGGACTGTAGAGCTCTGTGCTGTACTCTTTCAGTCCATCTTTCTGTCTCTCTATTTATCTTTGAGTTGACTTTCTTCATGTTGATCTGTTTCATTCCCCCATTTTTTCTTTTTTCTTGTTTCTTCGCATGAGTGACGCTTGTGAATGGGTTCCGTTTTTGGTATTACTTATTACTTTGCAATAGAAATTAAAAACCTCGTCCACGGCGTCGAAGATATCCTGCATGGCGACAGTGCATCCAGTCTGAGAATACTAAGGTCCCCAGGATTTGTTTTGTAATTTTAACGACACTAACACCCTGGAAATTGAATAAGGAAAAAACAGCTTCCAAATTAGGTAAGTGTTTTCTAAAATTACTCACAATTGATATGGAAATACTTCCAAGTTTGGCGAAAACACTTAGACAAATCTGAGGAGTGCACGATGCTTGTCTGGTGTTTGTTGTACATATACTACCCACTTCAGTCCGAAATTTTCGACTAATGAAAGTGCTGAACAGATTCCGTACATCGATTTTTTGGATTCCGAATGCCGCGGTTCTTCTGAACTACGCATTCCAAAGAATCTGCAACAGTTTCCAAATCTGTACAAGTTCCTGGCTTTCACTAATCCTGTGTTCCGATGGGTCAGTTTCGAGACATTCGTGACCAGCGATATCTGCGATTGAACAAGCACCATAAACCACGAAATGAATGCTTCTTCAGAAGTAACCCAGTCAGTCGGACTTCTATCACGGTGGATAGAAAAATCAATTCGAATTCGGTAACGTGACCAGACAAAGACCAAATTGATGTTTCAAAGATCAGCCCAACAAGCGGTGCAACATCTCTGTCGAGGTCTGTTTACCAAGCCACTGAATTGTCTATCGGTATTTTTCTTAGTGTTGTTTATCTCATAACATTCGGCAAAATGCCCGCTGGAAAGTGCTTCCCATAATTACGCATTGCTTCTTCGGTGTAATCAACACTCGAAAAGTTGAGTTATGTTAAAATCTGGCAAGCGTTCGACACGACTGTTTTTGTCGTCTTTTCCGAGAAGGCCATTGGTGATCAATATCGAAGGTGTAATGTTTATCGGCTATCACATTCAGGGCCGCTATAGTTTAAGGTGTCTTATTCGACCATCTTCAGGGGAGAACTCTACAATTTGCAATCCGAAACAGGAGTGGTGAATTACTTACGTCCAGAGTTCAAACCCCGGCACGGTCAATGATATTCACTGTTGATAAGTTCTAATAAGACCGAAACTCGAGTCCAGTGCTCTCCCCATTCGCTACGGACCCACCCGAATTATTGTGCCAGGACAGGAGGACAAATGTTCAAAAACGGGAGTCATGTAATCCGGCAACCATCCACAACTAAGTCCATGTATCTTTCTAGAACACAAAAGGCTAAGCAATAGTTTGTCGTGGCGAATCAACGTGATACAATGAAGTGAATGACGAAACTTGAGGTGTTCGAATAGACAGTCGACATTGTAAAATTCCGAAAGACTTTTTCATGCACCGGTTAGTATCCTGGATCAACTTTTGGATTAGGATGGAGATGTTGCTCATAAAAGTCTAATTTTCCGTACCATCTATGTATTCTAACAAATTTACCGTATTCTGAGGTGGCCACTTACTGGTTTTCCGATACTGTATTCGGCATATTTGATCTGTGAGATCTCGGTCGTTTTCCTTCTGCTATTGTAAGTGGGTAAACCCTTCGCCGCGAAGTTGTTTAATAGCAAGTACCAACTCAGCAGTTACAAGCTATTGGACAGGAAAGTAAACGTCTCATATACACATAGTTTTTAAAAACTGAGCATTCTCACGCGTCTTTTTGAACTTCCGTGAATATTCATTGACTATCAAGCATTTATAAACGAACACTGCAAAGCAGTTCCACAAGTTCCGTAGTAAACTTCACCTTCCGTTATTCACGGAGTGGAGCTTCAAGAAAACCCCAGACTACTCGCATGCCGCATCAGTAGTATCCGCCGTCACACTATCACTTATTTCAGTCGTGTCCATGCCTGGTTTTAGTCATTCTAAAGGCATCACTCCCCCCCGGACCACGCCTCAGCATTTCTTTCGGTCAGAATGAACAGACCGTATCAAATGCTGACCGCCGAACAGATACACAAAGCTGTCATTCATTGGTACCTAAGTGCTGGTTACTGGATTGTTTCTACATGTACATAAATGACACCGAGGTGTTTTTCTACTGGTTCTTGCCAGTTTAAAATACAGTACCTCCCAAATTACGGTCCTCCCAGCACACCAAGACGTCTTTGGCACAAATTAATAGTCAAAATCTGCAAGTGTCTATGTCACATAATCACAAAAAGCTGGAAATCACATCGCCACGCTGTCTTTTCAATGGGCGTTCTTGGATTTAAGCTGCAACGTCCAGATAAGGACTGATTTTCCGTCCAAGGACAGCAGAAGGACCTAATATTTTTGACACATGTTTCTGCCAAACTCGATCAGATCTATCGGCCGAGTTACTCGGCCCACTGCAAGTAAAAATCGCAATTAGTCGCTTTAAGATCGGTCACTTTGTGGACGCAGCAGGCGTTGCATCCGTAAAGACTGCAAACTGGTTCTGAAGAATGAGCGGCACAGTGAAATAATTAAATTGTTTAAAAGAGTTGACCAGAGTTGAGAGCTTTGACATGGCGCATGTTTCAATGTGCTAGTACTCTTGAAAGAGGACCTGGAGGCTGGAGGCCTTTGGAACTTGGTGTTCGTTACTCATTTAAAGCAGTCAGCCGCTGAACTGGCTTGGACATCTGGAATTCGTCCGTGCAGTTGTTCAGATTATCGTTAAACACAAATTTCACGCTTAACCTTATGGATGGATATTTTTCAGCTTGCAAATTATTGGCTTGATGCTATGTTATTATATGAGTTGAAATGACAGAGCAGATGTGTATGACATGGTGAGGAAATAAGGTGGTCGGAAAAAGATATACGTGTGGAGTCGACTGGCTCGTTCGTGCGGACTTTCAAAACCACACCTGATCTTCACGGAATGCACACTGTGACCATACCGAGCCACGTAACGCGTAGTTTTTAGATACGGTCTTTTGGACATCAGATGATCATACTAACCAAAGCTGTTGTGCCGCGCAATCACAGCTTTCCCTTTAATTTGACATGGTAAGATGGCGTCATGATGTCACTTCAAAAAGCAAGCTCTGGTCAACCAGAATGACAACTGTATTCCCTGACCAATCTCAACTAGACTGCAAACCAGTATGATGCATCTGAAGTCTTCCCGCGTGGGTGATCGGTAATGCGAAACCGAGAGAAAGCTAAAATTTTGGAACGACGGCTAGTTGGTTAGACTACTCGGGACCCACTGGCCCAGCCCCGTATGACAGACAATCAAGACTTCTAAGCCTGGGTCTTACAGGGTACAATGTTCATGTTGAATAGTCCAGCACTCAACATCTACTCAGTATCCTGTTGGTGTATACTTTGAAGTGAAAAAGCGCGGTTATATGGCACGAGAGTCGTCCCGCGTGGATGGTCAGTACTGGGAAACCGAGAGAAAGCTAAAATTTTGGGACGACGGCTAGTTGGTTAGACTACTCGGGGCCCACTGGCCCAGCTCCGTATGACAGACAATCAAGACTTCTAAGGTTGGGTCCTACAGGTACAAAGTTCATGTGCAGCACTCAACATTTCATTTTATACTGCATCTACTCAGTATCATGTTGGTGTATACTTGGAAGTGAAAAAGCGCGGTTATATGGCACGAATCAAAGCGGTCGATTTGGGCACAAGCTAAGAACACTCCGATACTTCCCAAAGCTTACTGTTCAGCAACCTGAAAAGGAGTCTAAGGTATCGTTTTGAAGATACCTAGTTACGCGTACGTTAACTTGGTGTGTACATCCGTGGCTGACGACCGATGCATATTTTTTGGCAGCAATGCAGTAGCCGGTGTTGAAGTGATCGATTAAAATTTACGTTGCACTCGCTTTGGCAGGTCTCATTTTCACATTTGGACTCTGACAAAGTATTCAGCGAATTTGCGCGGCCGTAACTCCGTTCAGAAAATCCCCGGGAGCGTGCAATTTGTTTGCAATGTTCTCGAATGGCCTATGACGTTGATTTTATTGTCATAAAACTTCAGCTGTCTTGTCAAACCAGTGAAACCTGGAGAACCAACAGTGTCAGTGCGAACTGCTGGAGGTCGAACATGGCAGAGACCGTTTTGGTTAAACCATCGTTTAGTGTTTAAACACCCATCCGCCCTCGCTCCAAAGATTTTGGCGTAGCTTGAGTGAGTTTCAAGCAAAGTCAGTAAACGATTAAACGCCAGTTGGAATATACGCGATCGTATGATAAATAACCATGATGGAGGTACCTATCCTTGTCGCCAAAGATAATTCTACAAACTCCAATGGTTGCCGTTGTTTTCTGATAACAATTTTTGAATGTGACAGGCATACTTCAACTGCTTGTAGACTGAACAACTGCTACAACCAAAATGTTCTTGCAGTGTGAGTGACCTAATTCGAACTTTCTCCGGAATTATCCAGGTGTAAAAATCGCATAGATCTCTATCGGATCGGCAGAACTACCAAGCTGGGTGGCTACACACATATGTGTCGAAAAAAATCGTTCAGCTGTAGCACCCTTTCTGTGCCTACCTGCCATGCCACCCGAAGGTTGCACAAGGGCTGGGATACTGCCAAGTTGCCCAAGCCCAGACAGGGGAAGTCGAGAGGCAGAGGTTGGGTTCGAAACCACGGACCTTCCGGTCAGTAAATTCGCGCTCTAACCATCTGGGCCATCTCGATCAACTCACTTTGTTTAAGTAAGGAACCGCTTATGGGTGAGGAACAGTGACCTACTCACAGCTTTGATAATTTCGTAAACATTTGAATTTCTCCTTCAGTGAATCATGCTGGTTCGCGCTGTTGTGGTAAAGTTTGTGGGAAATAATTTTTGATTTACAGTTTACTGAAATTGCTGAGACAGTCGAAAGTGCAACCACGCGCAAGCCAACCCAACGATTACTTTTGAATTGTTTCGGTTAAGTTGTCCTATAAGTGAAACTTATCGCCATTGAAACGCCTAGGAACACTCGATAGCCATTTTACCCTCAGTTGAAATTATGGGTAGTAGTACAGATCTCACGAAATTCAAGGGAGCTACGAACCAGAGAGCTTCCGGCTGGGAGTTTGAAGACCATCGTTCGGCCACGAGTGGCCAATCCTCAGTGTGAGTATCTCACTCTTGAACAGAATATAGCCTTGCTATTAATTCAGTCACGGGATGGATATAACGGGGTCATGTACCGACTGGCTCCTTGAGTTAACACTTCCAGATGGATGTTGCAAGATTATTCCCCCTCTGACTGTTAGACTGACAGTAATGTGAGACTGATAGTATGGTACAGTATAGTACAGTATAGTATAGTATAGTAGAGTGGAGTAGAGTAGAGCAGAGCAGAGAAGAGTAGAGTAGAATAGATTAGATTAGATAAGATTAGAGTAGAGTAGAGTAGAGTAGAGTAGAGTAGAGTAGAGTAGAGTAGAGTAGAGTAGAGTAGAGTAGAGTAGAGTAGAGTAGAGTAGAGTAGAGTAGAGTAGAGTAGAGTAGAGTAGAGTAGAGTAGAGTAGAGTAGAGAGACCGCTAGTATTATGAGCAGTTGTTCCCTGATGAGAATCAAAGAGCTAAACAATACTTCTCGGCTTTTCATAATAAAGTAACCGCAGTATAGGATGAAATAGCAAATGAAGATCACGAGATCCCCGCACTGCCAACAATTCTAAACTGTTGAATCTAATATAACTGGTGGTAGTTCAGCTGCCGAATTTGGACCAGAACGGCACTCCTGCTAGCCGTATATGTTTAGTTTTCTCTATCACTTCAATGGACAGCTCCACCCAGGGCATCTGTCTCCTATCTTATCCACCGATGTTAGCGTCATTCATCATACCGTGATCTAGTCCCATCATATATCCACGCAGTGGTTCATTGGTTCCACAAATCACATCTGAAAAGTTGATGGCCTAGGAACAGAAGTAAGTTCAGATAAAACGCAGATGGATCTCTCGTCTGCCACTGTTTAAAGTCTACTTGAGATTTTTCCCAGCTTACGCCTGTCTTGCAGAATGCGACCATGCAAAATAGAGGTAAATGTTGAGCGACAGATGACGTCATGATAGCTTATAACCTGATCAGACAAGATGGTGCTGATGTTCGCAAGCAGTGCACAACCATCCTTAATGGCCTTGTGATGAGACGGTACTGTGAGCGAATAAAAAGGGTGATTTGAGAAGGCGATATATAAATGAGCATTTGAAATTTACACCCCAGTAACATATGTTACACGCCTAATCAAGTAACGTAAGGAGTTTGAGGTTTTGAAGCAAAACGAAAAACTTTCAGTGAGAACCTGTGTACAATGAAAACTCGACTACATGCGTTGCTGGTAATCAGAAAGTGGGGGATCTGTTCGGTCGAGCTTGGCAATTATGTTGCAGTTGCACCACATGGCTCAGTGAAGACATATCCTTGCATGTTGATGAAACACTTACAAGCCAGTTACAAAGCTCGGTGAACAGATCACCTGCCACCTAATCAATCTCCAATAAATTCATCCGATATATACTAATATTTAGACACTGTCGATTGGATACTGTTGACAACTTTTTGAAGAATATCCCTTTTGGAAGCCCCAACAATTACTGCTTATTTGTTTCATAACCTGACCTAATGAGTGATGATGGATCACGTGAACTGTCCCTAGCGATAGTTCTTAAAGAGCCCTAAAGCCTTCTTTCACAAGGTGATTTTTCTCTGAAGGCTTTAGAATATTTTCCACACCGATTATTACTCCATGCCAAACGGTCACAGCAAACCACATAAAGAAAATCCCAGTTAAATTCACCTGCTGGTGCTCATAATTCAGTAGTCTGTGCTTATTTTTGGTTTTGCAAACACAGAATTGCCTCGAAATGCTTAGGTTAGCCTACTTTTGGGTAAAGTGAGAGGAAGCATCAATCCACTGCAGTCGTCAGGCGAAGAAGTGGAGAAAACCATCTCAAACAATCTTCAAACAGGGCGGGGAATTGGATAACATTTTTGGTTTAAATTTTTTTTATGAAAATGAGGACCGGCCACTCTGAAGATCATCTGCTTTGCAAATATCCTCTGACGATTTGAATTCCTTCGCAAAATCTAACTGGTTGGCCCACTGTTTTAGGCACAAGTAGTTTATGGATCATTAATGAAGTTCCTGTTGGAAACGAGCAAATACTTAGGTTTCACCAGCGTCTGTGTTAACCGATCGCAATCAATTAGCCGTCGTTGTGGTGCTGGTGTAGATTGTCCGTTTTCCGGATGATGCCCCTGAATAGTGCGAAACAATTCGTATGCCTCTGAAGAACAAATGCATCACGTATAATCTTCGCTTTCAGTGGAAGCTGATACATTTCCACTGATCGGTTGTGATAAATAACTTTGTGGAATCGCTGAGTTTGCAAACTGGTTCGCATAAGCCATCGACCAGTTTTGAAGATGTATCTCACGAATCACCAGCGTTAGTACAGATTTGTGACGCTGCTTAACTTTTTTCAGTCGTATGGTCACGTGATTTCGACAGGAATGTGAGAGGCCTGTTCGTCAGGTGTTACGGTTAAATCATGGTCGATCGGTACAGTAGTGTGACCGCCAGTAAAAGTGAACACTGTGAGATGTAAGGAATACACGTGTTGATGAATGCATCCACCTCAGCTAAAGATGCCTAGAAAAGACGGAATAAGAAACTATCAGCAGGACGTCTCGGTTCATAACCAGAAAACTGGATAAACGATTTTCTGATCATGCTGCATAGCACAACTGACCTGCCACGCATTGGTAGGAAGCGCACTCATAGTGGCAGAAGGTACCAAGATTCAGTCTTTCACAATAACACCGCAGATTTGCAGAAATGCAGTGAGAAGTGATGGAAATACGAATAAGGTTATGTGGTGATTTTCAAGGAATTTGCAAGTGGAATTCTACCACGAAGCTAACCTAAGCTGAAAAGCTTAGGTTACTGTGCAGCTGTTCATTCCTTATCGGAAATCATCAACCTTACGCATCGCAGATCTCCTTACACTATCAACATTCAGTAATTCGATGTAGTAGTTTTTTGCGGATTTGTAGAGTATGCGTTCACATCACTCTCGTTTGAACTGTCCTACTTCTGTCCTAACAAAATGATTCCCAGGATTCCAAATTAAAGGAAGAAAACACTAGTTTTGAGTTGTGATCTTGGCATAACTCATTAGCAGAAGCAGCATCCTTGTTTGTGCTTTGGTTTGAACTCCGGACACCTGAAATGCGAGTCGAGCTTGCTACCACTACTTCGCCAGCGCATGTTGGACGGAGCTGAATTTTCACGTCTGCACTGGCGAACGTTCTTAAGAGGCGATCGTGTTCTCCCTTCCGAAATGCCGTCAGGACTTCCCAGTTGGATAAAGCCACGGACGTTTGAAACCAGAATAATTGCTTCAGAACAAGGAGAGGACCAGGCCATTCGAGAGTGATTTGTAAGTAGCTCCGAGGAAGAATACTTCATACCACGAGGTAAATTTTGATCAATGAGAAGCCTATCAGCATATGCGTGTAGAATGCTTAGCACCACATCGTGTCCAAGTGAGAGTTGACCAGCCGCTTGTGGACGAACGGTTAATTGTTCAAACTATTAACTGAGAGGCTGCGGGTTGAAACCACCTTGAGTTTCGTGAGATTCACACTACTGATGAAACCTAATAAGGGTTAAACGCTTCTACAGCGTTTCTCGAATTTTAAGTATGGAATGGCTTCAATTACAGAGTGAAACAGACGGGATGTCTCCAGATTCTTCGTGCTATCACGTAAGTGGTGGTGTTTCTGGGTGCACCAGTTCTCATAGCTATTGTCCAGTGCTGACCGATATGTATGAAGACTATGTAGAGGGGTGCGTTTTATGTATGAGTGGCATACAGTCACCTGGTCGTGGCAGTGAACATTGAGTCACCAAGCGAACACGACTGGTCGTCGTTGACTAATTCTGTAAGCAGACTAGGGTCTGGATATGAATGGCTGAATCCAGACTGAATCCAGAATGCAGAATCCAGACTTGGAGGAAGAAGAAACCAGCGGGAGATGATGCTGCTTAGGTACTTGTCCGTCGCGATAAGTTTTAAAAGGAAAAAATTCAAACAAACTGTTTGTTTGTTTGCATCGTTCGTACGTGAACAAACAGTCGGTGAAATCATAGCATTTCCAAAGTGATGCTTAGGTATTTCTCAGTGCGAAGTGGAGGTTTTAGTAGTTCAGAGACTGAGGTTTGGAAGATAAAGACTGGTCGAAGACGGGTATTTTAGGTTGGTAACCTTTCACTTCGCACAAAAGGGACATTCGCCAGAGCGAAACGTTGGTAGCGCAGGCAGAAATTTAGCTGCCACTGGTTTGAAATCAAGCCGACTGAAATTATCAGGGCGTGGTTGTGAATCGGAGCATAATGGTGCATCAGGTTCATTGAAATGTGGACTCGATGAATGCCTTTGGAAGAAACTACTTGAGGCCATTTAAGTAACCAACAATGTCCGATGTTGTTCACGTACTCACTTTGAAGAAACCACAGTACTCTGGACTTGGAAGTGGTGCTGGCAGAAACAGACGTGGAGGACCGTCTGACTAGATATTGGGCGAATAACACCTCCTCTTGAGAAGTTTCATTGATGGTTGTTTTCCAATAAAAAGCATACAGAGAATGCCCCTATTAGTGCTCCAGTATGTCAGAAGTGAAAGACACTAGTGAGGTTGAGTATTACGCTCAAATCGATTACAACGTTAGGTGCACCTTATGAATATATATACAATGTAAAAAATGAAACACCCAACTGGTGGGGGGGCTTATAGGTTTGTATGGTCCTTGCTGAGGTTGAGCGAAGAGGTTGAGGACGCAGAGAATGTTCTCTTGGAAATATTATCGCCCATACTTGTTCCTTGTTATATGTGGCCTGACGTTTGCTGACGCCATATCCAAGGGCGTGCAGTTGAGGTGCGCTGTGCTGGAGTGTTGAGCTTGCCTGCGGTCTGACGTGTGTGCGTGCATGTTTGGCTGTGTTCCGTCCTTATATGTATGGTTGCATTGAGTGGGACGTGTAAACAATGTGAAATCATATGGCGTCCTTTAAAAGTTCAAGGAACTGGAGTTGACCTGTTGTTGACGTGCTGTTCATCAAGGTCGTATTCCTGTCATGATGTTGACGTGTGACTGTAAGGCAGACAAAACAGGATGGGGATAGTATGTGTTAAATTGATTGGGGGAGTAATCTAAGCGGAAGGGTAACCGTTACACCACCAAGAATCCCGTCGGTTCACATTCGAAATATGATAAGGCGAAACAAGAAGCAAGTATCTTTCATTAAGAATGTGGTCACAGTTGTACGCTAGGATGGAACTCGGGAAACAGGACCAGTTGATCAAACAACAAACAAGTCCGTCGTCGTGCACAAACTAGCCATCGAAATCTTGCTTTTTTTCGAAAATTTTCAAACACCTACTGTTTAAAATAAAATATTAAAATATCATAAGAAAACATATGATACACCTCAAAATTCCTATACCTCAAAGAGATCAGAGAGATGCGGGGATTGCGAGTGCAAAGCAACTAAGCAAACGACCGCAATGAGACACTGAAGAACAGAAACATAAGTGGAATATCGTATCAACTGAAACATGGGGCGACCTGATATAGCACATTCAGTTGCTTAAGAACATCACAAACGAGAGATTCAGCTGGGTTCCAGGTTGTTATCATCGTGAGTAGCAGAATCCCCGATATATTCCAAATCAGAATTCAAAGACTGCAGAAAATTCACTAGCCACCATAATCCTAGGAGCGACACCGACTCAATCGATCAGGCTCAGTGAGATCAACACGCTATGTCGATGCCTGTCGACTGATGAAATACTTTGAAAATTCACATCCAGAACCTCTGCTTCACAGCGAATGACAAATAACCAATATCCGTGGTGTGGTCTGGTTTGGTCTCAGTTATTGTACTCAAAGGTAGCATGATAATCAGGCTCAGATTTAACCCACAGGTGCACCCATTCCAATGTGACTAACTAGAGTAAAATTCTAACGCCTGCCTCATCATTCAAGGTCTAATTTTCTTCCGCCAATTTGGCATATTCTCACCTCGGTTGAAGCTTACTCACCTCCAACGAAACTCCGAAAAGGCTTCCGGGATTTCCTCCAAATAAAAACACTTAGGACCAGACCGAAAACAGAATACATATAGAGACTTTAGGCGAATTGAGATGAGCACTACGAATCGCCACTTATCAGCTGATTACCGAGACTGTGGATGTCACCACACATCACAGTGTGAATGGGATCGACGATTTGGAAATTGCAAGTCTACAGAGAGTGGTCTTGCTTGAACCGATCTGACACGTGAGGGTGTGTGGTTTCCCACAAATGTCAAGTTATTAGCAAAATAGTGTGGAAATCCAAACCTGACCAAATTTCATACAACTCCCTCCCTCACACAACTATGGTAGCACTAGTTCACGCACACAGGGAGACAAAATGTGAAGACTATATTGAACAAGCGTGTTCGAGTGAAGCGAACCGAAGGAACTAGACCCTTGGATTGGAATCCCGCATCGGTCATAGACCATTCGAACCAATCGTATCGGAATATCCCTTAGCCGACACCTAAACCCAATTTAACATGATCCGGATTACTGATTCAACTTCCGCCTCAAATCTCAACGACCTAGTTTGACCTAGCCACTTACTCTGACAAAGATTGTGTGTGAAAAGCGAACGTGGCCAGCACCAAATCCGCTAAGATTCGGAGGACGAGACATTCACCAAATTCCATTCAAATCACTGGATTTCGCATGAACTTCTCAGACATCTGAATATTCGGAGAAGTTGCATTGAGGGTGTTGTGATGACCAAACGCCTAACCGCATCGACTTTGACGTGTACTCGGACGAATCGGTGAACGAAACTGTTTGTAAGAGAGGTGTGAATTGCAGGCACTTTCACGAGACAAAACCGGCGAATAAACTCGTTTGCGAATGATTCTCAAAGTCGGCTGTTATTTATGGACTTCCCATCGTACCTCGTGTGGAGGTCATTACACGTGGACTCATTAGCAATAAGCGGTAGAAATCTAAACTTACCAAAGTTCACACAACCTCTCCCCGTTACTAACTAGTCACTTTTGTGGATTGGTGACTTTCTCATCGCATTCGAATCCGGCCTATGATCTGGCCAATTCGTGTTGTTGAATTTATACCTGCATGACCACAAGTTGGCGGGGGCAGCACTGTGTGACGTCACACAACCAAGTCGATTGTTTTGCAGAGTCACAGGAAGGAAGAACTTCGCGATATAATTGGTCATTATGTGCTTTGTGCATCGGTCACAACTTGCATCAGGACTCTGATTTCTGGGACCATTCAATACATATCCACTCCGATTCTCCACCTGGGTTACTTCCGTTTCGTTCGTACACAACAGCTTTACCTCCACGGACTGAATTCACTGAATCAGTTCAGTGGTCAACGTTGATGTGGGTGAGATGGCTCAAGTGGTTAGTGCGCGAATCTACTGACTAGTATGTCCGTGGATCAAACCCCACCACTGCCTCTAGACTTCCCCCTGTCTAGGCTTGGGCAACCTGGCACCATCCTAGCCCTCGTGCTTCCCTCGGGCGGCATGGCAGTCAGGCACAGGAAGGGTGTTACAGAGGAATGATTTTTTCTACGATCAACGTTGATCCTCCTTCTTTCGGAGTGCACTCACTCTGGGTAGTGGAAGCCGAAGTCGGAGGGGTTAGACTCGAACTGTGCTCCTACTAGAGTTCATCAAGTGCATCTGCTTGGCCATAACGAGGTTTTGGGATCACGGCCGTTCAGCAGCATTCGATGTGATTATATTTCGTTCTACGAACGCTAGACACACCGAGTCCACCACGCGTTGTTGTTTGTAACTAATGCGAAAATGAGGTTTGCTGGTTGGCTCCTCATTGAGATATGCTTAGTGAAACCTATGACACCCATTCGTGAATCAATTCGGAGAAGTTGGACAGGATTTGTGGTTATGCATACCAGCTAACGATGAAAGGCTGCTTGTTCTTGTCACTGGTTTCTCCCAAGACTAGTCTACCTTGATGGGATCTCCATCATCAAACGTACTGAGCAACAAAACGGTTGCCGCCTATCCGATATCGCACCTCTTCTTTTTACCATATGCTGAGGAGTGAATGAACCAGGTTTATAGACAGGAAATTGACTAGTCCAGCGATGAAACCAATCGCCACCACATTAGGCCATTCTCAAGCAACACACTTTCAAGTACGACACGGATTTGAGCGCATCCTGGGACGCTTGTTTTTCAACGGGGCTGATACATTCCGGTATGGGAAATAAACTATTATTTCACATGTGTTGCAAGCAGAACTACGTCAAACAGACTTTAATACAATACACTCGAAATTCACTTGGTTACCAACTCACATACTGGCAAATTTCATGTCAACGTCTCATTCGCCCACCTCCTTGCCTCTTTCTTACAAGAGCCATTTCGGAATACAATTTCCTAGAATGTTGATGCTGACTCACATAGGGATAAATTCCCGTACAATCATATTGTTGTAACAACTTTCCAGCACCATTTTTCGAATGTTGGTCGTCTTGGTGATAGAAAATTTTACACATGTGTATCCATTCTAGTCACCAAGTTGACCAGAAGAAGGAAATGGGTAAGACGAGACAACATGCTGAAATTTTGCCTTGATTCACCTGCTTGATTTCTTCCTGCCTGTAAATCTACCACAGTTAACACACCTGTATTATACCTACAATCGGTACATTTCCATTCATGCCCAATAAACCTGGCGTAACACATGATCACGTGGTGCTCCGTAGCGTCTTTCACACAGCCACGAGATGGCTTCCGGTAACTGGGCTACTCAATTGTCATTTGTCATTCACTACTTGTTTTCCACCCATTTCATATACTCGTTTCCCACAAGTTTTCGCTCCAAATCATCAGAGGGTTTCAAAATTGAAAGATTTTAAGGCGGAAATTGCAACTATAGAATGCATTGAAAATTCTCGTGGTCCGGAATCTCATTGCGGTTTACAAGAATGACGGGATCCAAGTGAGTACCGGGTGTGCATGTACAAAACAAACCTCATACGTGAGTGTGCTTACGCTGATCACATCAAGGTGCTCAACAGATTCTCCATCCTTCAACAGTGAAGAACCGCTGAGACCGCATACGCAGTAATAAGTGAACAATTAACCTAGTAGCTAGTGCACTCAAACAAACGGTGCCCGTCGCTTATTTCGATACTTGTGGAACATTTCGTCCGGACTAACCTTTCCCCTAATGCCCAATGAATTCTATTAGTTGTAGGACGTTCAAAATCGATTGAATATGATCGTTTTCGGAAATGTTTAAAGAACAATACGTGGATTCTGTGCTGAGCTACGGTTCGCTTCTGACACAAAAGCTTTGTGAGCGGAAGTGACCAGGTTACGAGGTACGTCGACACTTGAGTCGGAAGAACAACCAATCAGCTATCAGGCTGAATCAGTGTTAGGTGTCGACTAAGGGATTTGGTTTATTAGCGTGAATTAGCGTTTGTAAATTGTGTGTGGGGTGGGGGTGGGGGACTTAGGTTGATTTGGTTGAAGCTTAGGGTCTAGTTCGCCTCACATGAAACTTCAACTTGAACCTCTTTTACACTTTCATGTCCATCTGTTTCGATGAGCTGATGCTACGATAGTTAGGGGAGAGGTTGTGTGAACTTTGGGAAGTTTAGGTTTCTACCGTTATTGCTAATGAGTCCACGTGTATTGACCTCCACACGAGGTACGATGAGAAGTCCATAAATAACAGCCGACATTGAGAATCATTCGCAAACGAGTTTATTCACCGGTTTTGTTTCGTGAGAGTACTTGCATTACACACCTCTCTTGAAAATTAGTTGCGTTCAACGATTCGTCAGAGTACACGCCAAAATCGATTCGCTGAACGTCTGGTCGTCACAACACAATCAATGCAACTTCTCCCAATATTCAGATGTCTGAGAAGTTCATGCGAAATCCAGTGATTTGAATGGAATTTGGTGAATGTCTCGTCCTCCGATTCTTCCCGGATTTGGTGCTGGCCACGTTCGATTTTCACACAAAAGTTTTGTCAGAGTAAGTGGCTAGGTCAAACTAGGTCGTTGAGATTTGAGGCGGAAGTTGAATCAGTAATCCGGATCATGTTAAATTGGGTTTAGGTGTCGGCTAAGGGATATTCCGATACGATTGGTTCGAATGGTCTATGACCGATGCGGGATTCCAATCCAAGGGTCTAGTTCCTTCGGTTCGCTTCACTCGAACACGCTTGTTCAATATAGTCTTCACATTTTGTCTCCCTGTGTGCGTGAACTAGTGCTACCATAGTTGTGTGAGGGAGGGAGTTGTATGAAATTTGGTCAGGTTTGGATTTCCACACTATTTTGCTAATAACTTGACATTTGTGGGAAACCACACACCCTCACGTGTCAGATCGGTTCAAGCAAGACCACTCTCTGTAGACTTGCAATTTCCAAATCGTCGATCCCATTCACACTGTGATGTGTGGTGACATCCACAGTCTCGGTAATCAGCTGATAAGTGGCGATTCGTAGTGCCCATCTCAATTCGCCCAAAGTCTCCACATGCATTCTATTTTCCGCGTTAGTCAGATGTGCGCCTAGCCACTTGATGAGCACTCGTGCATCTCTCCCAACGTGGTCACTACCGAGTTTATTTTCGGAACCAGCGCACTTGACAGTGTATTTGGTCAAGTGACGGCATCGTGATTGGCGGTGGTGTGGCCCATTATACGTACTGGTCGCACACCATGCAATATCCTGCCATCTTCTGGTTTCTCATATTGACCTAGCCTTGTAGTGGCGCAACTGTGTGCATTGGGATCACGTGATTCGGTGTGACTGGACCAGGTCGTACCGGTTGTTGTCGAGCTGTAGGAAACTCGCGCTGTTACTCGCGCTCCCAACACACGGTTTGCTGAAACTAGCTGGGTCACTTATTTGTCAGACCAGCAATTAGGGTACGGTCGACTCCCTAGATAATCGGGCCTCGAACTCACATTGTCTCAGGATATCAGGCTTACTATTGGTGAATCGGACGGCATCCGGTTCCTACGTGAGAAGCAAACGATTGATTCCTTGCCATTTGTGCGCACGATCAACTGCGTTCTTGTTCCACTCAATGATGATACTTGGTTACTGTTAAGCTGCTGTCAAGTTTACTGTCAGGGTATAGCGGAGGAGATGGTGGAACTAACGCACTGTCGGGAAACATTGTTTTTGTTTGCAATCCTTTAATCTACATTGTTTTCTCACAGTGATCCCCGCCGGCACAATTGAAAGTGGGATGCTTCTGGCTAGGGGAAACACGACTTCAAATGCCACTCAATTTCTGCAATGCATTCAGTGCATTTTTGATCAGCGTTTTCGTGCATGTCTGCGTGGATGTCTGTGTGGAGCTTCAAAGTTGCGAACTAGGAATTTTCGATGGATTGACAACTACTTGTGCACAATGTGTGTATTCTGCACGGACCGTTTAGTAGTGAGGCGGATGAAGTCCGCTTTTTTCTACGTTCAGTTAATGCAGAACTGATCGAGATTCAGCTTTGTACGGATTGCTATATCAACGCTAAAACTCGACTTACTGACTGGATCAGTAAACCATGTAAACCACCGCATGAGCTCATATGGGCATGCAACCGCACTTCTGCGGGTGCCGGTATATTCAATGATTCGATCAACATTTCGTCCTACTTTTGGCCCGCAAAGGTGCTTTTGGAGCGGGATGATGCTTACGAGGTTAGTTTTGTTTCAACAGTTCGTTCTGTCGCGCTAAAGAAACCTAGTTTGATCTCTTCTCCATACTTTTCAAATGTCCTCATACTCATTCCCCGAAGTAGCTGCATTTACTTGTTTAAGACGCCTTCGTGTGAATATGATCTCTCTCCACCACCTAATTAAGCTGGTTTTTTAACGTTTCCGTATTTGTGAGGCACAGGAACGCTTGCTGTTCTCTTACGTTACCCGTAGAGTGGACTTGGGAGTGTGGCAGGTTTCAAATCATCTCGTGGGGACTGTCGCACAGAAAGACAATCGTGTTAAAGTCGATGCATTTATCGTTCGAAACGATACACAGTCACATGATGTATGTATGCAGACCACGAACATTATGAACAGGTGAATGATTACTGGCTCATAAATGTAGGGAGTGTGAGTAGCTGGCAGTCGTGTGACCAGTCGTGTGGATTAAACAGATTGGAGGGTTTGGGAAAGGGGGAAAATTGGTGACGAGTTTTGATTTGATCACTTGATCGGGAACACTGGAACACACTCGTCGACAACGCCATCGGGGACAAAATCAATGGTGAGGAGGAAACCTTGATTTGGACATTATCAGTCGGTCCGGTCATCTGCTCGAACACGGGAGAAATGCTCTTGTTAAGGACGATTGTGTACCAAAGTTGGTCTGATTTGGATTAGTGCGGGTGTGAATCAACGAGCACTCCAATGATTAGGCAGAACACAATCAAGTTGTGAGCGCTTTGTAGAATTGCACTATCCATTGGACTCCTACGAAGAAAAGGACCAGTTATCGAACGTACATTCGCAACCACTAGCCAAAGCCGGTTAAGCTTCGAGTGAAAATACTTAACTGATTCAGCGTTAAAACCGCAAGAATTGTTGGAACACGAACAACGCTTCCAAGCTACTCTGCATTTCCAAATATCCCTCGAAACTGGGGATACCAATATGCATATGGTTTCAACTGATTGCGTTGGAACGAGGTCGTTGACGACTAGGGATATGGATGTGTGATGGTCCAATGTGTCATGAACTGTGGGATTGTAAAACTGTAATGCGATCAAGATCAGATATGTGATTTTGTGAACGTAGTGCAATTCGAAGCATGGGACGGGTACACGATGAACGTGGACGTGGATGTGGACGTTGACGTGGACGTTTGATTTCCAGCCGGTCTCATTCCACTTAACTGTACTCATTGATCTGTATTCAGTGGTGGGGTGGCGGGGGTAATCAATCCTCGACTCACCTCTGTTGAAGCTTGTGCATGTGGGATCTTCAGGCACGGAATGCGTGGACTAACTGGCAGGGGAAATAGGACGAAACTTGAAGAGGTGAGGACGGCTTGAATCTTGTGGAAAATTATCAAATTGGGGCGCGCTGCCGGCCTCAGTCAAATTTCTCACAAGTTCTACTACGATAGAATCTAAGGAATTCTAAGGACTTATTTTTTAAATCTCAGGATACTAACTGACATCGACGTATGAGTGGAAACGCCACTTGGCACACTGTTCGTATACAAATCTGTTTTTCGGTTAAACAAGGAATCGTTTGAGCGCACAGTTTTGCAACTAGCACCGCTCAAATCCTGATGCCCGCAACCGATCTATCTATATATCTGGACAAAACTATGCGTCCAAACGCTCAAACATGGAGTAACCACATGCGTTGCAACGTCTGTGCTTGAGTAGTGCTTGCCTGGAATTCCTGGTTTATCAATCGGGTTCTCAACATGCTTGGAATGAATGTCGCCCGAATAAGTGCCGCTCCAACCACACCCAGAATACAGTCGAGTCTGTTGGTCGTCCTTATGTTCTATTTTAATATAGCCTTTTAATGTATACACATACATATACATATACATATATATATATATATATGTGCAATTAGACGAACTTTCCGCTTGTACGGCAGTGAAGCATCAGTGTCAACACTGATGTTGCCGTCTTTGATGATGATGATGATAACTGCGTGAACTATTGGGTATAACTCGACTACAACTTGGTGCTAATCATCGGGCTTCCCGAAGATTCCGACTCAATTTGGCCGACTGAAGCGGCAATGGAAATTTCCCCTCGGTTTATTGCTATTCCTGTTCTCAAATGTCCTGTATCAGATCATCTGGGATAATAAATCCAAATGTTCGCCTGTTCAGACGTGAAATTGAAAATTCAGATGCGTTGGTGGAGTAGTGCTAACACGATCGCCTCGCCTCGCCTCGCCTCGCATGTCAGATTTTCATGTGTCGGGCTTCAAATCCCGTCACGGCCATTCGATATGCAATACTGGTGAGCTCCGATAAAAGCGGAACTCGAGTCCAGTGCTTCCCTTCTTTGGTGTGGACTCACCAGAATAATTAGGCCAGAACTGGAGGACGACCGTTCAAACGAGAGTGGTGTGAGTCTGAACAGAATACAAATGCTTAAATTGAGTGGCCTACCGCTGCCTACTGCCTACTGGCGGTCTCGTTCAAACAGACCAATGCGGGCCGGTGATTGCTAAATACAGTTATCCCAGTAAACACAGTTCCATCAGAATCGGGGCAATCGCGCTTGCCCCTAATGGTGCGCGAAACCTCAGTAGATTCTCACTCCATACCGTGTCTAACTGGCGCAAAGTATAAACGCCATGTGATGAGACGGACATCAGATATTCTCAATGAAATTATCACAAACGGGAGGGCAGTGAATAGTTTGAAAGCAGACAACATTGAATCACGGAAATTATTCGAGAATATAAGCTGAAAATTGTGCTCAAGCAAATTGTTTGCGGAACAGTGAACTAAGTTCAGGTGAGTGCATGCGAAAATGCCCAGTTGTGAACGAATGGCGGCAAACGAACAGACAAACAATGCTGAATCAAACAGCATAGGCTCAGTAGTAGGCTCAGAGTTACCGTCACGTGCACAAGATCAATAGCGCGTTTTGCAAATTTCCCACTCAATCCACTGAACACACGAGGCCAATAATCAAGCAATTAATTGAATAATCAAATGTGTGCACAATGGCGCTTGTGTAGTTGGTTGGGTCCAAACAAGAGAGTGTCAGTGATTTCGTTGCTACAGTTCGTCTCTCAGCCATGGATACGAGACTTTCGCGAATCGCTTCCAGTTCAGTTCGCCCGACGCCATACTCGTAGCTAGGAGAGAATCCGCGTACATGTTGTGAACACAACGTCCGCTGTGGTTGCCATAGTAGAACGATCGACACGCCACATCCAACGTACACCTGCCAATGGAAACATGCAAAATTGAAACATTTAGACAAAATGAATGGTCAATTGTAATTGAACACATCTATGCTTGCCGACCCATTGGGTTGTCCAGTCTATATATTTTACCAACGAGTTTAGGTTGAGAAGAAGTTGCTAACCGGTACGCTAACTGTCACGCAAAGCATGAGAATGACACCAAACTCGATTTGACCTCACTAGGTTGCAACATGAACAAATCACCAATCATCACCAATCATCACCAAACCACCCCCACCGAATGGGATTGGCTCAGGAGTGTTCAAAACGACCGCACAGTCAACTACTCACTTGCGCGCACAGTCTATTATCGAGTTCGACTTCACTTCTTTAGAGCACCCGTAACCACCAGTTTCAGAGCTGACGAGTTCAGTTAGCGGCACAGGAAAATCGGAACGGTATTGTTGGTGCAATGATCCAGTGGGCAACACACCACCATATTCACAATAGACGGCGATAGCTAAACCGTAGCAGTTAGATACACAGGTATACATTGTGCCCACAGAGTTTATGACCACGACGGGCAGAATGGATGCTTCACGAGTTGCAAATTTCATTTCCGACCCATTCGTCGTGAAGTCCGGTGTTCGTGGATCGACGTCACGCCATTCGACCGCAGGCTGTCTCGGTTGCGTCAAGAATTTATTGAACCCAAGCCAAGTGAAAGCAGTCTCAGATTGATTGGGAAATACTCGATTTGCGTTGCGACCAAGAATGAATGCCAAATGTCCACGTACAGCGCCGTATTGCGCGCACATTTCACAAGCTTCGCAAAACGAATAAGCGGTTCTCAATCGCACAACACATAAACCTGGCGAAACTTCATTGTAGGACGACGGACACTTCGAATGAGTCCTCACGATTGCTTGCAGAAAAACAACATACAGAACATACACAGGAATCATCGGTTCTCTCGTGGATTCTACATGATCACCGTTGCTCTGTGCTCTGTGTATATGTATGGCGAACAAAACAGATGCTCATAGGCTGTTGGTGTTACCCAATCCACGCATCGCTGGGCATTGCATATACGAGATCAACCGTTGGGTGTTGAGGAGTGTTGAGTCATTTCTAGTTGGAATGCACATTAGGTGGCATGGACTAACTTGTTCGTAACCGCCAAACTTGATCGTAGACCAACGGACAATATGAATGATTCCTCAAGCTGTCGTATCAGAATTTCTCAAGTTTGTTTGGTGAATAACAATATACGGAGGAATGAAACCTTTACGATTCCCTCTCTATATGGGCTAGTATACTGTAGAGGCACTCGTTTGGACAGAAAGTCTATTACAGTCCTCGAACAGAGTATTCACCTAAATTCTTGTTACACAAGCGACGACATGTGACAGTAGCCGAATTCTTCACCGGCACATAAATTTGTTAGTCTGACCAGTTCCCACTGGCAGTGGGAACTGTGTTCCGTGTGAGAGACAGTAGAAATTTTGCTCGCAAGACCCGTATAGCTCAAAGGTTCAGGGCGGAAGCATGACCGATCACATTTAAGAAAGACCTAGTATCGTTGCGAACAATTTGTACCCGTATGCTATTCACACATACAACTCACTTCTGTCTAGATATGTTAAGATCCCCTTTCAAACACCTGCACTACACGAAGCCGGTTAGCAATACACGTTTCACGGAATGAGGCCGATTGTCAGGGCCGCGCTCCGGCCACAAATAGCCATTGAAAACACGTAAATTAGACTTGTCCAGGTCCAGGAGACGGACAGGATTGTTGTGTGTGTGAGTGTGTGTGTGTGTGTGTAGGAACAGTGTGTCAAGTGGCATATGCACTCATAATTCGATGTCAGTTAGTATCCTGAGATTTTAGAAAAAAACAATTACTAAGAATCCAAGGTGATAAACCCAAAATTATCACACTAGAACTTGTGAGAGAATTGAGAGTGGCCGGCGGCATGCCTTAACTTGAGTGTTTTCCACAATTTGCAAGCCATCTTCACCTCTTCAATTTCGTCCTATTTCCCCTGCCAGTTAGTCCACGCATTCCGTGCCTGAAGATCCCACATGCACAAGCTTCAACAGAGGTGAGTCAAGGAATCATTGCCCCTCCTCCAACCCCACGGAAGGTAGATCACTGAGTACAGGTAACAGGAATGAGACCGGCTGGAAATCACATGTCCACGTCCACGTCCACGTTCATCGTGTACCCGTCCCATGCTTCGAATTGCACTACGTTCACAAAATCACATATCTGATCTAAAAAATAATTCCGTAAAATTCCTTAGATTCTATCATAGTAGAACTTGTGAGAAATTTGAGTGAGGCCGGCAGCGCGCCCCAATTTGGTAATTTTCCACAAGATTCAAGCCATCCTCACCTCTTCAATTTTGTCCTCTTTAGCCTGCCAGTTACTCAACTCATTCTGCGCCCCAATATCCTTCTTGCACAAGCTTCAACAGAGGTGAGTCGAGGATTGATTACCCCCGCCACCCCACCACTGAATACAGATCAATGAGTACAGTTAAGTGGAATGAGACCGGCTGGAAATCAAACGTCCACGTCAACGTCCACATCCACGTCCACGTTCATCGTGTACCCGTCCCATGCTTGGAATTGCACTACGTTCACAAAATCACATATCTGATCTTGATCGCATTACAGTTTTACAATCCCACAGTTCATGACACATTGGACCATCACACATCCATATCCCTAGTCGTCAACGACCTCGTTCCAACGCAATCAGTTGAAACCATATGAATATTGGTATCCCCAGTTTCAAGGGATATCAGAAATTACAGAGCAGCTTGGAAGCGGTGCTGAAATTACAAAGTAGCTTGGATGCGGTGCTCGTACTGGAACAATTCTTGCGGTTTTAACGTTGAATCAGTTATGTTTTTCACTGGAAGGCACATTCCCACGTCCACCACGATCACATGCTCCACCTAGTCGGTCTCGAGTTGAAGCAGTTCACTATGAAGTCGAATACTAGTCAAATAATAGGACGTTTGGAAATCTAATGTGCATGGGAGAACATTTCAACAAGGGGATTATACTCCCTTGTTGTCGGATTACCGCTAGCCACCAAAAGTCGAATGCTACGAAAATAATCTTGTTCTATGATAATGGTTCTTTGACTCAAATCTCTGTCTCCGAAACATAAATTTCGAATTAGATTTCAAGTTTCAGAACCTCAGAAATCCCTTTCGCCAACAGTACACAAATACACACTTCCACTTGTTTCGCAAGATCATCCTTTTGCCAGTTTCATGCCTTGAGCCATGCAGCACAAATTTCACAAGGATCTAAACACACATTCACACACCCAACTAGTTCCTGGTGTTCACAGTTCACCAGCGCAACACTCAATGCTCCTTAAAACGTGGCTATCGTTTTCCGACGCCCAACGTCTGTGGATGGCATGATGAGACCGAAACAGTTGTAGTTGGGCGGGGCGAGCGGGGCGAGCGACCCCCCAGTCAATCCACACATCCCTGCGCAATCCACATCAACAACAGCCTAGTTCGCAACTTTGAAGCTCCACACAGACATCCGCAGACATGCACGAAAACGCTGATCAAAAATGCACTGAATGCATTGCAGAAATTGAGTGGCATTTGAAGTCGTGTTTCCCCTAGCCAGAAGCATCCCACTTTCAATTGTGCCGGCGGGGATCACTGTGAGAAAACAATGTAGATTAAAGGATTGCAAACAAAAACAATGTTTCCCGACAGTGCGTTAGTTCCACCATCTCCCCGCTATATCCTGACAGTAAACTTGACAGCAGCTTAACAGTAACCAAGTATCATCATTGAGTGGAACAAGAACGCAGTTGATCGTGCGCACAAATGGCAAGGAATCAATCGTTTGCTTCTCACGTAGGAACCGGATGCCGTCCGATTCACCAATAGTAAGCCTGATATCCTGAGACAATGTGAGTTCGAGGCCCGATTATCTAGGAGTCGACCGTACCCTAATTGCTGGTCTGACAAATAAGTGACCCAGCTAGTTTCAGCAAACCGTGTGTTGGGAGCGCGAGTAACAGCGCGAGTTTCCTACAGCTCGACAACAACCGGTACGACCTGGTCCAGTCACACCGAATCACGTGATCCCAATGCACACAGTTGCGCCACTACAAGGCTAGGTCAATATGAGAAACCAGAAGATGGCAGGATATTGCATGGTGTGCGACCAGTACGTATAATGGGCCACACCACCGCCAATCACGATGCCGTCACTTGACCAAATACACTGTCAAGTGCGCTGGTTCCGAAAATAAACTCGGTAGTGACCACGTTGGGAGAGACGCACGAGTGCTCATCAAATGGCTGAACGAGTCGACTGTGTTCCTAGGCACACATCTGACTAACGCGGAAAATAGAATGCATGTGGAGACTTTGGGCGAATTGAGATGGGCACTACGAATCGCCACTTATCAGCTGATTACCGAGACTGTGGATGTCACCACACATCACAGTGTGAATGGGATCGACGATTTGGAAATTGCAAGTCTACAGAGAGTGGTCTTGCTTGAACCGATCTGACACGTGAGGGTGTGTGGTTTCCCACAAATGTCAAGTTATTAGCAAAATAGTGTGGAAATCCAAACCTGACCAAATTTCATACAACTCCCTCCCTCACACAACTATGGTAGCACTAGTTCACGCACACAGTGAGACAAAATGTGAAGACTATATTGAACAAGCGTGTTCGAGTGAAGCGAACCGAAGGAACTAGACCCTTGGATTGGAATCCCTCATCGGTCATAGACCATGCGAACCAATCGTAACGGAATATGCCTTAGCCGACAGCTGACACCAATTTAGCATGATTCGGATTACTGATTCAAGTTCCGCCTCAAATCTCAACGACCTAGTTTGACCTAGCCACTTACTCTGACAAAGATTTTGTGTGAAAAGCGAACGTGGCCAGCACCAATTCTGGGAAGTATCGGAGGACGAGACATTCACGAAATTCCATTCAAATCACTGAATTTCGTATGAACTTCTCAGACATCTGAATATTGAGAGAAGTTGCATTGATTGTGTTGTGGCGAACAGACGTTCAGCCTGCCCATTCAAGTCCGTAAAGTCCTTTCTGTCATCGAACAGGATTCTTCCTTAGCGAAGCTAGCCAAGGTGGCCGACCGTGTCCATGAAACCTGCAGGCAATTCGTTGTCTCTAACGTCCAGCAACAATCCACTTCGCAGTCTAACCTGGAGCTCGAGTTCAATGCTATGAAAACTCAATTTTCCGATTTATCCCTCCAACTGAATGAAGTCACCAAACTCATTGGTCGCCCTCAACGGCATAGAGGACCCCGGTCCCGATCCCACAGTCGTGCTCCTAAGCACAGCGACCAACCTGGCTGGTGCTACTACCATCGTCGTTTCGGCGACCGCGCCGACCGATGCACCAGACCTTCCACTTTCCTCACGAAGCCTTCGAATTCGGGAAACGCCATGGCTGGCCAGTAATGGTGACCACTGCAACCGGCTCCTCTACCTGCCGCCTGTTCTTCGTGTATGACCGCTCCACATCCTTGAGTTTCCTCATCGATACCGGTGCTGAGGCTAGTGTAATCCCTCCTACACGCAAGCATAACCTACAGCCGGTGGCATATACCCTGCAGGCAGCCAACGGTACGAGCATTAAGACCTATGGTGAAAAGCTTCTTACTCTCGATCTAGGTCTTAGCCGTCAGTTCCGTGGGTTTCACAGTGGCCGACGTTAAAAAACCCATTATTGGTCTAGACTTCCTCACGTCATTTGGTCTCATGGTTGATCTCCACAGACGGCAGTTGCTTGACAATTCGACGACTCTCTCCATAAATGGCAAAGCTTCATCCATTAATTCTATCGGAATCCGCCTTTGCCGGATAATCGTTTCAGAGCACTGCTTCGTCAATTTCCAGAGATCCTGCAACCTGCTTCCAAGACCACTTCCGTAAAACATGATGTTTTCCACCATATCTCGACAAAAGGCCCACCCACCGCATCCCGCCCACGACGGTTAGCTCAGGAAAAGCTTGCCATAGCCAAAACCGAATTCCAGCATTTGCTTCAACTGGGTATCATACGACCATCATGCAGCCCTTGGTCATCTCCACTGCATATGGTCCCCAAAAAGTCCGAGGGAGATTGGAGACCATGTGGCGATTATCGCGCACTAAATCGTGTCACTATCCCGGACAAATATCCAATTCCGCATCTACATGATTTCGCCTTTACTCTTCACGGCAAATCTGTCTTCAGTAAATTAGACCTTGTCAGAGCGTACCACCAGATACCTGTCCAGACGATCCCAAAACTGCCATCACCACCCCATTCGGTCTGTATGAATTCGTTCGTATGCCATTTGGGCTCAGAAATGCAGCTCAAACATTTCAACGATTCATGGATCAAGTTTTACGTGGATTAGACTTCGTCTACGCTTATATCGATGATGTACTTATCGCCAGCCGGTCCGAAGACGAGCATGTGCTTCACTTAAAGCAAGTTTTTGAAAGATTTCATCAGTATGGTATAGTCATCAATAGCAGTAAATGCCAATTTGGTGTTTCGTCACTAGAAATTCTAGGACATATTGTTGACTCGAACGGCATCCGTACTCTGCCATCTAAAGTTTCCGCCATTTGCGATTTTCCAGCCCCCAACAGCATTAAAAGTTGAGACGTTTCCTTATCAATTACTACCGTCGCTTTATCCCCAACTGTGCCGAGGTTGTCCAACCGCTCACTGACCTACTCAGACTGAAAACTCGCAACTTCACCCTCACAGCGGAGGCCATTGCGTCATTTGAAACGGTTAAGGAAGTGTTAAATCAGGCAACTAATTTGGCACATATAAATCCTGATCCGGCTACACCTCTTTTCCTGGTTACTGACGCCTCACAAACCGCAGTTGGCGCAGTTTTACAACAGGAGGTCAACGGTGAAACACAGCCTTTATCATTCTTTTCGCATCGCTTACAACCTGCACAGACTCGATATAGCACTTTTGGCCGTGAACTTCTCGCAATCTACTTAGCTGTTCGGCACTTCCGACATATTTTGGAAAGTCGACACTTCGTGATTCTCACAGATCATAAGCCGCTCACTTTTGCACTCAATGCGCACCTGATCGTTATTCACCGAGGGAAACCAGACAGTTGGATTATATCAGCCAATTCACTAGTGACATCCGTCATATTAGTGGTCGCAGCAATTTAGTTGCAGATGCTTTATCCCGTGCTCATATCCACTTGGTACACGCTCCGTTCGATCTGCAATTAATAGCTGAAAGCCAAAAGCATGACGAAGAATTACAGGAGCTTAGATCACATCCTTCCCTGAAGTTCGTTGATATGCCGCTGTTAAACTGTGATTCTAAAGTTCTGTGTGACATGTCCACTGGTAAACCTCGTCCATTTGTGCCTCAGAAATATCGTCGGTCAGTCTTTACGCATTTCCACTCTATTTCACACCCGAGTATCCGCTCAACCGCTCGATTGATTTGTGAGCGTTTCTTGTGGCCTGGTATGCAGAAAGAGATCCGACAATGGGCAAAACAGTGCAAAACCTGTCAACTGAGTAAAGTTCACAAACACACGGTTACGCCACACGGAAGCTTCAACTTGCCTGCAAGCCGTTTCCAGCATATACATGTAGACATCGTTGGACCACTTCCACCATCCAATGAATGTTTTATGTGTTAACAATAGTCGATCGCTTCACGCGCTGGCCTCAAGCGACTCCCATGCGTGATTGTTCGTCCGAGACCGTAGCCAGACACCTTGTCGATTCTTGGGTATCCCATTTTGGTGTCCCTGAGAGCATCACTACGGATCGTGGGAGTCAATTTACCTGTGCCTTGTTTCGTGAACTGAACCACCTATTGGGATGCAATCATTTCAAAACTACAGCTTACCATCCTGCAGCCAACGGCTTAGTCGAACGTCTTCATCGACAACTGAAAGCCGCCATTATGGCTAAGTCATCATCACAGCTGTGAACCGAATCGATATCAGTGATATTACTTGGTATTCGGAATACCGTGAAGGAGGATATTGGTTGCACTCCAGCCCAACTTGTCTATGGACAAACGCTACGTCTTCCCGGAGATATATGTGTATCCACACCCAATGAAGATCTCTCACCATCGACATACGTCAGTCGATTGCAAGATCATATGCGTACTCTTCGCCCGTCTGACACTCGAAAATCCGGTCAACACACATTTGGATCGGTTTATCTTCTTGTACACATGTATTTGTCCGTGTTGACAGCGTCAAACGACCGTTACAATATCCTTATGATGGTCCGTTTAAAGTCATTTCTCGCAAGGACAAATATTTTGTGATTGAGAGGAACGGACAACCGGACTCCGTCAGTATCGACAGACTCAAAATTGCATTCACTGATGATGAATCTCACTTAGATCCCCTACTTTAGTCACTGTACCCACAAGTTCCCCAACCTCCAGTACAGTCATCCCAGGGAACCCCGAACATATGGCACGACGTATTGACGATCACCCATTACCTATCCTGAAGCAAACACGTGTTGGTCGAACCTGCAAGGCTCCTGTTCGCTTCGCGGACTACACCCCATGAATTTTCGTCACATTATCGAGCGTCATTCCCTTTCATTATTCCTAACGCTCTAGGGAGTACTGTAGCGTCTGTAACCCGTTGTCACATATTTACCATTTTTTTCTGAACTTAAACTACACTTTGTAACTGCCGTACATTTTATCATGACGTTTGTTTTAATGTTACGAACACACAATTTTCCGGCGCGACTTGCTGGCTTCTTGCTGAACGAGTGTATTTACGCTCCGTTGGGCTGTTTGCCGACTGCTGAACCAGTGGAACTAGATCTCTGTGTTTGCATCAACTGTCGAACGTCACAATAAATCCTCGTGACACAGCCGTGAAATAACTTTCCTATCGTGGATTATATCACTCACACGTGAATCATCCGTGGGAAATTGCTACGAGTGAATATTTCTCTCGCAGCCGGTTACTGCATTTGGATCGGTGTAGTGGACTATTGGATATACGCATTCGTGAGTCCTCATTTGACCACTCATTCTTTTCTCATTGTGATTTGTATTGGTTACTTTGCTTGTTAATTTTGTTCGAACGTGCTGATAAGGTCCTAGTCCGCTACAGATGTACCAGTTTGAATGGTTGGAGAATGCGTATTTTCAATGTTTGAGCGCGTGAGTTTAGTTAGTTGATTGACTTCAACGAGACTGAAGGCAAAATGGGCTTTCAGAGTTGATATGGAAAAGTGCAAGGCTTCGGAAATGTGCGGCCCAGGATCGTAAAAACTTATGCATTTAATCGGTGCAGGCCTAAGAGATTTTTGCGGAATTTGGTGAAGAGGCTGAGACAGGACGGTCGGGGAGAATGACGGCCGCAAGAACATAATCTGATTTAAAATGGGGGCTCCGGATTTTTCTAACTTGGAGACAGAAAGATTACATGTAGGATTATGTGAGGGTTAGGATAAAGCGACGAAACTGGAGGTCACGTCGAACCTGAAGTGGCGAGCAACAAAAGGGTTGTGGGTTTAATTCGGCCCTAAGTTGCCGCTGTACCTTACCTTATCCGCATCTAGGCTCATTTTGTGCAAACATTTTCTCCGTTCGGACGTAATTCCTTAAATGAACTTTCGGACACTTTCAACTCTCGTTCATGATAAGGAGACGGCAATACGATTTTGCAAAGCCTCGGAGTGATCCATCAGTAACGTTTATGCAACAATGGCCACCAAACGACACTTTCAACTGTTTCTGACAGGTAGAGTTGTAATGCGCGACAGTGTGGGCAAGAAATCGGTCTTCGAAAGGGAACTTGGCTGGAGCGGTCTAGGCTGGAGTTTAGGACAGTAATTCTATTCATTTATTGCTGGTGCAAAAATTTGGCAAAAATCAAATTCTGCTCAGAGAAATTATCTATTAGTCACACGACCGTTGTTGACTGGAAGAACTTTCTTCGCGAAGTTTGCGCCTGGTGGCTTTTGCAGACTCCAACAGTTATCGGCATCTCAGGTCTACACGTCGAGATCGATTAAATGCTAATATTTCGCCGTGAAAGCCACCCAGGGCTAGTCCTTCTCCAGCAGTGGATTTTCATCCTCCTCAATAAAAACTAAAAGTAAAAATTTCATATCTTCTCTTCTCTAATCTTTCTTAGGTGGCGGGAGTTAATTTTTGACGGGGCATATCTGGAAACGATCCCGCGAATCTACTGACCGGAAGGTCCGTGGATCGAACCCTGCTTCTGCCTCTCAACTTCCCTGTCTAGACTTGAGCAACCTGGCACCATCCTAGCCCTCGTGCTTCCCTCGGGCGGCATGGCAGTCAGGCACAGTAAGGATGTTACAGAGGAATGATTTTTCTACGATCAACGTTGATCCTCCTTCTTTCGGAGTGCACTCACTCTGGGTAGTGTAAGCCGAAGTCGGAGGGTTAGACTCGAACTGTGCTCCTACTAGAGTTCATCAGAAGTGCATCTGCTTGGCCATAACGAGGTTTTGGGATCACGGTCGTTCAGCAGCATTCGATGTGATTATATTTCGTTCCACGAACGCTAGACACACCGAGTCCACCACGCGTTGTTGTTTGTAACTAATGCGAAAATGAGGTGTGTTAGTTGGCTGCTCACTGAGACGTTCAATCTGAACTGTGCACATTTTCGGCGGCTCGAATTTGATGTTGGAGCTGAGTGTGTCGTTCAGTGATGGAACACTGTTGACATGCTCAAGTTCTTCCGTCTAGAGGGAGTGTTTGTCTCACGTCTCGGCACAGCACGCCACGGCACGCCACGGCACGGCACGGCTACGTGTACGGGTACGAATAAAGGCGAGCTCAATCAGGTTGAAGTGCTTGTCGGACAAGTTTGGGAAACAATCTGCAGCTTTTAATTTGTTGTAGATTTACGAGGATAACTAAATCAGTGCAAGAGGAAGGCTGTTCAAACGAATCTGATGTGAATGCGACTACTCCAAATACTAAGTAGGACTTAGAACTTCACACGTGACCTCGTGTGGATGTCGATACACGTGGACTCATTAGCGATAAGCGGTAGAAACCTAAACTTACCAAAATTCACACAACCTCTCCCCGTTACTATCGTAGCATCAGCTCATCGAAACAGATGGACATGAAAGTGTAAAAGAGGTTCAAGTTGAATTCTCATGTGAAGCGAACTAGACCCTAAGCTTCAACCAAATCAACGTAAGTACCCCCACCCCCACCCCACACACAATTTACAAACGCTAATTCACGCTAACAAACCAAATCCCTAGGCGACACCTAACACTGATTCAGCCTGATAGCTGATTGGTTGGTCTTCCGACTCAAGTGTCGACGTACCTCGTAACCTGGTCACTTCCGCTCACAAAGCTTTTGTGTCAGAAGCGAACCGTGGCTCAGCACAGAATCCACGTATTGTTCTTTAAACATTCCCGAAAACGATCACTTTTCAGTCGGTTTTGAACGTCCTACAACTGGTAGAAACTATTGGGCATTAATAGAAAAGTTAGTCCGGACGAAATGTTCCACAGGTATCGAAATAGGCGACGGGCACCGTTTGTTTGAGTGCACTAACTACTAGGTGAACTGTTCACTAATTACTGCGTATGCGGTCTCATCGGTTCTTCACTGTTGAAGGATGGAGCATCAGTTAAGCACCTTGATGTGATCAGCGTAAGCACACTCACGTATGAGGTTTGTTTTGTACATGCACACCCGGTACTCACTTGGATCCCGTCATTCTTGTAAACCGCAATGAGATTCCGGACCACGAGAATTTTCAATGCATTCTATAGTTGCAATTTCCGCCTTAAAATCTTTCAATTTTGAAACCCTCTGATGATTTGGAGCGAAAACTTGTGGGAAACGAGTATATGAAATGGGTGGAAAACAAGTAGTGAATGACAAATGACAATTGAGTAGCCCAGTTACCGGAAGCCATCTCGTGGCTGTGTGAAAGACGCTACGGAGCACCACGTGATCATGTGTTACGCCAGGTTTATTGGGCATGAATGGAAATGTACCGATTGTAGGTATAATACAGGTGTGTTAACTGTGGTAGATTTACAGGCAGGAAGAAATCAAGCAGGTGAATCAAGGCAAAATTTCAGCATGTTGTCTCGTCTTACCCATTTCCTTCTTCTGGTCAACTTGGTGACTAGAATGGATACACATGTGTGTAAAATTTTCTATCACCAAGACGACCAACATTCGAAAAATGGTGCTGGAAAGTTGTTACAACAATATGATTGTACGGAATTTATCCCTATGTGAGTCAGCATCAACATTCTAGGAAATCGTATTCCGAAATGGCTCTTGTAAGAAAGAGGCAAGGAGGTGGGCGAATGAGACGTTGACATGAAATTTGCCAGTATGTGAGTTGGTAACCAAGTGAATTTCGAGTGTATTGTATTAAAGTCTGTTTGACGTAGTTCTGCTTGCAACACCCTTGAAATAATAGTTTATTTCCCATACCGGAATGTATCAGCTCCGTTGAAAAACAAGCGTCCCAGGATGCGCTCAAATCCGTGTCGTACTTGAAAGTGTGTTGCTTGAGAATGGCCTAATGTGGTGGCGATTGGTTTCATCGCTGGACTAGTCAATTTCCTGTCTATAAACCTGATTCATTCACTCCTCAGCATATGGTAAAAAGAAGAGGTGCGATATCGGATAGGCGGCAACCGTTTTGTTGCTCAGTGCGTTTGATGATGGAGATCCCATCAAGGTAGACTAGAACTTGGGAGAAACCAGTGACAAGAACAAGCAGCCTTTCATCGTTGTGGGCTAGTAGGTAAAACCACAAATCCTGTCCACCTTCTCCGAATTGCTTCAGAAATGGGATGTCACAGGTTTTACTAAGCACAGCAACACACATATCAAGCAAAACAAAGTACTTCTGTTAATGCCAAAAACCATCCTCAAGCGAATGTCTTTGGAGAACACTTGGAAGCGACTGAAAAGTCCTCGTTTTCGGAAATGATTGGGAAACAATAAGTGAATTTAGTGCTGGGCCAGGTTTGGATTTCCACACTATTTTGCTAATAACTTGACATTTGTCGGAAACCACACACCCTCACGTGTCAGATCGGTTCAAGCAAGACCACTCTCTGTAGACTTGCAATTTCCAAATCGTCGATCCCATTCACACTGTGATGTGTGGTGACATCCACAGTCTCGGTAATCAGCTGATAAGTGGCGATTCGTAGTGCCCATCTCAATTCGCCTAAAGTCTCCAGATGTAGTCTATATTCCGCCTGTTCCTAAGTATTATTGTTTGGAGGAAAACCCAGACGCCTTGTTTGGAGTTTCACTGGATGTGAGTAAGCTTCAACAAAGGTGAAAATATGCCAGATTGACGAAAGGAAAGTAAACCTAGAAGGATGAGCCAAGCGTTATAATTTTATTCTTGTTAGTCACATTGGAATGGGCACACCTGTTGGTTCAAGCTGAGCATAGTTATCCAAGCTACCGTTTAGTACAATAACTGAGACCAGACCAGACCACACCACGGATATTGATTATTTGTCATTCGCTGTGAAGCAGAGGTTCTGGATGTGAATTTTCAAAGTATTTCATCAGTCGACAGGCATCGACATAGCGTGTTGATCTCACTGAGCCTGATCGATTGAGTCGGTGTCGCTCCTAGGATTATGGTGGCTAGTGAATTTTCTGCAGTCTTTGAATTCTGATTTGGAATATATCGGGGATTCTACGTAATATACTAATAACAATGTTGCTGATAACTCTTCGACAGCCCACGACCGGTTTTGCCCTTCTATTTCGGTCTGATCAGGTAGGGGCAGTCCCCGAGTTTCCTTCCACCCTATGTTCTACTTGAACCCAAATTCGACTGATTGCGACAAATACACTGATTTGCAAATCAATTTGGTTTTCACCGGAGACTCAGCTGAATCTCTCGTTTATGGTGTTCTTCAACTGAATGTGCTGCACACAGGTCGCCCCATGTTTCAGTTGATACGATATTCCACATATCGCAGTATATTTTCATAAAGGGAACTGCTCACAAGCATGCTGAAAGCTGTTCGACAGCCCACGACCGGTTTCGCCCTTCCACTTCGGGCTCATCAGGTAGGATATGTGTGTGTGTGTGTGTGTGTGGTGTGTTGGTTACCTACACTCTATCCCTGAACAGCTATGCATAGGCTATATTTAAATAGGACGTAAGGACGACCAACAGACTCGACTGTATTCTGGGTGTGGTTGGAGCAGCATTCATTCGGGCAACATTCGTTCAAAGCATGTTGATAACCCGATTGATAAACCAGGAATTCCAGGCAAACACTTCTCAAGCACAGACGTTGCCCCCAACGTACGGATCATTTTAGCTCAAAGTTTGTACTGAAACTTGCAGGTAAGGAATCCAGTTCTACTTTCATCAACGCATGTGGTTACTCCATGTTTGAGCGTTTGGACGCATAGTTTTGTCCAGATAGATAGATAGCACGGTTGCGGGCACCAGGAGTTGAGCCATGGTACTTGCATACTGTGTAGAGAACCTTGTTTCACTATTGTCCAGTTGCCGCCTGATAAATCTAGCATGAAACCTGATGTGACAGAGGGCTTCCTGGATGCTGTCAGGATGCTCCATTACTGAAACGCTCTCATCAGGCTGTCCATAATCCGAATTTGAGGACTTAACTGAGCACTTGGTTAATGGAATGACTGTAGCTGTGTTAGGGTTTGTAAGGGAACTGTTCTATTCTGAGGACCTCCAAGGATTTAATATTGCAATCCAGTCTGCCTCCACCACACTGTCCTCAACAAAATAAAACCCAAGTGTGCTGCGTCGTCCTCCAAAGATGACCCTTGCTTTGAAACGTTCGGCTGTTGCTGGTCCACGCGTCCTTATTCTGATTTTGGAGGACAGAGCTGCCAAATTTAACTGAGGTGTAACGAGGCAGACAGCGCCGACGAGCATCGTACTATCCGAACAAACCTTGGAAACTATGGTGGCGTTAGTGCTGATAATTGTGGTGTTGTAGGTGGTGGCGTTGGTTGTGTTAGTGGTTTTTTATGTTGGTGTTTTTGTTGCTGTTTCTGTTGTTTGTAGTGGTGGTGGTGGTGGTGCCGGCGCTGGTGGAGGTGTTGGTGATCGTGGAACGAACTGAGTAACAGTATTTTATCGTAGAGATCCCCGGCTTCACACGTTGGAGTGCATGGTTAAATGTATTCCAGATGTTATTCGCCCATGTAAGATACAAGGTATGAGTACAGAGCTTTGTAAGTCACGGATTTTCACCAGACTACTTTTCACGACAAACATTAAGATTGTTTCCTTGATGGTTGTGCAGAATGGAGCCTGTGATCTGAACAGTGTCTTTTTTGGATGGATATCCGGTCATTTGAAGAAAAAACGTCAGCAATTTTTCAGCGTAACATTCAGATTGAAAGCGATATTTAAGCAGATGAAATTTGTGGAGCCAAGCTTTAGAGACTCACCTGAAAAGTTTTGATTGGGTTGAAGTTTGGGACACGGTGGACTGTGTTGCTGTTAGCCTATATAGAGGTGTACTATATTATACTATTTATAGTATACATTTACACTGTACTATACCATGCCATACTATGGTAGGCTATGCTATATATTATACTGTACCATACTATGTACAAACTACGTTGCCCTGTAGACCGCTAGGCATTTGACCCTGACAATTTGCACAACATGGGCATCTCCTTTAACTTCCTCTGTAATTTCAATACTCTTAAGGTTCCGAAGTATTTTACTCTAATGCAGTTTGTTGCTCATCACATTGAAAACTTTCAGATTAGTGGCATCAATCTGTCCGGTAATTTATCCGTCTAGGGTACTGTGAAACTGTGGAACTAGCTAGTATCCGACTGTGGACGGGGCGTCTTCATGTGCGTGCTGTACATAGGAGGGAATTCTTGTGAACATGGATGTGTGATTTCCATCCACTAGTTGTCAGGTTCCTTGTTGTGAGTGAACGCCAATGACGAACAATAAACTTACGACGAACAGCTGACCGACGTCCCATTTGAATCAGTTTAATCGTGCCATGGACTTGACAAGCAAGATATTTGTTTGCACGGACTCGGAAATGAGCGGCGGATGGCATACGAAAGAACTGAAGAAATAATGATGCCCAAATAACACAAACAAGGGTGATGAGCTATGCACACAATGGCAATCAAGAGGGTGACTGTGTGGAGAAACGGCAGAACGCGCATATCCACACTTAGTAAATGCCAGTTTTTCCGGTTTGCTAGTTTTCAAACTTGGTAAAGGTGTGTCTCCTTGTACACTGCCGGCGAGTCCAATCGGCTCAAGCCGCACCGGGACTTTCTTACTGGTTGTTTCTGCCGAGCATATATTCCGTCTCCGTAATCGGTTTATTCGCTTTATACATTGTTGTGCCGTATCAGCTGCAATTACAAGTTCGTCCGACAGTGAACCAGTCTCATTGTATTCGGACATCACTGCATTCATTAGGTTATCCAAGTAGCGGTCTCGTTCAAATCAAAACAGGTTTCACAACATTGTTTAGACGTAATACACTACTCATATAATTGCTGAAAACTATTCGACAGCGCACCACGGGTTTCGCCTTTCTTGGGGCTCATCAGGTAGGCGCAGTCCCGGAGTTTCCCGTCAATCTTGTGTTCGCAACAGTTCAGTTTCACGCACTCAACTATAACACACGAACGCAACAACAAGAGCGATTTTGCTCCACGGTTCTTACTTGTCAACGCACTTACAGAACAGCTGTCAACAGAAGACCGCTAACTCGTGCTGTTGTCGGACGACCTGGCACCTAATCAGCGTCTTCAACTGTGCACCTGATGGTGTGATGCTTGAAGTGAGGATAACGCCGGGTGTGAGGGCCAATTTGATGTTCACGTTGATTTAGAAGGCCCGTGTGTGTTCATACGTTGAATCTTACCAGGAAGAGTGTTAAGCGGAATACATTTGTATAGGTGTTCCTCTGCGAACGAACCGAATTTATTCGGTGTTGACGTACGATGCCGTGTGCAATTTCCCGAGGCGTTAAACGCACCGTTCGAGGATATATCGAACAGTAAGTGAACTGTTCGTGTTAAATGCATCTTCATTAAAATGACTGCACAAATAAGATGACCCTTTTGGCTTGGTCACATCGTACCAGCTTGTTCTCAACGCATGTTTGTCAATACCGGCGAAAGACAGGCCTTAACACCTACTACACAGAGAAGTTAGGTGGAGGACATTTCTGGGCACTCAGTGGTACCACAAAGAGTCCGAGGTACTTCTTTATAATTAAACGGCTTTCCACAATAGGCATCGAAATATCTTTCCACTGGGTCGGGTGGATGCAGCTGACTTCCTACAAAGCGAGACTTTTCAAAATCTTACTGAGTTCGCGCCCGACTGGGTTTTAAGATTCTATCTCACTACTGGCATATTATTCTTAACCTACCTTTGCCGTACATTTTCTCCCGATGTTTGTATTTCGAATTGCGAGCTGCGGAGGATTCTATCTCACTACTGGCATATTATTCTAAACCTACCTTTGTCGTACATTTTCTCCCGATGTTTATATTTCGAATTGCGAACTGCGGACACACAAGCGCGCGTCAGCAGTTTCGACAACGTCACCGATTTTATGTGCACCACCTCTCCAAGAACCCGAATTCACGCAGTGCAACCTAAATGTCTGGTTGGAACTGTGTGAGCCCTAACTCGAAAACCACCGTGTACCTCAGGTTTGTGAGAGGATTTTCCATTCGGTCGCACGATTACCCATGCCAGATGATGCACGTCTTTCGACATATCACACTAGATCCGTTGCATTAGGTTAACTACCAACCCGTAAAATAGATTCTCAGCCATCACCTGCCAGTCAGAGTTGAAATCGAAGTTTCACGCAAGCACTTTGATACATTAGGTCAGAAGTGGTTTGACCACGTGACTGGGACAGCCAATAATTACGAGCGAGTCCATGATGTAGGACACTCATCGTAGTCCAAACTCAAGCAATGCTTGTAGCCTACTGATATTTGCTCGAGTTTGAATGTAGCATTTGAGTCGGTCACCGAACAAATGTCCCCTCCAACAGTATATGCTTTACCCACCTCATCAAACGTACCACTCCTCACCGATGCTGACGCTTCGGATGATGCATCTTGACACCTTGACAATGATACGCAGCCCCAATGCGTCTTCATTACGCATGTCCGTTAGCAAGAGATGACTCACGAACTCGGTCGAATCGGTATCGGGCAAATGAGCACTCAGCTTCCGACACGATTATCACTTCAGTTTCAACATAGACACACAGGGGACTTGCCCTGCAGCATATTCGAATCTCCGTCGACGAATTCGGTCCCATTTAATTAAACTGGGATAATTTACCTAGTGCCGGCTGAAAGCCATGCATCAACGGAATCTCAAGCGCCAACAACTCAGCAAGCATAAGCATCAAAGCTGGTCGTCAACTTCGGAGATTGTTTCTATGACTCATTTTGTTTTTCCATTTTGTATGACGCCGCCCTCTTCACTACTTCTGTTAGAGAGTAACAAAAGCCATGCATTTTACACCATTTTCCACGAAAATCCGCCGCAAACCCTGAATTTTTGGCGCGTCCCACACCAAGTAAGCATGAAGGTCATGTTTACGATCCTATCACCATTTTGGCAGATGTTGCACCGTACTGAGCTAAAAGTACACCACATTTCTGACGTCAAATTTACTGACTACCTCTCTCAAGTGACACCGATATACCAGATTGCATCGCGTCGCACTGCCGAGCCACTTTTAAGCCTAGGGTTTTTCAGCGTTCCATGTAACACTCTTATGGAAAATTCACAAGCTCTCTATGCTACCGAAATCCATTGGCATTGTTCCAACTACTACATTCCTTGCTGAGTTTCTGCTGTTAGTATTTCGCCATTGGGACTTCCATCACTATGTACTCACCACAGACCATCGGTGTCTGGAAGGTTTGGCCACCTGGTGTTTCTCGAATTTGTTTACACCCCGAAAGCGGACCTCTGAATGCTGACTGAGCCTACCGTTCACTTGTTCCAGAACTCGTTGTGCACAGCGTCTTTTCATCTTCCTCAGCCGTGGATTTGCCATTTGCAGTGAGTGTGAGGACTGCTACCCCAACTACACAGCCACAGGCGAGCCACCCGGCTTCTTGTCAGCTGACCAGCAGTTTTTCCCGGCTGTTCGTGCAACATGCTAGGGCCCAGTGCAGATTAGACTGTTAATTCAGATGAGATCGGGACAAGGGTGGAAGGCACTGACTCCTTGTTCTTCGAACTCTGTTTATGTTTTCGATAGTTGTGCTCATCCTTTGAAATGCGCGCATAATTCTCTCTCTCTGTCTACCGATTCCGATTTCGACTGTCTGCGTTTGTTTTTGGTCTTTATCATAAAGTTTCGTCTATCAGATTTCTCTTGGAAGTAAGAATTTCTCGATTAACCTGACTTCTGTGGATAAGCAAAACCGTACGTTCAAAAGATTCTTTTTTAAACAAAAAACAGATTCGTGTACGAAAAGTGTGCCAAGTGGCGTATGCACTCATAATTCGCTGTCAGTTAGTATCCTGAGATTTAAAAAGATAATTCCTTAGGTTATAGACTAGATGCTATTATAGTAGACCTTGTTAGAAAATTGGACGAGGCCGGCAGCACGCTTTAACTTGAGTATTTTCCACAAGTTTCAAGCCATAGTCGAGATGTTTTAGGGGCGAAATAACTGTCCGTGGTTCGAATCCACCCACAGTTTCTCAATTGATCTTGCTTGGGCTTAGGCATCCTGTCAGTCTCGCAGCCCTCGTCCTTCCTTCGGCATCATCTGTTGACCAGATGATGGCTGATCCAGCCTGCTTGAACAAGGTCTCACCAACAGGTTTTTCACAGTCGACCCAACTAATACATGGCGCGGGCGCGGTTAGGTTATCAAGCTCAGAGTGCATAGTTTTATTAGGTAATAAGACCTCTTATTTTGGGTAATTAGTGCGTGAAAGAATCTTCCTCCAACGGATTTTCAAAGCACTTTAGATGCCTTTTTTATGTGTCCTTGCGCTGGTAAGCTTACTGACCCATGCTGAGAACTTAAAGAACAGTACCACACCTTTTATTCACTCGTGCCCCTAGGGTGAATAGAATCCGCTAAACGACGAGAACAGACATAACTTAGAAAGCTTGGGTGAGCACCTTGTCATCAATCCGTAAATCCAAAAATGCGTGATTCATCCTTCACAATATCTCAGGCCACTACTTGCAGGTACGAACAAACTGCTTGCCTGGAGTCAGTTACCAATAAGACGGGTTCTTTCTGATTCAGTGAGCCCTTCTCTCAGACTCCACTTTCTCTTTTTGGTGCCCGGCCGGTCGCACGCATAGACAGCACTTCACCCACCCAAAGACGTTATAGACCCGACTTCTCCCCGACAGTGAATCGAGTGAGTGGTCTTGACCGGGTTTGAACTCCGCGCACAAGCCACGTGAGGTGAGTGTGTTACAACAAAGAACTAACCCAAAAGGTCTCCACCAATCTTCAAGCGTCTGATTTCGCTACCTGATTTCGAAATTACTATAGGCGGGCCGATCAGTCGGCACGGGAAGTAGGCTTACATGGATGCAACTTGTGGTTTCGAGCCACCCGATTCCATCACTCAAGCCTGAACATGTTCGTCCGTTCAAACGTGAAAATCAGGTAGGTTCAGCAAGTGTTGGTGGATTAGTTGTAACATGTCCGACTCACATATCAGATATGCCAAGTTCAAACTCCAGTACAACCAAGGATACCTCCTGCTGATTAGCCCTTATAAAAGCAAAACTCGAGTCCAGTGATTCCCCAGTTTTGATGTGAACCCAACAGGATGATTGCAATAGGACAGATTGAGGATGGTTCAAATGGGAGTGGCGTGAGCATAGACCCTACAAGTCTCGCAATTAATTCGCCAAATGCTCAAGGTCACACCATAACATTAGTTCCGGGTCAAACAAAATGGCTTTAAAATGGAAATACACGTCCCTTTCCGTTCCTACTCTGCTGGTGTTTTTTTCAGAATTGACAATTTTTACCGTGTAAAATTCACGTCTCCGGGGTTACGCTCTCCCGCCCGTTGTGCTGTTGCACAGTGTTCAAATTGTGACCAGTAATCATGTCTTTCATGGATTTATTAGTGCTCTAGTTGTAACGTAATTAAGTTGATTATCAGAAAGTGACAAACACTAATAAATGTCTGTTTTACCAGGATGATGATGATCACAATGGCTTCGTGCACCTTGATATGAACAAATACAATGCAAAATTTGAATAAGCCAAAAATTGACTTATTGTTTGAGGACAACTTTTGAGAGTTCTTGAGTAAAATCCCGGACGCCGGACGTGTTTTCGCTGTAGTATAGCTGCCACCCATGTTCCATAGTTGTTCGCAAAGGCTTGTGAAGCTCGGTTGACTTCCTATTCTGTGCGCACCCGTTTGTGTATTGTGGGCTGAGTTCTGTGCCTATTTATTGTGTGTAGTGTGAGGAGATAGGTGCTTGTTCTTGTATGTTAGTTGCACGAAAGTTAATGCAACTTGATCTGATGTGGTTGAATGTTGTAATCTCGGCGCGTAACGCAGGTGGTAGCAGTGTAAACAAAATGGATAGAAAATTTCAGTGTACAGGCCGTCGGTTAAGTTTGAAAGTGGGACAGGAAGTGTCATGTTTTTTGGATGTTTGTGACGCGTGATGTAGTAAGGTAGGATGTACCGAACAAATTGAACAAAGTTGGTTGAAGGAACAATGGAATGACCGCTCCAGATTCATGGGCTGATACGCAGGATCAGAGCCTTTTACCACGCTTCCCAGTTTTTGGGTCATCCAGCGGCTTCTATTCGTCTGAAAGCAACAGCGCCGCCCCTTACTTCCTCAGCCCTAGTATTAAGCTTGCCAGCAAGCAGACTCACAGAAAAAACACCCAAAAGTGATACAAGCATAAACGGAGATGCTCCATGGATGGATGTAAGTAGGAAACAAAAAGTGAGACAGATTGCCTCACGTGCCAGCTGCCGAAAATGACAAAACTATTGTATTCTAAATTGTACTGGCTAATGTTAGAAGCCTTGTTACACGCCCCCGCCGTGCATCTGTGCGGTCAACTGTGAAATGGTCGTAGGCCTAACCTATCTCAAGTGGAATTCAAGTGAATAACAAGCCGCCTCCAAATAGACGATAGTCCGGGAGGAAGTTCAAAGAGGCCCAGGTACATTTCATAATCAACCTATATGAGACCTGCACCCGTCGACTAACCAACCATTGAGTATCTGGACGTCCACAGGACTGTAATGGGAGGTGTGCTTGCCAGTCGGAAGGAAAACAAATGCTATCCCAACCGATGCTTATGATGGGGTAAGAAAGACTTACTCGTAGAGAACCAGAAATAAGCCATTTCGAGCATTTAGCTTTGGAATATCTTTTGCCCGATTTTCACCATAAAAAAGAGGACAGTTACTAAGTCTCCCCTTTACAACAAACCAATACACTTCTTGTCATTCATAGGAAACTACCAGTCCAGTGGCTACCATTTTGCAGCGTTCACATCCATCCAGAGGACGCTGGCTTGGGAACTCCAAGACTGCATGCGGTCGGCAAAAAGGAGACATACTTGGAAACATGCCCGGAAGGTCAATGGGGTAGATCAGGAAGAGTGGCTCTGAGGTAACTCTGAGGAACCCCAAGCATGGCATAGATGATTAGGCTGGGCTGACTTTCACTCTTAACGTTTTAATTGCAAAATAATAGTTAATTTAGCGCAGGATTTAAAGTCGAATTCTATATGACCAAAGCTTGTGTCGCAGGTCAATATGTGAAGCTTGACCGACTGCTTTTCACAAACCAAAAAATGTTTCGTCCTATGTATGAGCCTTTTCTCTTGAGTTGGTCTCAATCTTTTCATAGACATGAACGTGCTTCCTACGCAAGAACGGCTTTAGAGTAACCCATGTTGCAAATGGGAGTCGGGGCTGTTGGCAGTTATGTGATTTGGAATATCGGAATTCCGTACGTTTTCTATCTTGTGCGATAAGCTACCGAAGCCAATAAGCTTTGAGCTTCCGAGTGACAAGCGGTCGCGAGATTCGTAGGTTGGCCGTACTTTCGAACATAGGGTAGTCTGCCTCCTTTGGTAGTAGGACGAAATATCAAGTGGAGACGTTTTTTTTAAGCTAAGCCCTCTTTCACTCAAGAAACTCGGATGGACTTCATCCGTCCTCAGTGCGCTAAAATGATGCATCTTGTGCAGTAGTTCACCGTCGTCCCACACCATAAGAAGCTGCTTGTAGATCCGCCTTACTATGCGGACTCGACGAGGGCGCCCAGGCGGAATAAAACCCAGCATAATCTGTTTCTTAGGCTGCAGAAACCACCATTAGGTCACTAATGGGTGACCTGTAAGGAGAAGGCTGCTGGCCTGTTTCTTCGACAGTGCCTCGGGTAAGTACGCAGTACATTCATATTTTTCTGAGCAAAGCTTTGTATAGTGGCCTACTTTGGTATTTTAATTCCGTTGATCTCTGTTTCACGGTGGTTTCGCATTTTGCAACATAATAATAGGCTTAATCCCCGACTTGCAGGGAGCATACCAACTGAGGCATGATCAGCCGTTAAAACGTGAACGTGGCGGACAACGATACAATGGGCGGAAGGCAAGACTACAGAGACAGGCTTACCACCCGCAAGGTAATCGTGGATTGTAAAAAAAAAACAGAACAATGGGTCATGAGGTACGACTCGTTCAATGATTAGTCGAGTTGACTTGGGCTGAAATTGAAAAACCCTGTCTGGCCGTGAATGACCTTGGGCGGTTGAGTAAATGGCCAGATTCGCGAAAAGTGCGAGTGGAGCTGAAGATATGAAGGAATTCAAAGTGGAGACGAGCGGTAAGATTCGTCTTGAAAAAAATGGTTTACACTGAAACTGGATAGAGCCGTTGGTGTCACTGTCGGGTAGAATTCGGGTGTATTAGTGACTTGCGATGGGGAGGTAGTGTAAAGGCATGGGGCATAGAGCAGCATAAGTGGATCGTTGAGTAGTTCGAAAGATCATATTGAAATAGCAAAACCAGGATGGTTGGGTCCAATCGAATGGTACAGCCGGTTAGATCAAACTCGTTCCAGAGGCTGCTTTGGCAAAGTAAACAGTTTGTTCGTAGTTGTAGGCAAAAGAAAGGGTTGGCGAGATGGAACAGTCAAGAGTACAAATGCAGTAGTTGCGAACGTGCCATCAAAGTGGGTATGGCAGTGCCATGTCATCACTGAGCTGATATATTTCGGTTTCTAGACAGCCTTGTAATTAACGTCATTCTTAAGTTTATGGGGTTGAATATGTGCGATTCTGTGTGCAGTGGGTTTTTCAGTCGGTCATGGAGGCCCATTGAGGTAAAACAAAACCATGCAGGATCATAGACAGTTTCGGTTTAAATACAAAGCACAGACCAGTTGGAGTGTATACCGACCAAACAGGGTGTCTGAAGTCTGAGAAAAGGAAGGAAAGGAATGGGACAAGGTCAGTAAGGTCCGGTGGAGTTGAAGAGGTATCAGATAGGATGGAGTCCGTCAAAAGGAAAAAATAATGACTTTAAGTCATGACAGCACGTAGCTAAATAAGAGAGGATAGTATTTGAGTTATGCTTGGTGGCTCAGTTTAGGACCAGTTAAGCTTGGCAATATGATGTTAGTATAATGAAAGTGGCACAAGAAAACGGTGTAAGAATGCAGGCAGGTGGTGTGATAAGGGACAGCAAACATAAAACTGATGGGGACAGAACCTCCAAAATGAATAAATATTTTATCGAGGATTTGCTGTGTAAGTTGGACAGTGTCATAATTTGGGATGCATAGTGGATGCAGGAGAAAGGGCTACCAGTTCCCGGAGCGCTGCTATCAGCTTCAATCAACAAGTGGTGCACGGCGAAAAAATCCTACAGACGCTAGCCTTGAATGCTATTAGTAAAGTATTACGTACTTCACTGGACAGAAAGACGCCGGGACAATGTCCGAGAGACCATGACATCACCAACTTCATCCACCAGCAGAAGACGCGTTGTCTGAGGAGAGCTGCTCAGGTTGTCATCCGGCTGACTTGATGGCAACGTTAAACGATGCTGGCTTCTAATTCCATAGATGGCCGGCAGTACGGACACCTGTATCGGAACTTCGTCAGTGGCTGTCAGCTTCACTTCCTTGAGACTATCACAGCAGCCTGCGACGCTAGGCATTCCGCTATGTTTGTTTACCTGGATACCCAAAAAGATTTCGACCAGGTCCCTCATGTATCCCTGCTACATACACTTAGTACCATTGGCATCACTGAAACCTGATTTCGGCGGTTCGTCTCCCATTTATTCCAAAGGATGCAAATAACACAAACTTGAAACAACCTATCATCTCCACCATCGAGCTCTAGTAGAATCATCCAAGGAAGCGTGCTAAGCTCCATCCTCTTCCTACTATATATCAACGACGCCTTCGGTGCTTTGCAGACCAGAAAATCGCATGCACATTTGCCCTCTGTGCAAAAGCGCTTGTCTTTCACCAGATTCAACAAGACTTAGACCCACTGACTGGCTGGTCAAATGATTCTGGCCTAAGCCCCTGTTCCGAGAAATCCCGAATAACTTCCTGTCGCTACCTCTCCCGGCTGATGTGTTCACAACTAATGGGAATCCTGTCACTTATACCACATAGATTGAAAAACTTGGTCTCAGATACTGCTGTACTCCAAGCTCTTCCCACCAAGTTCACTTCAGGGTTGTCCGAGCACGTAGGTTCAGCTTTCCACTATTGCGCTGCTTTCACCTTCGAGACACAATTTTCGCAATTTTTAAGCTGTGCATGCGAGCAATCATTGAATTCTATTCCATATTCTTTTTCCTTTATACCCAAAGATGTAGAGTAACACCTGAAATCGTCCAACGCTCATTTACAAAAGACTTGTTCCCACAGTTCAACTATCGCTCTTACCGCTCCAGCTGTCAGATGCTAGGCCTTGAATCACTATGGCTCGGGCGTTTTAAGCTAAATCTAGCTCTCATACACCATTTGCCGCACAAAAATGCCTTTGCAGCAGAGACAAGGCCAAACAGTAACTCAGGTCCTCGCTACAGACTTAGTAACTCCTGCAACCACTTGGTGTGCCCCCCAGCTCGTACTGACCTACGCCACTACTTCTTTCGAGCCTACCACGCTCGCATCTGGAACAGTCTTCTTAAGCAGCTGTGAAATAACACGCGCCATTATACTTTTTCCAGTCTGTGGATTAATTCCTTACTTGTAAAACTGCTGCTGCCCTCTATGAATCGAACCTAATGTACATTTGAGTTTAGCAACAATGCATTTGGTGAGCAAGTGAAAGATCCCGTTAATTTATCTTTCTATGTCCTTGACTTGCTTCAATTTACTGTTGATTGTTCACTGCTTGCCTGATCTGCATGTGCTGTGTTACTGACCTGGTTGTTTTTTCCCCAGATAACTTTAGCATCCCCGCTTATGCCTTTTATGATCCTGGCCATAAGCCCAACAGTCCAAGGCCGAAATGGCCTCATCTACGGTTTTAGACTTTAGTTCAAATTGACCAGCCAAATCGTGGCAACCTTGCTACCGCACTGGGTTCATTATTCTGATTCCTCATTTTTTGAATTTTACGGCTTTTATCATGCGCCAGGCAGAATGCCTCTTTTTGCCCTCCCTCGTTCTGTTTTTGCTTGCCACCTTCAAATCTCGACGATCTGATCTTGTCTCAGCTTGATATGTTCCCCCAAAAGCAAAACTCATGGAAACCGTGTTTCTTTTCCCATGCCGGTTTGGGAGTGACCAAGTCTACATCACATATTGCCCACTGTTTACGACATTGTCTTTTTGTCGCACAGTCCACAGTACCCGCCAATCCTCCTAGCCGGGCTTCATTCTGACTGTAACCGAATGATCATACCACAGGGTATTCCACTAACTAGTTTTAAATAAACATTATTATTAACATTATTATTATCATCAGTATTATTCCATCGCGGTACGCCTCTACTTGACAAGGTAGCTCACACCAACGCTCGTTCGTCCTTTAGCAACAGTGCACTTGCCCTCAATACCACCATTCCATTCCCATTGTCCCATTTATGGCTGCCGTTTTACTTGCCTCCTCCGCGGCCTGCCTTTACCAGCGTCTGTTTGCTGACTGCTTGTCCAAACTGACTAAGCTGTTTCACTGGCCTGGCTTTTCCCCCGATCGGAAAAAAATCTGGTGACTTGAGTACCTTATTAATGCACAAGCCACATTTGTAACTGCTTGGTGGTTTTTACCCTAAAGATCGGGTAGCATTCACGAGGGATGAAAAACTTGTGTGGTGGTCGGGTGTGCCCTACAGGGAAGGTCACCCTGTTAAGTTGCACTAGGGCGCGTTCGTACACCCGCCACCCCTCCAGTGGCGTGAGTGCATCGCCCATCGTCGGTGGTTCCGAGGCCGGCTTTTAATTCAGGAAATCTATAAATTGGCACTGTCGTTTTCAGTCTGTTACTCGTCCCGGTTGAGCAATATACTCAGCAATGCCACAAACTACAAATTGTAAAAGACCGCTAAAACAATTTTGTAAAACCTACATGGGATAGCCTGAAGATACTCGTCGATGCTCACGGCTTGCATCGAGGTGCAATGCTGTAATGCGTTCGTCATAATTGAGGGGCACCGCAGCAAAGCCCACTTCGTCAACAAACAAAACACACACCTGCCCAGTGCTCTCAAGAATGAACCCATACAGCATACAAGGCTAGCGCCCAAAGGCTTTTCTGCCATGCACCACCTGTCGATTAAAGCCGATAGCAGTGCTTCAGGGGTTGGTGGTCATTTCTCTCGCGTTCGCTTTCCGTCCTAGTTTATGTTATTGTAGTGGTCTGGCTACCCAATAAGTTACTTCACCAGGAGTGTGTGGCAAAGAAATAAAAATAATAACGCTAGGTCGGGTACACAATAATAAAGAGGTCAGATGGAACAGACTCACTAATAATTGTTCTCTTTAAAATAGTTCGTCGTTGGCCCAGGTCAGAGGATAAACAATAATCCAATTATGGTGTTCCAGGGGTCTTCTTCTGAACAGTTCCCACATATAATAGATTCCGAAGATGGTCTGAAATGTTTTGATACCAGAGGTAGCACATGAGACTCACGAATGACCGCTGTAAGCGCGAGCGAAATCAGAAGAGAAGAGTCGAAGCACGTGACAACGTTTGTATTGCGTGAAATCGTACAAGTGCGCGTTTTTGTAGTTTTTCGTATTCAAACAAAAAAAACGATTATGCAATTGATGAAATACGTAGTGTTATAATGAAAGCAAAATAAAGGTACAAAACGCCACAAGACAAGTAAAAAGCGGATAGGCAACAGGCTCCCAGAAAATGGATAAGAACCGTGGCTTAACTGAGATCTACTGCGTCAACCTAACAGGAGATTAGGACTAAGGATCACCAGTCGCCGAGTCACTGCTGTCAACTCCAAAGGAGTGAGGTTGGCGGCGGGGGTATCTTGGGTAGGTGCGGGTGTTGCTGGGTTAGCAGGATTGCTGGATGTGGTCGTGGGTGCTTCGATGAAGGCAGGCTTCAGGCGATCAATGGAGACAGTGTCGTGCTTTCCGCTTCTCTCTAAAACAAGGTATTTGGAGTGACGTTCGATAACCTTGAAGGGGCCATCATAACAGGGTTGGAGGGTTTCCTCGTTGCGTCATGTCGGACAAATACAAATGGTGTAGAAGAGAGATCGGTTGAGATGTGTTCTTTTCGCGTTGATCGTCTGGTCGGTGTCGCACGAAGGTCGGACATATGCTGTTTCAGACGGGTGACGAATGTGACGGGCGATTCGGGCTGTGCGCCAGAAGTGGAAACCAGTTCACCGGGTAAACGTAAAGTTGTACCGTATACTAGTTCGGCTGGTGAACAGTGAAGATCCTCCTTGATAGTGGAGCGAATAGCAAGCAAAATGAGGGGTAAAGAAAAGGACCATGAAGAGGGGTTCATTTGGGCAGTCAATGCAGCTTTGAGGTAGCGATGGAAACGCTCAACCAGACCGTTGGAGCAGGGGTGATACGCGGTGGTCGAAATGTGATGGAAACCGAATAGTGTGGAAAACTCACGGAAGAGATTACACTGAAACTGTGAACCGCGATCGGTGGTAACGGTGGAAGGTGTGCCAAAGTTACTCACCCAATGCTGCAAAAATGAAAAGGCGACCGTTTCAGCTGAAGTATCCGAAATGGGTACAGCTACTGGCCAACGGGTAAAACGATCGATCATGGTAAGGATATGAGTGAAACCGTTTGATGGGGAAAGTGGACCAACAATGTCGAGATGAACATGTGTGAATCGAGCATCAGGAACTGCAAATGAACCGATAGGTGAGTTCGTATGCCGAGTTACTTTGCTGCGTTGACAGGCGATGCACTGTTTGGCCCAGGATGTCAGATCCTTATTCATGAAGGGCCATACAAAGCGTGCACTAATCAACTTCCTGGTTGCTCTGATTCCTGGATGAGAAAAGCCATGGAAGTGGTCGAAAACAACTCGTCGAAAGGCTTCGGGGACGATTGGGCGAGCTGAGCCGGTAGACATATCACAAAAAATGGATCCAGATTGGAGAGGCAAGGGGATTGAAGAGACTTGAAATGAAGGGAAGGATAGAATGGGCAAAAAATTAGGATCACTATGTTGAAGGTTCGCCAGCTTGGCTAGGTCCAACTGCTTGGAAGGGTGAAGAGCGTTGATGTCGGGACGGGATAGTGCGTCTGCGACGACATTGTCCGAACCTGGAGTGTACCGAATGTCGGTAGTGAACTGTGAAATGTAGTCAAGATGGCGTATCTCGCGTGGTGAATATCGATCAGGTTTGGCGTTAAAGGCATACGTAAGTGGCTTATGGTCGGTTTGAATGGTGAACGATCTACCTTCTAACAAGTGCCGGAAATGGCGAATAGCAAGGTAAATTGCGAGTAATTCACGACCAAAAGTACTGTAACGCGTTTGTGCAGCCTGCATCTTCTGCGAGAAAAAGGCTAGTGGTTGAGATGCGTTGTTAACAACTTGATGAAGTACGGCGCCGACGGCAGCGTTCGAAGCATCAGTTGTCAAAATCAGCTTTGTGCTTTCGTGAGTATCGAGGAAAGATAACTTTGTGGCGTGAGCAATGGCTTGCTTGGCTCTTTCGAAAGCGGCAATGGCGACGGGGGCAAAGTAACAGATTTTTCTTTGGAACCAAGTAAATCGGTCAGTGGCTGCAAAATATCTGCACAATGAGGGATGAACCGCCGATAGTAGTTGATGATACCAATGAAACGACGAAGTTGAGTGAGAGTGGTGGGTATGGGAAAAGACTCTAGGGCCAAAATGCGATCGGGCAATGGTGAAATACCTGTTGAGTCAATGTGGTGGCCAAGAAAATCTAGGCTAGTAACACCGAATAAGCATTTGTCAATGTTTAAACGTATGCTGTAAGTGGAAAGACGTTCAAACACTGCCCTGAGATGAGCTGCATGCTCCGTTGGGGAGGTGCTAGCAATTAAAACATCGTCAAGATAAGCATACACAAAAGGTAAACCACGTAAAACTTCGTCCATGAAACGTTGAAACGTTTGAGCTGCATTTCGAAGACCAAAGGGCATACGCGTGAATTCGAAAAGGCCAAACGGTGTTGTGATGGCTGTTTTAGGGATGTCATCCGGGGCTACGGGTATGTGGTAGTATGCACGTACGAGATCGAGTTTGGAGAAAATGTTTGTGTGGCATAAGGTACTTGCGAAATCGTGAATATGTGGGATGGGATACCTGTCTGGGATAGTAGCGTTATTGAGAGAACGGTAATCTCCACAAGGTCTCCAATCACCTTTAGATTTCTTGGGTACCATATGTAGGGGTGACGACCAATGACTCGATGAAGTGCGGATGATGCCGAGTTCGAGCATGTGTTCGAACTCGTGTTTTGCGATTGGTAGCTTATCCGGATGAAGTCGGCGGGGGTTGGCATGGACAGGTGGACCTTTCGTCTGGATGTGGTGAACGACGGAATGAGTGACCGGTTGGGTGTACTGACATGGATGAGTAAGGGTTGGAAAATCCCTAAGTATGTCAGCAAAATGTGAATCAGGTAAGATAACTCGGATACCTGTGGATGAAGCTGGGGCACTAATTCCGTTGACTGAGAGGGAAGTTAGCATGTCCAAGAGGCGTTTGTTTCGAACATCGACAGACAAGTTGTAGTGGGTCAGGAAGTCTGCACCAATGATGGGTGTTTGGACGTCAGCCAAAAGGAAGATCCACTTGAACGCACGTCGCAATCCGAGGTCAAGGGTGAGGGAACGTTCGCCGTATGTAGCGATGCGGGTACCGTTAGCAGCCTGTAACGAATAAGAGGCAGAATCGTGAAGTGGAGTCTTATGTGGTAGCACGCTAACTTCAGCTCCCGTATCCACGAGGAAACGTAGACCACTTGAACGATCGGTGATGTGGAATAGGCGACTAGTGCGAGGAGGGCCACAGACAGTCGTCGCCGTTACTGACTGGCCGGGGTGTTTAAAGGGGTGTTGGAACGCGGCTTGAAGGAACAAGGCGGTTGGCATTTGCGTGCTTGAGGACCGAAAGTTTGGTGATACCAGCACCAGGAAGGACGGGCACGAGACAACGATCGGGATCGTGAACGTGGTCGATGCTTGTTGATCTCTAGCCGTTGTAGGCGATCGGTCAAAGTATCAAACTTGGCTTGTAGTTGCGATATGGAAGCCAGAATCGGATCGGAATCTGTAGAAGCAGTGGGTGCAGAGCGGGAGACGGAGTTCACGGGGTTACTGGGGTAGGTTTCGTGGATTTTATCGGCCATCTGTGCTAACTGCTCCAAGCTGTGGTCATCAACGAAAGCGCTGATGACGCGGGACATTGACGGTGGAAGTTTGTCGAGCCATAGTTGAGCCATGATTTCCACCGCTAGCTTACGGCCGCAGAGAGACTGCGCATGTGCCGAAGCAGTTGTGATGGTGATCTGTCCCCAAGTTCGACAGTGGTGAATAAGTCCCGTAGCATCTTGTTTTCGGACTTTCCTGTCCTACTGATGACGGCCGCTCGAAGGGAGTCATAGGGATTTTCCTTAGGAATATCTTCCAACAGATCTTCCACTTCTGTTGCTACATCACAAGGAAGATGCTGGACGACATAGGAGAATCGGGTGGCTTGGGAGGTGATGCGTCGGGTAGCAAAAACGGCCTCTACCTGGTGAAACCATACCCTGGGATTACGTGGATTATAGTCTGGCAAACGTATGCTAATCGCGTTCTCGACTAAATCCGCTGAATCAAAGTGTGCCTCCATTATGACCGGGCAAAAGAAAAAAATACGACGACCGGAAAGGAAAAATTTTCAAAAAAATCTAGAAAGACACGGGCTCACCAATTTTGTAGTGGTCTGGCTACCCAATAAGTTACTTCACCAGGAGTGTGTGGCAAAGAAATAAAAATAATAACGCTAGGTTGGGTATACAATAATAAAGAGGTCAGATGGAACAGACTCACTAATAATTGTTCTCTTTAAAATAGTTCGTCGTTGGCCCAGGTCAGAGGATAAACAATAATCCAATTATGGTGTTCCAGGGGTCTTCTTCTGAACAGTTCCCACATATAATAGATTCCGAAGATGGTCTGAAATGTTTTGATACCAGAGTTAGCACATGAGACTCGCAAATGACCGCTGCAAGCGCGAGCGAAATCAGAAGAGAAGAGTCGAAGCACGTGACCACGTTTGTATTGCGTGAAATTGTACAAGTGCGCGTTTTTGTAGTTTTTCGTATTCAAACAAAAAACGATTATGCAATTGATGAAATACGTAGTGTTATAATGAAAGCAAAATAAAGGTACAAAACGCCACACTACTCCCCCACTAGAGCGTTGACCGTGAAGGGGAAAACGCTCGAATAATTAAGGTAATTAATCGAAAAGTTGCTCACTTCAAGTTTCGTAATCAGCTAAGTGCTGAGGGAAACGGACGCGTCGTCCGGAACGACTGGTGGAAGGAGTGAGGTTGGCGGCAGGGGTATCTTGGGTAGGTGCGGGTGTTGCTGGGTTAGCAGGATTGCTGGATGTGGTCGTGGGTGCTTCGATGAAGGCAGGCTTCAGGCGATCAATGGAGACAGTGTCGTGCTTTCCGCTTCTCTCTAAAACAAGGTATTTGGAGTGACGTTCGATAACCTTGAAGGGGCCATCATAACAGGGTTGGAGGGGTTTCCTCGTTGCGTCATGTCGGACAAATACAAATGGTGTAGAAGAGAGATCGGTTGAGATGTGTTCTTTTCGCGTTGATCGTCTGGTCGGTGTCGCACGAAGGTCGGACATATGCTGTTTCAGACGGGTGACGAATGTGACGGGCGATTCGGGCTGTGCGCCAGAAGTGGAAACCAGTTCACCGGGTAAACGTAAAGTTGTACCGTATACTAGTTCGGCTGGTGAACAGTGAAGATCCTCCTTGATAGTGGAGCGAATAGCAAGCAAAATGAGGGGTAAAGAAAAGGACCATGAAGAGGGGTTCATTTGGGCAGTCAATGCAGCTTTGAGGTAGCGATGGAAACGCTCAACCAGACCGTTGGAGCAGGGGTGATACGCGGTGGTCGAAATGTGATGGAAACCGAATAGTGTGGAAAACTCACGGAAGAGATTACACTGAAACTGTGAACCGCGATCGGTGGTAACGGTGGAAGGTGTGCCAAAGTTACTCACCCAATGCTGCAAAAATGAAAAGGCGACCGTTTCAGCTGAAGTATCCGAAATGGGTACAGCTACTGGCCAACGGGTAAAACGATCGATCATGGTAAGGATATGAGTGAAACCGTTTGATGGGGAAAGTGGACCAACAATGTCGAGATGAACATGTGTGAATCGAGCATCAGGAACTGCAAATGAACCGATAGGTGAGTTCGTATGCCGAGTTACTTTGCTGCGTTGACAGGCGATGCACTGTTTGGCCCAGGATGTCAGATCCTTATTCATGAAGGGCCATACAAAGCGTGCACTAATCAACTTCCTGGTTGCTCTGATTCCTGGATGAGAAAAGCCATGGAAGTGGTCGAAAACAACTCGTCGAAAGGCTTCGGGGACGATTGGGCGAGCTGAGCCGGTAGACATATCACAAAAAATGGATCCAGATTGGAGAGGCAAGGGGATTGAAGAGACTTGAAATGAAGGGAAGGATAGAATGGGCAAAAAATTAGGATCACTATGTTGAAGGTTCGCCAGCTTGGCTAGGTCCAACTGCTTGGAAGGGTGAAGAGCGTTGATGTCGGGACGGGATAGTGCGTCTGCGACGACATTGTCCGAACCTGGAGTGTACCGAATGTCGGTAGTGAACTGTGAAATGTAGTCAAGATGGCGTATCTCGCGTGGTGAATATCGATCAGGTTTGGCGTTAAAGGCATACGTAAGTGGCTTATGGTCGGTTTGAATGGTGAACGATCTACCTTCTAACAAGTGCCGGAAATGGCGAATAGCAAGGTAAATTGCGAGTAATTCACGACCAAAAGTACTGTAACGCGTTTGTGCAGCCTGCATCTTCTGCGAGAAAAAGGCTAGTGGTTGAGATGCGTTGTTAACAACTTGATGAAGTACGGCGCCGACGGCAGCGTTCGAAGCATCAGTTGTCAAAATCAGCTTTGTGCTTTCGTGAGTATCGAGGAAAGATAACTTTGTGGCGTGAGCAATGGCTTGCTTGGCTCTTTCGAAAGCGGCAATGGCGACGGGGGCAAAGTAACAGATTTTCTTTGGAACCAAGTAAATCGGTCAGTGGCTGCAAAATATCTGCACAATGAGGGATGAACCGCCGATAGTAGTTGATGATACCAATGAAACGACGAAGTTGAGTGAGAGTGGTGGGTATGGGAAAAGACTCTAGGGCCAAAATGCGATCGGGCAATGGTGAAATACCTGTTGAGTCAATGTGGTGGCCAAGAAAATCTAGGCTAGTAACACCGAATAAGCATTTGTCAATGTTTAAACGTATGCTGTAAGTGGAAAGACGTTCAAACACTGCCCTGAGATGAGCTGCATGCTCCGTTGGGGAGGTGCTAGCAATTAAAACATCGTCAAGATAAGCATACACAAAAGGTAAACCACGTAAAACTTCGTCCATGAAACGTTGAAACGTTTGAGCTGCATTTCGAAGACCAAAGGGCATACGCGTGAATTCGAAAAGGCCAAACGGTGTTGTGATGGCTGTTTTAGGGATGTCATCCGGGGCTACGGGTATGTGGTAGTATGCACGTACGAGATCGAGTTTGGAGAAAATGTTTGTGTGGCATAAGGTACTTGCGAAATCGTGAATATGTGGGATGGGATACCTGTCTGGGATAGTAGCGTTATTGAGAGAACGGTAATCTCCACAAGGTCTCCAATCACCTTTAGATTTCTTGGGTACCATATGTAGGGGTGACGACCAATGACTCGATGAAGTGCGGATGATGCCGAGTTCGAGCATGTGTTCGAACTCGTGTTTTGCGATTGGTAGCTTATCCGGATGAAGTCGGCGGGGTTGGCATGGACAGGTGGACCTTTCGTCTGGATGTGGTGAACGACGGAATGAGTGACCGGTTGGGTGTACTGACATGGATGAGTAAGGGTTGGAAAATCCCTAAGTATGTCAGCAAAATGTGAATCAGGTAAGATAACTCGGATACCTGTGGATGAAGCTGGGGCACTAATTCCGTTGACTGAGAGGGAAGTTAGCATGTCCAAGAGGCGTTTGTTTCGAACATCGACAGACAAGTTGTAGTGGGTCAGGAAGTCTGCACCAATGATGGGTGTTTGGACGTCAGCCAAAAGGAAGATCCACTTGAACGCACGTCGCAATCCGAGGTCAAGGGTGAGGGAACGTTCGCCGTATGTAGCGATGCGGGTACCGTTAGCAGCCTGTAACGAATAAGAGGCAGAATCGTGAAGTGGAGTCTTATGTGGTAGCACGCTAACTTCAGCTCCCGTATCCACGAGGAAACGTAGACCACTTGAACGATCGGTGATGTGGAATAGGCGACTAGTGCGAGGAGGGCCACAGACAGTCGTCGCCGTTACTGACTGGCCGGGGTGTTTAAAGGGGTGTTGGAACGCGGCTTGAAGGAACAAGGCGGTTGGCATTTGCGTGCTTGAGGACCGAAAGTTTGGTGATACCAGCACCAGGAAGGACGGGCACGAGACAACGATCGGGATCGTGAACGTGGTCGATGCTTGTTGATCTCTAGCCGTTGTAGGCGATCGGTCAAAGTATCAAACTTGGCTTGTAGTTGCGATATGGAAGCCAGAATCGGATCGGAATCTGTAGAAGCAGTGGGTGCAGAGCGGGAGACGGAGTTCACGGGGTTACTGGGGTAGGTTTCGTGGATTTTATCGGCCATCTGTGCTAACTGCTCCAAGCTGTGGTCATCAACGAAAGCGCTGATGACGCGGGACATTGACGGTGGAAGTTTGTCGAGCCATAGTTGAGCCATGATTTCCACCGCTAGCTTACCGGCAGAGAAGACTGCGCATGTGCCGAAGCAGTTGTGATGGTGATCTGTCCCCAAGTTCGACAGTGGTGAATAAGTCCCGTAGCATCTTGTTTTCGGACTTTCCTGTCCTACTGATGACGGCCGCTCGAAGGGAGTCATAGGGATTTTCCTTAGGAATATCTTCCAACAGATCTTCCACTTCTGTTGCTACATCACAAGGAAGATGCTGGACGACATAGGAGAATCGGGTGGCTTGGGAGGTGATGCGTCGGGTAGCAAAAACGGCCTCTACCTGGTGAAACCATACCCTGGGATTACGTGGATTATAGTCTGGCAAACGTATGCTAATCGCGTTCTCGACTAAATCCGCTGAATCAAAGTGTGCCTCCATTATGACCGGGCAAAAGAAAAAAATACGACGACCGGAAAGGAAAAATTTTCAAAAAAATCTAGAAAGACACGGGCTCACCAATTTTGTAGTGGTCTGGCTACCCAATAAGTTACTTCACCAGGAGTGTGTGGCAAAGAAATAAAAATAATAACGCTAGGTTGGGTATACAATAATAAAGAGGTCAGATGGAACAGACTCACTAATAATTGTTCTCTTTAAAATAGTTCGTCGTTGGCCCAGGTCAGAGGATAAACAATAATCCAATTATGGTGTTCCAGGGGTCTTCTTCTGAACAGTTCCCACATATAATAGATTCCGAAGATGGTCTGAAATGTTTTGATACCAGAGTTAGCACATGAGACTCGCAAATGACCGCTGCAAGCGCGAGCGAAATCAGAAGAGAAGAGTCGAAGCACGTGACCACGTTTGTATTGCGTGAAATTGTACGTACAAGTGCGCGTTTTTGTAGTTTTTCGTATTCAAGCAAAAAAAACGATTATGCAATTGATGAAATACGTAGTGTTATAATGAAAGCAAAATAAAGGTACAAAACGCCACATTATTGTCCAACTCACTTAATAGCCTCCTGAAAATCTAGTCCACCATGTTGGATGTTCTACTCTCGTCAGTCCTTGTTTATGTCAGTGCAATGCTGACACGGTACTGCTACACCTAGTTTGATAGCATACCTGCAAATATCCGCTTCCTACTTTTGGCTGTGCATTCTCGTCCACTCGTTCTCTTGCATGCAGCTACGAACAAACTCTTCATCCAACCTCCGGGACTCGCGCATTCTAATCACCTGAAACTTTCGTTTGGACCTAAAAAGCTCCGTCACATTTATTCTGTGCTTCTTACAAAGCCGGTCATTTTCTGTGCATGTGCACTCCGCCTTGTGGGTTTGCCCCAACTCCTTCCCCAAGCAACTTTTACACCTGACTTAACTCAGCGGTTACACCAGCACAGTTTCACTGTGCGCCGCGACTCTGAGATGCCTGCTACCATGTATCCATATTGATAATTTCTCCACCCGTCATCTCTACCTACCCGTTTCCTGACCCTGGCCATAAGACAAACAGTCCAAGACCTCAAGGCCCCAATGGTGGGCTTTATTTTAAATTAACGGGCCAGATTTTGGCAATTCTGCTGCCTCACTAGATCCGTTGTTCCGGTTCCTCATTCTCCGAAATTTGAAGTTTTCTTATCACATCTCAGGCAGGACACCTCTTGTTTTGCCCTCCGTTTTATTTTTGCCCACCACCTTCAAATCTAAATAAAGTGTTCTTGTCTTAGCTGTATGTTTCCCAGAAGAAAATAAAGGTCCTAAAAATCGCGTTTCTCTGTCCATGTCAGTTTAGGCATAACCAAATCCATAGCGGATAATGTCAAATGTTTGTGACACGCTTTTTTCCGCGCAATTCCCAGGACCCAGAATTTCCGCCAGTCACATTTGTATTTTGACTCTAACATTGTGCTCATGCCTGACGGTATGCTATACACCAGTATAGAATAAAGATGGTTATTGGAAGAGGCCATCCTGAGCGGCAGAAGTTGAACCCACGATGCCTCACAAAACGATACACAGAAAAAAAGTGGGTTAAGAGGGGTCGTGTTTATTCATAGAGCAAAACCCCTTGTCCACATGCCTTTGGTTAAGCCCGGAAACATGAGCAGCCTTCAACCAAGAACTGCACATCCGAGACACCTTTTGTGACAATCCTCTGTAAGTGCAAATGTGGGCGCTCATTAGAGGCAAACCGACTGATGGGCACCGGCCTACTCGCTGCGGACAGCGTGCCAGCTTTTGAACAGGAACTTCAGCACTGTTTTCGCTGCGTCTAAGGATGGGAGCAGAGTGATATTTTACCGCCGGGAAGGCCAACAATTCTAATAATTCTGGGTCGGCTTTGGTTTCGAGGCCCGTATAGGCACCCGCACTGCAGATGTTGGTTTCCCGTTCTGGTGATTCCAACTCCTCTCCTTCTGGCCGGAGTAATAACAATTTGAATTCCGGCCTGCTTCAACCCCTTGCTTCCGGGAAAAGCAGTTTCTCCACAGTGGATAAAAATGCCAACAGTCGCTAAATGCATCGCGCGGATTGCATCCTCTTGTAATTCTGGACCCAGCATTATCTGAAGATTCAAGATGAAGATGCTCCTCTCGGTTGTTGAAATTACGGGTGCTGTTAATCCGTCAGATAACACTGTAAGACTCTGTCGTCTCTTTGGTAGTTCCACTGAGTCACCAAGGATATCAGCCAAAACCGATTTTCTGCGCAGATGACGGCGCGCGTAAATTGAGCAAGTGTTCTCCCGACTGAGAGAGGTTTGTTTGGCTTATTCGGCCGCGATCAATTTCGCTTTGGTTCATGGTGACTCTAGTTCCGCCCGCTGTAATCGATGTGCGTAGGATTCTTAGGCACAGCGCTGTTGAATTTGTGATCTTGGTCCCCGGAATCATAACTGGCATCTGAATTGACAACCAGACTGACTGCTAGTGAGGAATTTGGTGTGGAGTCTTGCAGTTACGCATTTCTGAAAATGTCCAACGCGGAAGTCTACACCATGGTGGCTACGTGGACTAAAAGCGTCGGGGGTAGCTTCTTCCATGTTGACCGTTTAGCGGTTATGGGACGGAGCCCCTGGACGGAGCTCCAGTGCGTCGGATCAAGTGGACCTCTTGCAGCGGCGATGACCGAAGTCGTTCAACAGAGCGTTTGGACTCAACGTCACTGCACCCACCAGATACCGCGCGGGCCAACAACCGTCCCTCGTGGATTTGGTCATCACCAACGAAAGACATTTCGTTGATCAGGTGACAATTAACGCCCCACCGGGACATAGCGACCACTGTGTGCTGACCGTTGATTTCATCTCCTATTGGGCCACAAATCCCGAACCCCAAACGTGGATTCGAAACTTCTGCCGTGCAGACTGTTCGGGAATGCGCATCTTTCTTGACCAAGTTAAACTGGGACCAGCCTCAGTGGAAGACTTATATAGGACTATTGTCCAGAAAGTTCGCAAGGCTGACGCGATGTTTGTCCCAAAAAAACCAGCACGCAGTCGGAGCCGTAAACTACCCAAAAGCAGTTGGCGTCTTCTGAAAAGAGGTCACAACTATTTTTCAAAAAGTTGACTACAGGAACACAGAAGATGAGCTGGCATTTCGTAAAATGCGGAACCGCTGTAAATCGGAAATCCGCCAATGGAACATACGAAAACAAGCCACCATTCTAGACCTCGCCCGGAAGAACAGAAATGTGCGAATACATGAGACATCGCCGAAGAAACAAGCCATCCGCGTTCTCCTCGAGGGACAGGAACGGGAACCCACGAGTGACCCAATAGTGGTATCTGAGTTCTACAGAGATCACTATGCAGGTCTGTATTCAGTCCCAGCGTCCTCGTCACATCCAACCTTGTCAAGGCGTACCTACGAACGGCCTCTAACCGACTTGGTATTCACGGTGGAGGACATTCGTCAACTCCTGCACAAGATCAACCCATTCTGCGCGTTGGGGCCCGACGAAGTCCACCCAAGGATCCTGAAGGAAACGTCGTACACACTGGCAACTCATTTCCATCTGCTGTTTCGTCAGTCGCTTGACGAAGGCCACCTCCCTCTGTTTGGAAGGAAGCGATTGTCACGCCAATCTACAAAACTGGTGACCGACTATCGCCTGGCAGCTACAGGCCTATAAGCCTCACTAGCGTGCCATGCAAGGTGATGGAACGCATTCTGAAGCGAGCCATTCTAGATCACCTTACTTCCAACAACTTGATTTCTCAAGCTCAACACGGATTTCTCCCAAACCGTTCCTGCGTGACGAACATGCTCGTATTTATGGACAGCTTAACCCAAGCCAAGGACGAGGGACTCATATCGGATGCCATTTTTTCGACTTCTCAAAAGCATTTGATCGAGTCCCACACGTCCCTCTGCTCCACAAACTCGAGTCTTACGGGATTCAAGGGAAAATCCTACACTGGATCAAGGCATTCCTATCAGACAGATCATTCCGAGTGAAAGTAGGCTCGACCTACTCTTCTGCGGCGCCGGTCTCCATTGGAGTTCCTCAGGGCTCCGTTTTGGGACCTTTGCTGTTTCTGATATACGTCAATGACCTTCCAGATGTTCTTCAAGTCCATGTCTACTTTTTGCGGACGACTTGAAATCGTGGAGTTCCAATGCCAGTGCCCTCCAAATTGATGTAGACGCCGCAAAGCAGTGGTCGTTGGACTGGCACCTTCCTCTGAATGACGAAAAGTGCGTCCATATGTCATTTGGAGGAGACTCAGCGAACTCCTTTGTCATGCATGGTGAGAAAGGACCAGAAGACATCACGAGGATAGATGCCAAAAGGATTTGGGTATCTGGCTCTCTCCAAACCTGTCCTTCTCACTGCACCTTGAGAAATCGGCTCAGAAGGCATTCGCTGTTCTACGGATGATTCGGCGTACCTTCCTCGTATTACTCGCACGGACTTCCAATACTCTATGGGGCCTATGTCAGACCGCTCCTTGAATATGCCAACCCGGTTGTCTACTCATGACGCACGAAAGACGTAATCCTCATTGAGCGTGTCCAGCGAGCTGCTACGAAAATGGTTGCCGGTCTCAAGTCCATGGACTACGAAACGCGTCTCGCGGTGCTCGACCTCTTTCACTTGGAGTATCGTCGCCTCCGAGGGGACTTAATTCTTGCTTAGGCCCTGTTTGAACAAGGCCTGGCCAACAGAGTTTTCACCGTTGACCCAGCAAACACACGGCGGGGACATGGTAAGAAGGTTTTTAAGCCCAGAGCGCACAACTCTCAGTAGGCAAAATTTTTCTCATTTCGTAAGCTGTGGAATAACCTTCTTAGACGGTTGTCCACGCTCCATCTAGAACCCAGTCCAACACACTATTAGACTATTGTAGTTCACAGTAAGTCAGGAAAACGTAAGTAAGGACACGGGTGTATTGTGTACACGCGGCCAACTTGGTCCGCTTTCGAGGCGGGTCAGCAAACAACTGAGTACATATCAAGTCAACCCACAGCGCTCACACGAGCCAATCAATCGGACACGCACCCAATCAGCCACTCAAGTCACACGCCAGATCGATGGGGAACGACGAACGGACACGCACACGCGCACACGCGCAAACTCTGACACACCGACACAGCTACTACAGTCCTCCACCGCTAGATTTAGCCAACTCCAGCTTGATAACGTTCGACCGGCCTTGACTCCCTAGCCGACCGGCGCAGGCACCTTGACGCATCTGTGGTTGTTTCCAAACTCTCTTGCTTCAGTCCGGAGTCCGCCTGCACTGTCGGCTCAAGTGTTTGTTCCGCATCTGGTCCATGCTTCCTAGTTCTGATGTGGTCTAAATGACGACGTATTATCCTGCCGTCTTCTAACAGCATGTCAATAAGGTTACGATTTGTCGACTTCACACATCCACGCACCCATTCATTATCTGAAGGCTGAAGTTTGACGTAAACCTCCTCGCCACCTCGTAATGTGCGAGGTCGGGCGTGTTTATCTGCATTTTGCTTCATGGAACACTGCCGTTGTTTGACCTTAAGCGCCAAATCCGGCCGCAGCAGATCCAGACGTGTTCGAAGTCTTCGTCCCATTAGCAATTCGCAGGGAGCCTGGCCCGTAGTAGTGTGCGGCGTAATTCTGTACTGCAGCAAAAACTTGTCCAACCTTGTTTGTAGGGGACCCGGGCTTTGTTTCATCAATCCATTCTTCACCGTTGCCACCGCGCGTTCCGCCAAGCCGTTAGAAGCGGGATGGTATGGTGCTGTTAAAACATGCTCAATCCCGTTGGTTCTCAGGAACTGTTGAAATTCCGCACTGGTAAAAGCCGTGCCGTTATCAGAAACAATCGTATCCGGTACACCATGCGATGCAAAAATGCTGCGAAGTATAGACATGGTCGACGCACTAGATGCAGTTCTAGTGGGCACCGCTTCTATCCACTTGGAATATGCATCGACAATCACCAGGATCATGTAACCTTCAACAGGGCCACAATAATCCACGTGTACGCGGCTCCACGGTCGTGACGGCCACTGCCATGGTGATATGGCGCTGCTGCGGGCAAAGCCCTACTTTGCTGACACGCTTCACACCTTTGCACGATCCTTTCCACATCGTGATCGATACCAGGCCACCAGACATAGTGTCTGGCTAAAGCCTTCATTCGCGTGTTACCTGGATGGCCTGAATGTAATTCCCTTAAAATGTCCGGACGGTAGCGCCTCGGAATTATCACTCTTGCTCCCCATAGTAAACATCCATCCTCTACACTTAGCTCCGACGATCGTTCATAGAATCCGCTTAGTGCACTTCCAACATTCTCCGGCCACCCGTATGAAGTGAAGCGAAGCACTCGTGAAAGTTCTGGATCCTTTCTTGTTTCTAGTCGTATTTCCGCCGCAGTGATAGGCAAATCATCAACCCAAGTCATTAAATTTACCAGCTCGGCTGGTTTCGGTGTGTGTAATGGTACATCTCGTAATGGCAGGCGACTTAGGGCATCCGCCGTGAGATTCCCTTGTCCAGGAGCGTACCGCAAATGATACCGATAGCATGCCAGTTTTAAGGCCCAACGTTGCATTCTAGGCGACGTCATTTGAGGAATTGGTTTATTTTCTCCGAGGATTCCAAGTAGAGGCTTGTGGTCTGTAAATATGTCGAACGTTTGACCGAAAAGGTAGTGCTGAAAACGTGTTACTCCGAACAGAATCGCCAATGCCTCCTTATCGATTTGTGCGTAATTCCTCTCAGCAGGCGACAAAGATCTTGAAGCGTAAGCAACTGGTTTGAGAAGTCCCGATTTATCCTTCTGCGATAACACGGCTCCAACACCATATGGTGAAGCATCACAAGCGAGAACAATGGGCTGTGTTGAATCGAAATGAGTGAGCACTGGAGGATTCGTAAGGGCACGTTTCGCCTGTTGAAACGCCTTCTCTTGTTCATGATTCCAAATCCAGCTAACTCCTTGACGTAGCAAGTAATTCAGTGGGTGGAAAAGTGTGGCGGCTTGCGGAATAAACCTCGCATAGTGATTAACCATGCCCAAGAAAGATCTTAGTTCATGTTTGTTCCTGGGTTGCGGTGCCTCTAATATGGGACGTATTTTCTCGGCTAGAGGGGCCAAACCCTCTGCACTGATGCGGAAGCCCAAATAGTCCACATGATCCACCAGGAAGTCACACTTTTCTTTCTTTATTCGTAGTCCACACTCCTTCAAACGATCAAGTACCAGTTTCAACGACTTTAAATGCTCCTCCATGGTACACCCGGTTATCAGAATATCGTCTAGATAGACGAACGTTTTAGGTATCCCCGCAATAACGTTTTCAATTGTGCGTTGAAATATGGATGGAGCGGAGTGGATTCCAAAAGGAAGGCGATTAAACATAAACAGACCTCTATGAGTACTGATGGTTGTAACGGGTTTCGCTTCCTCCGTTAATTCCAGTTGCTCGTAAGCATGAGCTAAATCTAGTTTTGAAAAATATTTGCTCTTGCCAATTTGTGCGTAGACGTCTTCGATTTTAGGCAATGGGTAGTGTTCTGGGGGTGTGCTGGCATTGACCGTAGTTTTATAGTCACCGCAAATTCTAACTGTGCCGTCCGGTTTCAGTATTGGCACAATTGGTGTAGCCCACTCCGAGAACTCCGTGCTTTGAATTATTCCTTCCCGTTGCAAACGGTTAAGTTCTTCTTCGACCTTTGGACGCATCAAGTAGGGCAGTGAGCGAGCCTTCAGGAATCGCGGTTGTGTTCCCGGCGGAACGTATATATTCACCTTTCCCCGGAAAACTTGCCAGTCTTCGGCTCTGAAAATACTTCTTCATAATTGCGGATAAGAGACTGAACCTCAGGGAGTGTCGAGACCTGGTTTAACGTAAGTATGGGTAGTTGTTGAAGCCAGTCACGTCCTAACAGGTTTGGACCATTTCCTTCAGCAATATATATGGTTTCGTTCACCGTGACACCCTTATATGAAACATTCACATTTTTCGTCCCCAGCAACTTCACCTCTTCTCCTGTATATGTTCGAAGCCGCACTGGGGCTTGCTGAAGTTTATCTTTCACGGTCGGTCCCAGGTTGTCTTGCCATGATTTTTCACTGCATAGTGTTACGGCACTACCCGTATCCAGCTCAAAAACCATTGGCGCACTGTTCACCTGTAGTTCTACTTGATACGGCGGTTGAACACGGTTGGTGGGAGCAGCTGCATGAAGGACGTATTCCGGGATTTCTGACCTTGTAACTTGATTCGTAACAGCAGCGTTAGTTTCGAACGCTGGTGCTGAGCGGCACACTTTCGCGAGGTGGCCACGTTTCTTACAGCGATTGCAAACAGTTTGTGTGTGCCGGCAATCCTTCGGATGAGAGTGACGGCCTCCACAACGATAACACTTAAACTGTGTTCTGTTCGACGATTGCTGTAGTCGATTCACCTGAGACGATGAATCCACCGACTCTGATGTCACGGTAGGTTGCACAGATTGTAACAAGGTTGCGTTATTTTCTGCTGCTTCCAATGCCACCGCAGTATCGTAGGCCGTTTCCAAAGTTAAGTTACTATCAGCAAGTAAACACTGTTGTATGCGAGCGTTTCTCACACCAACTACTAAGCGATCTCTGAGCATATCGTTTCGAAAATCTCCGTAGTCACAGTGCTCCGTAAGGCTCCGTAATTCCGCTACAAAATCCGCAATGGATTCTCCTTCCTTTTGTACTCTTGTATTGAACTTGAATCGTTGAGCGATAACAGAAGGTTTAGGGTTGTAATGCTTGGAAACGATAGACACAAGATCGTCAAAAGTTTTCGTATTTGGTAAATCCGAGAGACCAAGCTGCGTATCAAACTGTATGTTGCCGAGCCACAAATCGTAAGAAGTATGTTCACTTTCCGCTTGTCGTCTGTGATCTCGTTTGCAAGAAAGTAACAATTCACCCGTTCCACGTATTGGTTCCAAGAACCTTCAGTAGCAGTAAATTCCTCTAGCTTTCCGATAGACATTTGGTAAGATGGGTTCGTCAGACCCTCGCCAGTATTGTAGTTCACAGTAAGTCAAAACACGTAAGTAAGGACACGGGTGTATTGTGTACACGCGGCCAACTTGGTCCGCTTTCGTGGTGGGTCAGCAAACAACTGAGTACATATCAAGTCAACCCACAGCGCTCACACGAGCCAATCAATCGGACACGCACCCAATCAGCCACTCAAGTCACACGCCAGATCGATGGGGGAACGACGAACGGACACACACACGCGCAAACTCTCTGACACACCGACACAGCTACTACATAGACACTTATTTACGCGAATCCTCGCGCTGACAAGCATACTGCCCCACGCTGAGAACCTGAAGAGCAGTGCAACACCCTTTTTTCACTTGTGCCTTTCAGATGAACGACAGCCACCGAACGACAAGAACAAAACCGACCCGGGAAACTTGGGCGAAAGCCTTGATTCTGTGTATCAATCCGCGAATCCGTGAATCGAGCCTCAATTGGCTCCACCCGCGCAATCCGTATTCTCGCTATGGAACAGCCATACAATTCAGCCGTCTAAGTAGCCGGTCTTTGGTTTGATTGCCCGGCTGGGTATTTGGGTTTCCAAAAGATCTAGTCATCAGTCAAAATGACGTCATCTGCACACTGTCGCTGTACGCTGTGAAGCGCAACGATAAATTTGTAGTCGTCCTTTGTGTAGTGTTGCGCTTGTGGTAACACGCACGCTAACAGTCCGGGCTGACATTCGATTACAACTGGTTGTTCGGTCGGACGGTTGTGGTAGATGGCTTCTTATCCTGTGTCCTGATTTGCCGATGATCACATGACGCTTGAGCTTGCCCCCTGTTATCGTACTCTTGTCGGTGCCAGAATGACGTTCGTCCTTAACCTCAATGGGTTCCAGATTGTGATCTGGATCCCAAGTATTCCATTGTTTCTTGGGGTTTTGTCTACTTTTTATCTCTGGTTGAGTACTGTCGCTGAGAAATTGGTCTCTTGCACGTAGTGCTGCGTAAAGTAAAGCTGGCTCAGTATGCAGGTTGTTGGAATCTGTCTTGGAGTACCATGCTTCCGTTAATTTTCTCTTGTGTCTTTTGTCTTCACGTACCAAAACGTTTGCGTATTCTAGGCTGAATTTGCGGCCTTTTTGGTCATCATATATGAATATAAATGATAAAAGGTAATGTCTTCTGAGAGCTTCATTGTGTTCCTTTATTTGTCTACACACTTGCTGCCAGTTTATCCAACGTAGAGCTTGATGCGTTTGTTACGGCTGAATTGGTATACTACACTATTCCTCTCGGCTTTACCTTGTTTGTCCTCCAGTATTTGGATAAGTTTCCGCAAAGTGACATTTTGTTTGTGTGCCCTTTTGAAGTTATTTAATGGTTATGCCATCAGATATATCTTTGAAGCCAGGTACAGCTACCCGTCTTGTTGGTTGTTCTTGCTTTTTCTGTTGCTGGAATGCTTCCTCCTACTTTTTTTATAAAACCCCTTAAAAATCTATTGTTTTGGAATAGCTTGCGTAGGAAGCTTTCTTCCATTTTGGTTTTGTGATACTGCAATATGTCTACATCCTTGTAAAAAGGATGTGAATACAGTTTTCACTGCAGTTAAGTGTGGTTGCTGTTGTAGTTTAATATCTGTTTTTATTGTCTCCCTGCGGTATTCGCAAGCTCAGAGAGTTCTATTCACCTCTCCGATTACAAAAGATTCGGGTGGTAGTGGCCGTTGGCTCTCCTCTACCCTGAATCTAAATTTATTGTTTTCAAGCATGGTATTGGGTAGTTCATGGGAGGACTCAGAAATGTCGGTAGAGAGCACATATCTCAGTGACAAACGGTGCGTGAAGGGCCAGTCGCCGATAGGTTGTTATCAAGGAGGCACGAAGACAATGTATTCTCTTTACACCTTGTTCTTAATTTTTGTCCGACCAAATGCTTGCACAGCGACAGCTAACGGAATGTGAATCGGGAAACTGCAGACCTCAGCTGAAATACGGGAGGCCGCTGCACGAAGACAGACACTTTGTAGGCGAGGATTTTGGTGAATTTCTTACCACCATGGACAACCAAAACCCCCGCTAGAAATGCTTGAGCAGTAGATTTTTATCTGCACTCTTGCCTGTTTGTCCTCATTTTCAGTAGGCCTCGTAAGTCTGATGTCTAGTATTCAGTGGACGCCAGTTGCAAGGTATACCTCATTGTGAATCCGAACACGGGAAGGATGTCATGCAAGCACGAATCTACAAGAATATCACTCAGGGTGCTCGCTTTTTACGTAAGATGATTTACTCAGTTCGTCATCAGCCACATAGATTTTCTAGCAATATTTTTTAATCTAACGAACCTCTTATATTTATGGGCGCTGCCCCTCAAAAAATCCGTACCTGTCCTTCCAAGATATTTGTGATTGTCAAAACCCCTAGTATAACTAAAAATTTCCTCTGAACCCTCTTGGACTATTGGCTTTTTCAAGTTGATAGCCTGCAGGTAAGCTTGGTTGGATTAGCCGTCAGTTGCGCTCGAAGTGAGAGTGACTAGTTTTCAGCACCATTATCAGGTTCAATTTAAGGGATAGACTGTCGCGCCCTACCACGTTTCTGTGTGTGTTCAGTGGTGTGACCGCGGCGAACATCGCCCGTCGGTCGTAGGTAAAGCCTTTGTTAGACGGAATGTGCGAAACCTACCCCGTGTCCCCAAATGGTGTTTGGAGGAAACGGGCTCAAGCGTGAATGATGATGATAATAATAATAGTAATGTTTATTCCCAACTTGTGGGTGACAAACCGTCTGGCATGGTCATACGTTTACAGTCAGAATGAAGCATAAATGAGGGACTTTCGGGTAATGCGGATTGCGCGAAAAGGACAATGTCATAAACAGTGGGAAATATCCGATGCAATAATACTAATAGGCTTCTTTCCCAACTTGTAAGGAACAACGGGCATGAGGTCCGACTAGTTCAAAGACATAGCCGGCTGGCGTAAACTAAAGCTGAAAACCATTGCTGGCCACGAATGACCTTGGGCGGTTGGGTAAATGGCCGGAGTCACAACGAATAAGGTGGAGATGGAGATGGAGATGGAATAATTCGAATTGGGAGCACATGGCAAGTTTTGTCTCAAAAATGTGGTTTAATCTGAAACTAAGCAGACTCACTGGTTGCAATGTTGTGGGGGAGTCGGGTGCAGGGGGTAGGTTGGATGGGGACATGGTGCTAATACACAGGGCGAACCGAACGCCGTGCACGGATTTGAACTTGTGGAAGGGGCAAGCCGAAATTGTGGCAGAAAACTAGGCTAGTCAACTTTGGGTGAAAATCCATCGAGTACGAAAGAGCTCGTTCCAGAGACGGGGCCGGATGTAAAATTTGCTCGCAGTTGCGACTACAGGCTCGATTATGCGAGGGGTTGCGGTTGAGATTCTGAAGAGAATAGTTGCGATAGTGCCATCACACTGGGTATGGCAGTGCCATGCTATCATTGCACTGATATGCTTTGGTTTATGGACAGCTTCGTAACGGTCGTCAAAGGTGCCGCGATCGGAGAAGAGGTACGCAGTTTCGTGACGGCTGGATCTGGGTGAGACGGAGATTGACACAGAGTCAGGCGGATGCAGGGTCATGGATAATTTTCCTTTCGTTGGAGGATCGTGTGAGTGTAGACCAGGAACCAGCCAGTTTGAATGAATAACAGTTCTACGGGGCGTTTGGGCAACTGTGGTAGAAGTTTGAAGCTGGGGAAGAGGGACGACGTGGAAGAAATAAAATGAAAGCAGTAGCGTGTGGCGAGTGTCAGGAGGCATAAGATACAATGGTGTAAGTAGAAAAAATCTAAAAGGGGATGACAGCAAGCTAAATGGACCCAGGAAAGGTGGATACGCTTGCTGATCTAGAAACCAAGTACTGGTTGGGCCAGAGGAGGTGCCTAGTTTTAGGAAGGTAAGAACTTTGTCGTTAAGGTAGCTAACAGGCCAACTAGCTGATGGACTAGTTGGAACAGGCGGTAGTCGTTAGCTTACAAAAGAATCATGATATAGGGTCTCCATTGTGTAAAAAAAGAGGGGTTAATATGAGCAGTGACATTACGCAAGTAAAAGGCGGACAGGCAACAGATTCCCAGATAATGGATAAGGCTTGTATTTTAACTTAACGTCAACCTAACAGGAAAGTAAGATTAAGGCTCACCAGTCGCCGAGTCACTGCTGGCAACTCCAGAAAACGAATGGTGCATAGCAAAAAAACAGCCATTAAGTGCTAGCTGTGACTGCTTGTAATCAGGAAATAATAATTTATCTGCATTTTGTGCATATGATCGCTATAGATGCCAAGAGGGAAGAAAGTGTGTGTTATGTTTGGATGATGAAGTGGACTTGGGGTGGTGTGATCCAACTAAGACGAAGGTGCCATCTCCTTGCACGTCGACGTTAGACATGAACCTCACACAGTACGCTCAGGCTACCCCATGCATACATATATTTCAAAACAAACGGAAGGACAGCTGTCATTTGCTCGCATTTCTTGGTGTTGCGAGACAAATGACAACCGGAACAGGTCCAATCCAGCTACAGACAAACAGCAGCAGTGCCCTTTTTTGGTTTTCCTGAATGCGCAGCATCCGGTCTGAACCAGTCGTCATCGGTACACAGCAAGCCTTCGGTGTCACACAATGAGCACTCTCGGTTGGTGCGATCCGGAACTTTATTGATCGCAGAAGCGATCGAAATTCCGCTGCACGACTCATAGATTTGCTTAATAATAACTTCTATCACAACTAAACCCGAGCTACTCGGAGGCAGATCTGGACCCACAAATCTAGCCTTGACTTCACCAACTTGGTTGTATGACTCCTTGACATGTGCGGCTTACATCCGAAAATTTTCCCTCATTATTTCAACTTTTCCTCCACTAAAGATTCTGCATCCTTGAATTTGTGCAGTATTTTCACGTGATTTCCTATGACATAATATTGTGGTGAACGAGCCAAGGGGAAATATTCTTTGTTCGCTACCTCTATTTGTATTACGAATTTCGCTGAGAAATTCGGTCGGTTGGAACAATTCTAGGGAAAAACAGAGAACCGTGGTAATCTTCAGAATTTCTCTAAGCGGCTGCGTTTCTGTCGCTTTATGTGCTAAATATAGTAAATGAGGAAGCGGGGCTCATGCGGATTTGCGTACTTTGCGTTCATGACTGCGTAAGACATACAGCTCTCAGACAATGCAAGTAAAATAATTTTACCTGGAAGTCACTCTAAAAGCAATCTGGCTTTAATGACAGCCTCCTTAGCCCCAAAATAGGCGTAACAGACTCCAATGGAGCGGGGTGCTTTTCCTGCGTACGTTCTGAGGGGTGTTTCCGGCTTAAGGATTGTGCACCCATACGCTGTCACCTCTATTGTATGGTCAAAAATACCATACGCAGCGTCCTATTATCCCATCACACAGCATCAGCTCCTAGTGGAGTGCAATTCTGTGCTTGTATCAGACAGTTCTTTGGAGAAAAATAGTTGGCCTTTATTGCTGTGCGCCGAGCTGACGCCCGAAGTTTTGCCGACCTATTTGGTGCGCCATGGCAAACATGGTATAACAGTAGGAAAAGTTGATGCTAACTATATGACCAAATCAACCAGCGAATTTTTAAGGGGGCGTGAAGTACAACCATGGTAAAAATATTTATTTAACGGAAAACTGGGAAATGGTCACATACTATGCACTGACCAGCGAAGTAAAATATCACCATAAAACGTAGAAAGTTCAAATCGGATCGGAATGCATATCAACACAGCAATAGATTTGGGTTAAAATGGTCAGAAAAGGAAGAGACTGGGTGTACGCTAAGGGGCAACGTATTCACCGAGATGCTTCAACCTCCACTGCTTTCTTCACTTTTCTCGCCACTTTTATGTCAAAAGACATGAAAAAGTAAGTCGGAATGAAAGACAAAAGAAAAAAGGGTTGAACTGGGCCAAAAATAAAACCACAGAAAAAGAATAAAAGCACTTAAGGGCGAAAATAGAGTTAGGTTATCGCTATTACTCGCCTGTTAACCAGTGCCAGGTTTCAACGAGTTTTGTCCAACAGGCCATTACTGTTTATTATTTTAACACACGGCGGTAACATGGTAAGAAGATTTTCAAGCCTAGAGCGTAAGCCTTTATTAGGCAGCAGTTTTTCTCATTACTGGTAGCTGGGGGCCGAATACTCCTTCTCCCAAGGTTGTTCACGTTGCATCTAATACTCAGTTCAAAACATTTTTAGACGACTTTTCAGCTGAGCCCCGGCGCCGGCAAGATTACTTCCCCACAATGAGAAATTAAGGAGCAGTGCTTCACCCTTTTTTCGCTTGTGCCCTCAGGCTAACGGAAGTTTCTGAACCAAAAAAGCAAAGCCGACTCGGAGAGCTTGAACGAAAGCCTCGGTCCTGCGCATCAATCCGTGAACCCGTGTGAACTAGCTCGTCTCAAGGTCTGAGACTCAAGGACGCGGCGGGCTTTCTGTGACCGATCATTCAATTTTGGTCGAAAGATGACGTAAGTTATTGGTTAACGCCGATTCCGGTAGAATGTTTGGGTTATTCTCAAACGAAGCAGTTTTTGAGCCTTCCTGGGGTTAAAGCAGTAGAATTGAATGGTTAGGATGGTGTAGTTTTGCCTTGACACCCAGGGTGACCATAGGTGACTCATTAACTTAGTATATTTGTGCTGCTATGAAACTACCGTCATGTTATTCATTTGTGCCACAATGTTTGAGCGTTTACATATGGAATGTTCAGTCCTTCAATCAAGCCCAGACCGTTCGCACAATTAGAACTGGAGTAGTACATGCGCACTCCTGACACGATATTCTCTATAAAAAAAGCTGGCAGTCTCTGAAATAAGGTACTTAAGATTGTCAACGCAACGGGTGTCACTATATTCGAATGTCGGTTTGATTGCTGCAGTTCGGTTGACGAAAATGGGATACTGAACTTGTGTTGCCCCCCAATTACTGTAAATTAGCATATTGCTTCTAACAGCACCTCCGTGATCACTGTTTTTCTGTTCCCAAAGAATATTCATTCGGAAGTACTCTCCAGCCTTGCCTTCTGCTGCTTAACCATCTAACTCAAATGTCAGCTCCTTCCTAAGCCCAGTGCTTAACCCAAAACAAGTACCCCCGTACACATGCATTTTTAAGTAGAAAAGCGCCACTACTTTCCAGCGCGAAGTGACCTTTGAAGTCTGCATGGAAATAGGTGGGAAATACCTTTACCTCGCCGCGTCATCCTGAGGACTATGTTCCGCTGAGTCTGGTATGGCGATCTTGTGGTCAAATACATGTCGACAGAAGAGGGCTTGTCTAATGAGAATCATCCATTTGAGTAGAACATGACAGTAGCTCTATCATAGTTCCCGATAGGGTGGGGCTCGAGATGGCGTAGTGGTTGAGGTAACAGCTTACGCACGGGAAGATCCGTGGTTCGAACCCAACCTCAGCATTCCAACTGCTCCTGTCTAGGCTTGGCGACCAGGCAATATCCCAGCCGTCGTGCCTCCTTCCGTTGGCCTAGCAGCTAGGCGCCGAAATGGTGCTACAGCTGAATGATTTTTTCACCGTGTGATTGGACGATTAATTTGACTTCCCGGGTACAACAACACGGCCAAAGTATCGGCTAACATGTCGCCACTTTTCCTTTCCTTCACTGCCTCTAGCCTCTGCAGCAGAATGAGATGGCTCTGATAATCCTTCGGATTGGCACTGCCCGCGAGAGAGCTGGTAGTGAAGTCCTCGCACAGGAATGGGTGGTTCTAATTCCCCAAATTCCGTGGAGGACGCGAAGGCCGAATTGATTGGATATCCGGGATCTCATGTAGCCCTCCACAAACGGTAGTGCAAGGTGGTGACAATAAAAGTTGTTGGATTTACGCAGAACGTTCCCAGATCATTGCAACTACCAATGTTGGAGTATTTTCGTAAGGCCCGACCTAAAGCTGCCACCTTGACGTAGTGGTCGGGCTTGAGTGCTACAATGATCCCGCGGGCTATACTGGCTGGAACGTCGTTCCACAAGGTGCAACCATGCCAGGAAGGCCAAAGGGGAGCAGTCAGACCAAGAGCAGCGAGACCCCGTACTACGAGTAATCGTGCTACGAGGCGGTCTGGGGGTAAAGTCGTACTGTCCTCTGCGACAGGAGTGTGAAGGCAGTAAGGTGTTTCCCCCAGGTGACCAGCATGTCCATATTTATGGAAGCAGCGATGCTGCCTTCCCCCGAGGAAGGACGGGTTAGAAAAGGTCGGCCCTAAAAACCGCACACTCCGATCGCCCAACGGTTGACCGTGACCGCCGGCGCATTATCCACTACGGTCGAAATACTTTTAAAACCAAAGAGTCCGGTGCTACTCAAAAGGCACCTGCTGTGCGCAGCCGCATCAGGAATGAGACAGTAATGCCTTATTCCCTGCGCCCTCGGGCCAGGCCGGCCCCCTAAAGCCAAGTAGGTCAGACTATTGAGTCATCGGCTCCGGGCAGGGTCCCCAAAGAAAACCCTACATCTTCCCATTGCCTCGTGAGTTAGACTTTTGAGTCAAAGACTCAAGGTGGGGTACCTCAACCAAACCCCCTTCCTCGGCCTGGGCAACCGGGAAGTATCATTTGCCCGCGCAGTTCTGTGTCCACCGATGTCCCTCCCCAACCCCTTCCCACCACACAAGCAAATGTCACTGGGTCACTTGACTGTCAGTTATCTGACCGAAAGGCCCTATGCCCCTTGCTGCCTATTAACAGTAAACAAAATAACACCCTTCTAAATCCACGAGATCCTTTCTATAGAGGAGCTTTTAACGTCCGTACTCTATGTCAAATTGGCAAACAGGCAGAGCTTGCTGAAACTTTATACTCCCTTAAAATTGATATATGCTGTGTCTCCGAAACACGCATACAAGACCCAAGCGTGGTTATGCATCTCAGAACGCCAAGGATGAACTCAGCTCTTTCACATTTCTCCCTCCGTGTGTCCGGTGACCCAGAAGCGATGACTCGTGGACTATATGGCGTGGGAGTTGCACTCAGCCCCAGAGCTGAACGCGCTTTGCTGGATTGGATCCCAGTGAACAGTCGGCTTTGCGCCGTCCGGTTATCCAGTTCAATCAAGCTCAATGCCTCTCGGCATAAAAAGCGCTGCCTGTTTGTAGTGTCGGCTTATGCCCCAACGGAGTGCAGTTCTGATGTTGAGAAGGATACCTTTTATCGAGAACTATCCGGGCTCATTCGGCAGGCAAAAAGCACTGATATTGTGATCCTTGCAGGCGATCTGAATGCTCAAGTGGGTCGTCTGAGCTCCTTGGAATCACATTTGGGCGGTCGATTTGGAGTCGATGCTCGCCGCACAGACAACGGAGATCGACTCCTTCAGTTGTGTGCTGACCATGAACTGTTTCTGGCAAGTACGAACTTTCAACATAAGCGTTCGCATCGCGTGACCTGGCGGCCACCAACTGCAAATCAACCGTGGACCCAGTTGGACCACGTGGCCATCAGCTACCGGTGGAGAGCCACAATTCAAGACTGCCGTTCCTTTTGGGGCACTCCACTTGATTCCGATCACGCCATGGTGCGTGCACGCCTGACAGTTCGCTTCCCTTCAGGCCCTCGCAAACTAGAAAGAAGCATGCCAATCCAGTATCTTCGAAGATCGACCATAGCTCAACAGTACCGATCTGAGCTAGCCCAACAACTCTCTACATGCACTGGCAGTGCGAGTGTAGATGAAGCATGGCAAAATGTGAAAGAAGCCATGTTAGCGGCGTTCAGTGCTGTCTGTCCAACCTCCCCGATTCGACCACAAAACCACTGGATATCGGCGAGGTCGCTATCCATGATTGATGCCCGGAAATCCATACCAGCAGGCAACGCGTACGACGGCGCACGCAAATCCCTTAAACGCCAAATAGTGAAGAGCCTAAGGAAAGACCGAGAGCTCTGGTGGAAATCGAAAGCTCGAGAGATGGAGAAGGCTTTTGCTACGGGAAACAGCCGTGCCCTATATCAACTGATACGATCGACTGGTCCCAGGAAAACAACGGTCAGCGAAACGATAAGTGAAAAAGACGGCTCATTAATTCACTCCCAAAAACGTCGACTGGAAAGATGGGCCGAACACTTCGAAGAGCAGTTCAGCTGGCCTCCTGCAACACAGCCTGTGGAGATAATGCATACGGGCCAGTGGAATGTAAACCTTGATCGTCCTTCGGAAGAAGAAATAAAGTACGAACTATCCGTACTAAAACGTGAGAAGGCACCAGGACCGGACGGTCTCTATCCAGCCCTCTTCAAAGAAGGCGGAGAATCCCTGGTGACCCATCTGACAAAGCTTGCTGGTGCTATATGGAACGAAGAGAAGGTGCCTGCAGAATGGGGCATGTCGACAGTTATCCCTATTTTCAAAAAGGGTACGCGGACGCTGTGCGAAAACCACCGTGGCATCAGCCTGTTAGCTGTGGCATCGAAGGTACTCTCTGGTCTTATCCTTCGAAGGTTAACTGAACACAGGGAGAGACAAATCCGTGAAAACCAAGCTGGGTTCCGTCCTGCAAGAGGATGCATCGATCATATCTTCACCCTCCGACAGATTCTTGAACAGCGACACTGCTTCCAGCAACCAACAATGGTTGTGTTTCTCGATCTGAAGGCTGCCTTTGACTCTGTAGACCGCCAGGCACTATGGCAGTGTCTGTGGAGCAAAGGTGTCCCCCTTAAATTCTTGACCCTTCTTAAGGCGCTGTACGCCAACTCCCGCGGCCGTGTGAAGGTCTACGGGAAGCTCTCTTCTGAGTTCACCACATCAAGTGGTGTCAGACAGGGCTGTCCTCTTTCACCTTTCCTCTTCAATTTCGTCATTGATACGATCATGGAAGACTCATTATCAGCCTCTACTGCCTGTGGGGTCGAAGCGCTCCCGGGGCGTCCGCTTACAGATATCGAGTATGCAGACGACATAGCTCTTCTTGGATCTGACGCCGTGGTAATGCAAAGAATATTAAATAATCTAACTAATTCCGCCTCACGGTTCGGCATGCGCTTCACACCTGCAAAGTGTAAAGTGCTAGTGCAAGACTGGGTGGGCCCGAACCCTAGCCTAGTGCTTGCGGGTGAACCGATTGAGGTAGTAGACAAATTTGTCTACCTGGGCAGCTGTATTAGTCCCGGTGGTCTCGCGAAAGATGATATTTCCATCCGAATTGGGAAGGCCCGAGCAGCTTTTGTGAACCTGCGTCACCTGTGGCGTAGGCGTGACATCAGCTTATCCGTCAAGGGTCGAGTTTATAATGCTGCTGTGCGCTCCGTATTACTATACGGATCAGAAACCTGGCCGCTGCGCGCCGAGGACGTCAAACGACTTTCAGTGTTTGACCACCGATGTCTCCGGAGCATTGCCCGAATCTGGTGGGAACACCGGATCAGCAATGCTGAAGTACGTCGAATGGTATTCGGGAGGAATAACTCACCCTCGATAGATGAACTGATCACACTGCATAGGTTGCGCTGGCTTGGCCACGTGCTGCGCATGCCAGTCGACCGACTTCCTCGAAGGGTTCTTTTCGCACAACCACGTGAAGGGTGGAAACGAGCCAGAGGCGGTCAAACAATGACTTGGCAGCGAAGTATAAAAGCCATTACCAGCAAACTCAGCTGCGCTGGTCACTGCCGTCTTCCTGGATGGGGACCCCGAGACGGGCCACATCAATGGTTAGAGACATTGTCAGACATGGCCCAATCGCGCCCTCAATGGCGCTCATGCATCCAAGCTATTGCCTTCAATGCATAGCCCCCTTCCCAATTCCCCGACGTAACAGCCCATTGACAGTGGTGCATTTACGCAGCTCGCGCCTCCAATGCGCAGCTACCTACCTCACCTCCCCAAATCATCGGCGGACGAAACTGTGGCAGCTACAACCACTGTACGACAAGTACACGGTTTCTTACAGCTGATGATGATTTTCGTAAGGCGTAGAATATCCAAGTATCCTCACCTAATAGGTCTGTCCAAGGAATCTGCTCCATCATTTTATTTTGAAAATACGTGGTAGACACCAGTTTTCGAATGTGTCAAGCTCGCTGAGTTCATTTATTTTAGGAGACCATGTCACGCATGTTAGTAAGAGATGGATTGAACCGGAGCCTGGTTTTGGAGTTGATTTCTGGTCCAGTCGTGAAATTGCTCAGTGGTGTGTAGCGTTTCTAAGCTCTATCCATATATACAGCAATTCTTTCGCCTTTCCATAGTGTAAAGTGGCGAAATCTAGGTAGTTGAGAAAACTGACTTGAGCGTTCGCCCCTCCGTTGATGTAAAGTAGGTTGGTCCGTAAATTCATGTTTGTGCGTTACTGAAACTCATATCTATTTAACAACCGGACTATACTCACGTGGCGCAGATAGCAGAACTTAGTTGGACCCCAGGCAAAACTTCGTTAAAACGTGTTCACTTGTCTGACCAGTCGCACATCAGAATATCAATTCAATTCAATTCAATTTACCAGCTATAAACCATGTGCCATAGGCACGTGGTTCCAGCTGTTACAGTTTCAATCACCGGAAAACGGGAAAGTGGAACGTACAACCAAGCCCCCAAGGCTTGGTTGTAAACCGTAAACCTTAAAATAGAAGTATATATCTGGGTAGCAGACTATGATTACATCAGATACAGTCCTCAGCATTATCCGCTGCTCGGAGGCCGGTGGAACAGACCAACGGGTTGCTGGAATTCAGCGCAATATTCGAGGATCGGACGCTGAGTGGACATTTGATGGGTGCAGCCTCCTACTCTGAATGCACCTAGTCTAGTTTAACGGAGAAACAAGATCTTATCTTGCGGTGACAGCTTGCAAACCCTCATAATCCACTATACCATACCGGTAGTGTACATATACACTTGTTTGACAGATTCTTGTATCAGTTCGACCAGCAAGTAGAAGTACGACTAGCACAGTCCCTCAGTCTTCTAGTTTGACGGTCGAAACATGTACGGCGACTTGTTTCTTAAAATGTAGACTGTTTTGGCCGTCTCACGCCAACCACTGCTGCCTTGATTTAGGACCCTAAATGTCCTCGTACCCGGGCCGGAGCGTCTTGGTAACATTTGAACCCATGTACAACCGTGAATCGCACGGCCAAAAATAATCCCATGCAACATCTGCCATTGTGTGGTGTCGTTAGCCTGTAGCCTTAATTGTATACAGCAGGGCGAGTAAGAGAAAATACCCTCTTGTTTATCCGTCCCTTTCTCCTCGCCCCATTGCTAGTGGTATCTTCGTAGGCCCACTCTTAAGGATTAGTATATTCGTCCACCACCCATTGTCGTTAGCTGCTATATTTATGCTCAACTCGGCCGTCATGACTGCAGACACTTCGGAATCATTCTTCAAACCACGAATGTCAGTTGACCTTCGACCTATGCATTCCGAAACAAGCTGGACAGCGAGCTGCTCTAGCGTCCCACTTTCTGTCGATATATCCCGTCTCCCTAAATGGGGAGTCCAAGACGCAATTACGATTGTTAAATTGACTCCCCATCGGTTTCTTCTGGATTCCGGTTGCACAATTCTGGTAATCCAAAGGTGCTTCAGCTGGCTCTACCAGGGTTGACGTCGTTCCCAGTCATCGAGCTGCATGTTTATATGCCTGTTTACAATGCTCTGCATGTGCTCCGTTTGACAACGTCCGTGTAAGCACTGTTGATTGCTATATGTATTGTGCCGGCTTACGTCCCAACAGGCTGTAACTCTGTTACTCTCAAGTACGGTTTTATGCAATGCTTTGAGCCTTTTGTTATGACGAGCCAAAAGCTCAGATGTTGGGATTGCCGGAGGTATGTTCGCGCAGTAGGTAGATTTAGCGCCGCTGAGACTCAGTTACGTGGTCATTCTGGCCTGGAATCGAGGCAGTCAAACAACATCTGGTGCATTTCGGAGTTATTTGCTGACCATTGACCATTTCTGTGCAGTACTAGTTCAAAAAACAATTGAAATCCCTTGGTCACATGGTATCTCACCAAATGCGCGCTAACCTCTAACGCAGATGGACGTCGTCGCCATCAGTTACAGGTGTCGCGGATCAGTTGGTGATTATCGCTCGTTCTGGATCACCTCTGTGGATTCCGGTCACAAGTTTGTCAGTTGATGCTTTTCTTTGCACTTTTGGGGGGCGTTCAAGATGCGCACAACTTGCCTGACTATCTGGAAACTCGGGCCCTAATTTCAAGCTACCTTATCGAAACCAACTATGGATGTCTTTTCTGAAAAGTTATTCTTCGGATGCTCACTCTTATTGGCAAATACGGTCCACCCTTCCAACGTGCTAGGAGCGCGGCTTGTGGAACGGTGCAGCCAACTACGTCTAAGCACGGGGTCTTGCCAGAATTTCGGATACATTTGTGCTGGTTGAGAGTCCAGTACAACTGAATGCCATGTAAAAAAAAACATCTGCGCTGATCGCAAGCGTATTTGGTCCAGAAAGCTTAGTAGACAGAGTAAGCGGGAACTTTATGGGATGTGTGAAAACCATTGCAACTGCCGCGCAGCGGGCCCAAAGCACTTCGGGTGAGCAAAACACGCGACAGTCAGTCCGTTCGTATGTACGAGATAAAAACGCCTGAATCGTTGAGCTGAACAATCGTCCAGCTGTAGCACCCTTTCGGCACCTAGCTGTTATGCCAGTGGACGAAGGCACAAGGGATGTGATACTGCCAGGTTGCCCAAGCCTAGAGTCGGGATGCTGAGGTTGGGTTCGAACCACGGTCACTAAGTTCGCGCCCTAATCATTGGACATCCTCGAGCTCAGGGCCGAGGAACTAATATATCATACGGTCTTTGAAACCGATTTCTAGAACTGTGACGAATCGGTTAACTCGCAGTGAGGTGATCATAAAACGGGTCTTTGAGGAGCAGAAGGCACTTATTCAAGGAGTGCACTCAGCACTGCAAGCTAATATGGCTGGGCACGTGCTATACATGTTGAGTACTGTTGTTTTCCGTGCCTTGTTCGGAGTGACGGAAACTTAAAGGCAGACAAAGTACGGCATGGCAGGAAGGATCGAAAAGCTGGGATGCTGTTTGTACTGCTCGTCTTCCATGAGTCCACGTGAGCTTCGCTGTGCTTACCTAGAGTCAGTGGATGATATGGCGACCAACCAATGTCAGCGACGTTCATGCTGTCAGTTTATATCCCGAGTATCTGACTCAGTGGTAAAGGTGTATCCACTTCGAATGTTCGTTGTAGGCTCACTCTGGATTCCCCTCCTTTTCACGTTTTCGGATTTAGGACTTTATTCAGGTAACTTGATTGTACGAGAGTGAACCACCAGTTTTCTTTTCTGGTGTTGCTTTTGGTGACAATCAGTCCCGTTTATGAGCTACAAACCACGTTTTGATGGTTTGATGGTTTTCCTCTTGGTTCCATCTCTTACAATTTCGGTCACCGGAAAATGAGAGAGCGCATGAGTTATGGTTAGGTATTAGTGGCAGTGGCGTAATTAGTTGGTTGATGTTGAATCATTCCACTCTTGAAGCGTGAAAATTGGGGAGTATGCATCCAAGCCGATAGCTCTGATGGAGGAGCACCGTTAACCGCTGATGGATTGAATTCAGAGGTCCCATCTAGGGTTCCAGGTTCCATCCAGGTCCCTGACTGAGTTCACTAGTTATTGCCTTCATAGTTCGTTGCCAGGTCATAGACTGTCCGCCTCTCTGTCGTTTTCACTCAGCACAAGGCTATGCCGGTCTGGGGGTAAAGTCGTCCTCCTCTTCGATAGGAGTGTGAAGGCAGTAAGGTTCTTTCCCCAGGCGACCGGCACGTCCATATTCATGGAAGCAGCAATGCTGCTTTCTCCCGAGGCTGGACGGGTTAAAAAGATCGGCCTTAAAAACTGCACGCTCCAACCGCCCAGCGGTTGACCGTGATCGCCGGCGCATTATTCAGTACGGGGCGAGATGGCTCAAGTGGTTAGAGCGCGAATTTACTGACCGGAAGGTCCGTGGTTCGAACCCAGCCTCCGCCACTCGACTTCCCCTGTCTAGGCTTGGGCAACCTGACAGTATCCCAGCCCTCGTGCTTCCTTCGGGGAGCATGGCAGCTAAGCACCGGAAGGGTGTTACAGCTGGACGATTCAGTACGGTCGAAATATTTTTTAAAAACAGAGTTCGGTGCTGCTCAAAAGGCACCTGCGGTGTGCAGTCGTATCAGGAGTGAGACAGTAATGCACTACTCCCTGCCCCCTCGGGTTAGGCCAATCCCATGCAACCGAGCAGGTCCGACTATTGAGTCATCGGCTCAGGTCAGGGTCCCCAAAGAAAACCCTACTGTCCGCTGCCTTGCGGGTCAGACGTTTGAGTAAAAAACTCAAGGTAAGGTACCTCAACCAACCCCCCTTCCTCGGCCTGGGCAACCGGGAAGTATCATTTGCCCACCGACGTCCCTCCCCAACCCCTTCCAATCACACAAGCAAACGTCGATGGGTCATTTGATTATCAGTTATCTGACCGGGGGCGAGGTGGCTCAAGTGGTCAGAGCGCGAATTTACTGACCGGAAGGTCCGTGGTTCGAACCCGACCTCTGCCTCTCGACTTCCCTTGTCTAGGCTTGGGCAACCTGGCAGTATCCCAGCCCTCATGCTTTCTTTGGGTGGCATGGCAGCTAGACACCAAAGGGGTACTACAGCTGAACGATTTTTTTTATCTGACCGATCGGCCTCATGCTCCCCGCCGCCTGTTAACAATAAACGAAATAACACCTTGCTAAATCCACAAGATCCACAATCCACAAGCTTTTAATGTCAAATTGGCAAACAGGCAATGCTCGCTGAAACTTTATAGTACCTTAAAATTGATGTGTGCTATATCTCCGAAACACACATACATACCCAAGCGCGGTTATGCATCTCAGAACGCCAAGGACGAACTCAGGCCTTTCGCATTTCTCCCTTTGTGTGTCCGGTAATCCATAAGCGATGACTCGTGGAATATATGGTGTGCGAGTTGCACTCAATCCCAGAGCTGAACGCGCTTTGCTGGGTTTGATCCTAGTGAACAGTCGTCTTTGCGCCGTCCGATTATCCAGCTCAATGAAGCTCAAAACCTTTCGGCATAAAAAGCGATGCTTGTTTGTAGTGTCTGCTTATGCCCCAACGGACTGCAGTTCTGACGCTTTCTATCAAGAGTTATCTGGGTTCATTCGTCAAGCAAAGAAACACTGGAATTGTGTTACTTGCGGGCGATATGAATGCTCAAGTCGGCCGTCTGATCTTGTAATCACATTTGGGTGACCGATTCGGAGTCAATGCTCCTCGCACAGACAACGGAGAGCGACTCCTCCAATTGTGTGTTGATCATCAACTGTTTCTAGCCAGTACGAGCCTTCAGCAGAAACGTTGGTATCGCATAGCCTGGCGGCTACCAACTGCAGATCAACCGTGGACCCAGTTGGATCACGTCGCCATCAGCCACCGGTGGAGAGTTACAATTCATGACTGTCGTTCCTTCTGGAGCACACAACTTGATTTTCGATCGGCCCCACAGTTCTTTTCCCTCAGGCCCTCACAAGTGAGCAAGAAATGCCAATCCACCATCTTCGAAAAACTACCATAGCTCAACAGTATCGATCTGAGCTAGCCCAACAATTCTCCGCAGTAAACTAATACTGTACCGGCAGTGAGCATAGATGAAGCGTGGCGTTTAGTGCTATCTGTTCGACTCCTCCGATTCGACCACAAGACCACGATGTCGATATCGCTATCCATGATTGTTGCCAGGAGATCCATACCAGCAGTCAACGAGTACGACGATACGCGCCTAAGGAAACACCGAGAGCTCTGGTAGACATCGAAAGCTCGGGAGACGGAGAAGGCTTCTGCTACGGGAAACAGCCCTTCCATATATATCAACTGATACTATCGACTGGTCCTAGGAAAGCAACGGTCACTGAAACGATAAGGGAAAAAGATTGCTCATTAATTCACTCGCAAAAATGTTGACCTGAAAGATGGGCCGAAGAAGAAGAAAAGTCTACCTGGCCTCTCACAACCCAGCCTGTGGAGACAGTGCATATGGGCGAATGGAATGCAAACCTTAATCGCCCGCCGGAAAAAGAAATAGCGTACGAAATATCTGTATTGAGAAGGCACCAGGCATATGGAATGTGTATCCAGCCCTCTTCGAAGAAGGCGGAGAATCCCTGGTGACCCATCTTACAAAGCATATTGGTGCTATATGGAACGAAGATAAGGTGCCTGCAGAATGGTGCATGTTGACAGTTATCTTTATCTTCAAAATCCCAGGACTGGATGGTTTGTATCCAGCTCACTTCGAAAAAGGCTGAGAACCCCTAATGACCTATCTAACAAAGCTGATTGCTGCGACATGAAGTGAGGAGAAGGTGTATGCAGAATGGGCCATGTCGATAGTTATCCATGTCTTCAAAACGGGTACGCGGACGCTATGGGAAAGCCATCCTGGAGTTAGTCTGGTAGTTTTAGCTTCGAAGTTGTTCTGCGGTCTCATCATTCGAAGGTTGACTGAACAGAGAAATAGGCAGATCCGTGAAAACCAGGTTGGGGTCAACCCTGTAAGAGGGCGCACCGATCACACATTCACCTTACGACAGATTCTGGAACAGCGATACTGTCTCCAGCAACCAACAATGGCTGTCTTCCTTGACTTAAAAGCTGTCTTTGACTCTGTGGGCCATCAGACACTGGCAGTCTGTGGAACAAAGGTGTACCCCATAAATTTTTACCCTTCTTAAGGCGCTATACGCCAACTTCCGCGGCCGTGTGAAGGTCTACGAGAAGCTCTCACCACATCAAGTGGTGTCAGGCAGGGCTGTCCTCTTTCACCATTCCTCTTCAACCTCGTCATTGATACGATTATGGTAGACTCATTACCAACCTCTAATGCCGTTGGGGTTGAAGTGCTCCCGGGGTGTCCGCTCACAGATATCGAGTACACAGACGCCATAGCTCTTCTTGGATCTGATTCCGTGGTAATGCAAACAATATTAAATAATCTAAGTAATTCTGCCTTATTGTTGGGCATGCGCTTCACATCCGCAAAGTGTAAAGTGCAAGACTGGGTAGGCTCGAACCCTAGCCTCATGCTTGCGGATGAGCCGCGTGAGGCAGTAGACAAGTTTGTCTACATGGGCCAATGTATCAGTCCCGGTGGTCTAGCGAAAGATGATATTTCCATCCGGATTAGGAAGCCCAAAGCAGCCTTTGTGAACCTGCGTCACCTGTGGCGTAGGCGTGACATCAGCTTATCCGTCAAGAGTCGAGTTTACAACGTGCGGTACGATCCATATTACTATGCGGGTCAGAAACGGTCACTGCGCGCCGAGGACGCCAAAAGACTTTCAGTGTTTGACCATCGATGTCTTCGGAGCATTGCCCGAGTCTGGTGGGAACACCGGACCAGTAATGCTGAAATACGTCGAAGGGTATTCGGAAGAAATGACTCGCCCACGATAGATGAACTGGTCACACTGAGTAGGCTGCGCTGGCTTGGCTCACGATAGAGTATGCCAGTCGTAGGATTCATCGTAGGATTCTTTTTGCAAAACCACGCGAGGGGTGGAAACGAGCCAGGGGAAGTCGAACAATGACTTAGCAGTGAAGCATAGAAGCCATTGCCAGCAAACTCAGCTGCGCCGGTCATTGTCACCTCCCTGGATTGGGACCACGAGACGGGCCACATCAATGGTTAGAGGCATTGTCAGACATGGCCCAGTCGCGCCCCCGATGGAGCTCGTGCATCCGAGCTATTGCCTTCAATGCATAGTTCCCTTCCCAGTCCCCCCACATAAAAGTCCACTGACAGCCCTGTATTTACTACCAATTTATCAGCTCTCGCCTTCAATGCGCAGCTACCTACCCCACTTCCCCAAATCCCCGATGGACGAAATCGCGCTAGCTACAACCAGTGTACGACAATTACGCGGTTTTTACAGCTGAGAATGATGATGATGGCAAGGCTGGGCAACAGCGCTCTGTACGGGAGAGGGTCCTCGGGTGTGCTAAGTACACATCTTAACCAGGGTAACCTGTGAAGCGTGAATAGCTTATCCGTCGCGGGAGAGTCCACTTTCCCAAAAAATTTCTAACGTGCCTGAGCATCGCTAATCGCATATTCCCACCAGACCAGCTCATTGCTTCGGAGACGCCAATGGTCAAACACCAGGAACTTTCCTACATCGTCCATGTGTGTGTGTCAAGTTTCTGCTCTATAAAAGAGAGCGGATCACATCACCGCATTGTGTACTCTGTCCCTGATGAGAAAGCGACATCATGCGAGATCCATAAGTGTCAGGTTGACAAAAGCTGACCCGGGTTTCCCAACTAGAGAAGTAATCACGTCTTTAGCCAATCCGCCGGAGCTTATACGATTGCTAGGTAAATGAATTTTGCTCGCCTCTAGCAGAGATAACTGCTCACAGTCCGCTTTATAGTTGAATAATGTCAGACCTCTCTGTTGCGCAAGAAATACGGTCGTGTTCGCTGTTGTACAACTAACGGGTGTTCAGAACACTCCGAAGCAGAGGAGTTATATAGTTCCGGCTTAATAAACGAATCATTATTTGGCTGCGATTACCACTGTTCGGATGCTGGAGTGCATCTGCGGAAGGCGCCAGTTGATGTAGAGAGACCGTTTCTTCCATGTCATTAGGGTGTCGGACATAGGCGTACTCAGGGTCACATTCAAGGAGCTCAACCTCTTCGGCTTCGACGCTCGTGTATTTCTCCGCATCGCAACTGGTCCTAACGAAAGCAACCGCTGCGGCAACGATTCACCTATTGCGGATTTTCGATTATGATGAAACATTCGCTTGTGTGCAGTGGCATTCGCGACGGTCATCATCATCAAAGACAGCAACATCAGTGTTGACACTGATGCTTCACTGCCGACGGTGCTCAACAAAGAACGAATCGAATAGAGTGCGTCTTGTAAACTGGTTTCCCAATGACTGATTTGAAGACCTTTTGGTCTTAATGAAGGTGCAGTAGCTTTCCACAAAGTTTCATTAATCGTTCCACCTGACCGTTCCCCCTTGGGTTGTATGGAGTGGTCCAACTGTTGATAACGTCTTTTTCATGAAGAAATCGCTTAATCTCATCCGAAATGAATTATGAACCGCGATCCAAATGCGCGAAACGGGCCAAACGTAGCAAAGAGCGGCACAAGATATGATATCACCGTAGAGGGACTTTTATCTGGACAAAGATAGGCGAATGGAAAACGAGAATACTCGTCTACAAGCGACAGTAGATGTTTATTTCCAGTCGTCGAATGCAGTGGTCCTTTGAATGCAATGCTTAAACGTCCAAACGTTTGTGTGGCTTTAATGAGTGTCCACCAGGCTACTTGAAGAAATATGGTTTTAATTCCGCACACACACGACATTGCTTAATGACAAGTCGGATGTTCTCTAAGGAGAATGGAAGGTTCTTGGCACGAACGAGATGCATCGTGCTTGTTGCTCCAGGATGACAGAGAGTTGCGTGTAAGCGTTTTAGATCCACGTGAGATGAAGTGTTCGCACAGACATTCCGGGCGAGCGTGTCAGTGACTTTGTTTTCGATGTCTGGTCTGTAAGTCACACCAAAAGAAAAAGACGATAACTCCATCCGACAACGTCAGATTTTGTCATGCTTTCTTCCTTTTTGTCGTGTCAAGTACACAACGGACCGCTGGCCGGTTACAATCTTGAAATGGATCCCGAATAGTTAATGCTTCCCTTTGCGCACTACTTGGACAATTGCACACGCTTCTTTCTCAATAGCAGAATGATTTTTTTCACTGGTAGACAATGTACTTGAGAAGAATACGACCAGTCTTCCATCTGGATTGTAGCGGAAATCGCAACATCAGACACATCAGTTTCGAGTACCAGGGGTATTATCGGGTCGATAGTGTGTAGAGTTGACACCACGGCTGCATCCACCAACTCTGTTTTGAAACTTCCAAACGCTTTTGTGACAGACTCAGGAACTTGAAAGGTTGTGTTGTGAGTGATTGGATAGATTTTGTTAGAGAAACGGTTTATCCAACGAGAATAGTACGCGAGAAAGCCAGCTACACGTTGCTGAGACTTCATGTCCTTCGGAACGGGCGGCTCTTGCAAGACTCTGAAACGTTCAGGGGCTGGTTTGCTGATACCTTCAGTAATTTCATAGCCAAGGAGTCTGAGTTTAGTGGTGGAAATTGTGCTTTTATTGTGATTCAACTGAAGACCTTTTGTTCTACGGCGATAAAATGCTGGAGATTTCGACCGTGTTCTTGAATGGAAAAAACTGAGGGCCCAGAAGCTAGGCTTTATTAATCCAAAACTCTGACAGTGAGCTGAAACGAGAGAAAGTGATTTAGCAATGAACGATGAAACGCTTTCAAAAAAGCATGGCAAATATACAACACATCGTTGGACGTTTAAAGAGGTGATGTTGCTCGAGGGCTTCCCAGGGTAAAGATATGGTCGATGACAGGACTCAACCCAGCTTGATTTTCGCCAATCTCTCTCTCCCAGTAATTGGTCAAAAGGATGGCATACAACACCTTGGATGTTATGACTACCAGGTTGATGCTACGGTGGTTTTCGCATGTAGTCATTGCGCCCTTTTTCCAGAGTGAGATCATAGTCGAGGCGCTGTATTTCACCGGCATCCTGTTTTCGTTCCCAATCTTTTGAAGTAGGGTCGTCAGACTGGTCATCAGAGCTTCACCTGCATCGAAAAGCGCAGACTGCAGGCCACTCGGGCCGGTATCTTGTCGCGCGGGAGGCAATATATCTCGCACTGGTTTTCTGTCACTAATTGCGGGCTGGTGTCAATGTCCCATTCATACTCGTTGAGGTCTTCCAGATGTGTTGAAGGAGGCCAGTTGAAGTGTTGAAGTTCTTCGCGACCATCAGTTATCAATGGATTCCTTGGTTGTCGATCCTCCCAGAATACACAGGCTGACTCGGCTCATGCTGTCTTTCGGTATCGAGCATTTCGGGTAAAATCCGTTTATCAGTTTTAAAAATATTTTGAGCTACGTTTCAAATAGGGCTTCCTATTTCTTGGAGTCCGGTTTTTCCGCAGGTTACGCTACAAGTTTGCCCAAAATAGGACTCTCTCAGTGGCATTACTTTTCACCGTTTGCCTTCTAGCGTCTGGCATCCTCGAATAGTAGTATGTTAGAATATAATTTGACAGATAAACTCCAGCCTGCCCATTTCTGTTCCGGGTCACATCTCCAACCTGGTCCCAACTTCATACAACACGTAGGGTGGTGACAAACGTGTTCCAAGTCGTTGTCCAGAGCTGCGATATCAGCTTTTTGACTTAAAAGTTTTTGTACATGCCCATGTGCTTCTTCTGCAACCATCCATGATCATCTGTGTTGTTTTTTTCTCCCGTTTCTGTAGGGAGAGCCCGGTAGCAACGGCGAAGGCGCATGTGATGCTGTACGACGCCGATGCCAGCACTTGGGTTCCCAGTGGCCCGCGACCTGGAGTGGCCAAGGTTCAGCTATACCATAACACTGCGACGAATGCCTACCGAGTTGTTGGATGGCGCCTTCAAGACCGTGAGGTGATTTGCTCCTGTTGTTCCACTAATTTTTTCGGGCATCACTACTGACTGATCCTCGTGTTTAATTCTTGAATGTTTTTGATGAGCTTGTGATGAATTTCAAATAGTTCAAATAGTTTAGTGGACTACTCGTAAGGTTGCTGAAAATTCTTCGACAACCTTATGAGTAGTGTACTACGTATATGCATGTATCGCGATATCTTGAACATCGTAGCAACTGGAACATGAAGCGGCCCGGTACAGCACATTCAGTTGCCTGGACGCATCACAAACGGGAGATTCAGCTGGGTTCCTTTCTGAGTCTCTCGCAAAAACCAAATTGATTTGCAAATGAGTGTATAATATCGAAGTTTAGTGGACTCTTTTGGATAAATCGTTATCCAACGATGTGGTCCTGTGAAATTGGCCTGTCCGTGGTTCTCACAAGACTTCTCGACAAGTAGTAATTAAGTCGTATATAATTTCGTTGTAAGTTTATAGCAGCTAAGTACCAGCATTTATTGCTGGTCTGTTCCTATCAGTGATGATAATGAAAGTATGAGCTCACTTTTGGACGTAGTTAATCGTACCACACTTTGGATATCATTCTTTATGTACGATCGAATAACGCATGTTGTGCTGTTAATGTCAGAAAGGAAATTAGTTCCCCAACACTCAAATAGTGACCACCGACCATATCTTGTGACGTCCCTAGCTAGAATATTATATAAAACCCGTAAAGCATGACTCACACCTACAACGTCGGACTTTTTGCAATCGTTTTCTTGCCTTTCCATCGGGGGAAACATACATGTGCTATTCCGAAAAAAATCGTTCAGCTGTAGCACTCTTTCGTTGCCTAACTGCCATGCCGCCCGAAAGAAGCACGAGGGCCAGGATACTGCCAGGTTGCTCAAGCCTAAACAGGGGAAGTCGATAGGCAGAAGTGGGGTTTGAACCACGGACCTTCCGGTCTGTAGATTCGCGCTCTAACCACTTGAGCCATCTCGCCTCCCCCTGTATTCCGAATTAGAAATGGATTGAAACCCTGACCTTTCACGTTGAGAGGTTTCGTCCTGCCCTGTCCCAAATCTCAGCGTTGGCTTTTACCGGTCACTCGTGTGCATACTCACGGAAACTATATCGCTTTTGTGTTGATATCGACTGATACACTTGGTTAACCAGTTCCAACCCCTCCCAGCTATTTTTTTTACGTCAAACTGATACGGTTAGCTTTTTCTCTGTTTTCCGATGTATTTGAAGACAGTCTTCTTATCATCCAAGATGCTATCTCGAAGAAAAAACAGTTGTAAGTGGTTCTTATTTGTGAACACATGACTTTGTCTATGAGAAAGAATTACATCCAACTTTCGCAGTTTGATTTTCGCAACGCCAGTCTTCTATGCTAGCAACGTTCCAAGGTGAGCGAGATAAAGACCTCCAAGGTGTGGCACTCCGGCACAAGCCGGACAACCGCTCTATTAGTGGTAAGATGTTGCCTGACCTTGGCCTCATCTTACTAGTCACAAAGCCTATTTTACATAAAGTTTTTGTGACCTTGTTCGATTCTGGTTTCCTTTTCGGTCTCAACCTCCGAGTAAGCAGTCTCTTAAAATGATAATAGCCATGTGTTCCAGAGCATTTCTCTTGTAAAGTGGACTTATTGCACTTTCCTTCAACCCAAGCAAAAATTGCTCCAGTTTTCGAAACCATTTGGTGCCATACGATTCGAAAGATGCCCGAGGGCCAGGATACATCCAAATTGCTCAGAAGAACAATCGGAAAGTGTTTCTAACTTCGGATTTTTTGGACAACAGCCTGTGCTTTCTCTTCTGAGCTATTCCTAGCTAGATGTCGGTACATTTGGCTCTCACATGGACAACGTTCCTCTTAGGTAACCTGAGTGTGTTCACTTTCTTCGCCGAATACTCTAATTTGACCGGGCTAGTTCCCGCCACTCCGTTCAGTCCAACCATTCAACCTAGTTGGTTAGCGACCTCATCTAGTTCGTCGTACGTTCCTAGGAATGAGTACAAGAAAAAAGCATGATATGACAATGTCATCAGCCGGTTGCTTTTTGGGCTACATTGCGTTGTCTGTTGATGTAAAGTGTGTGATCTATAGCATACTTTAGTTTGTCAAATTATCCACAGCATATCGTACCTTTCCTATCATATTACTTGCGTGAAATTCTGATCTGCTCTCTTTTCTCAGACTGGTAGCTCCCAGCTTCTTTATAGTGGTGAGAAAACATTGACCCCATTGTATTAGTGGTGAAATTCTCTATGAGGTTTTGTGGGTTAACGAAGGGTCAGTTCTCTGTTCGAATTGCAGTAAGTGTGAGCAGCCGCATCACGGCCAAAAAGCTATGCACTGCTTCACTCCTAGTGGCTCGATACCCCTCCAGGTAGCACAGCTGCAGGTTGCTAATGTTGGGCTGAACGCGTGCGGCTTTCACTTTGTTCACCTCACAGTGACTTGTGAAACTCGAACTACCCAACGCTAGCATTCTTTTGTCCTCTGTCTTTCGCGCCAGCCCTGCTTGTCCACGTGTCCGTCATTAGCGGCTTTGCTGCATGTTAATGGAACCATCGAGCCTTGCAGTCAACCTCGTTCGGTAGAGGCTGATCACACAACACTGGCAAAGTGCAATTTTGCATCACACGTCTAACCTATTTTGCATTCAGGGCTTGATTCACATGACTGGACGCACTGCAACGCATAGTGATGGTGGCCTAGCCGTTGTTTGTCCACATTCCATACTTGATGGTAGAATCACGCGCTCCTCCTGATTGCCTGGTTCGCTTATGTTTGTGCTGGTCAATCTGTTGACCAATCTAACGACTATTGCTGTTTGACTCCGCTCCTCTTCTCTAGTTTATTCCTCACTAACTGGTGGAAATGAATAGTTCATGGGCAGAGGAAAGCACTCAGTCCTCTTATCAGAAATCTCACTTTGCCAGACAATAGTCATGAGCTGTAAAAACAATTCTTCCATCAAACAGTGATCAGAAAGCAGGAACATGCCTGGTCCACAGCCCAAGAGGGACATACAGCAAAAAAGCTAGGCTTTAGTTGACCAGACTTGTTTCGAGTAGTTGTTTCTTTTGCTGTTCTGCCACTGAACCATTTTGTTCGAACCAAGGGTATTCACTCAAAAGTTCACACCAGGCTAAACTTTCTAACACATCGCTGAATCATTGGAAAATCTCACGGGGCAGTCGAAGCGATGAGGTCGACTGACATCCGTAGCCATCTTAATTCTTGTGCAAGGTGTTTCGGCGGATGCATGAGATACATGAATAAGTGGAAAAATCCAATCAATGACGACCGTAAACCAGCTAAGGCTCATCAATCCGCCTACTGGATATGTAAAAAGATGTCTGAGAGCGACTAGTGTCGAACAGCTAAGAGCATCTCTATCTTCGCGCTAGCAACAAAAATATTACACTGGAACACGGTTATCGATGAACAGTTGCAGCGTTGTTTCTCCTTATGGTCATCAGCGACCATTGTTCTTGCTAGCTCAGGTAAGTCAACCGTATGGGGATCAGTGTGTGTGTGTGTGGGGATCGTGTTTTGGTCCGCGAATTTCTTAAAATACTGTTTTAGGGTACTGCACATTAGGGAAAGCTCTTTCTTCAAAGGGGGTTGGTGGCAATTTCCATAAATGCAAAAGGAGGATAACCTCATAGCCACAAGTTCTGTAAACGGGGCAGCACTACGCCTATACGAAACGAATGAGTGGAAAACTCATTGTACACCGAACTGCACACGCGTCAACAAAATTATATGAACACCCGTGTTTTTTGCCATAACTCTGTGGTGTGCAAATCCACACCCTGAAGCATCAAATATAGTCACTTGTTATCACGAGCAGGCAGGAGATGAAAAAAGCTGGTTCAGCAATACATACGTCTCAGCTGATCAAGAACTGGTTTGGGTCACATCCCGTAAAGGAACCTTACTAGCCAATCTGGCTCAGAGTCCGTCGGGCTTGCTCGTTTGCAAAGTGTACAGAAGTACAAATGTCTATGACCCAAAAACTGGTTTGATAATTTGTTTCAAACGGGAATGGCAATGTTCTGGTCCAAATGTTATCCAGGGCTCTACTAAAACTATTGACAAGTGGTTATAGAGGTTTTCAGAGGAACTGGGGATAATACGTTCTTAGAATCCTGTCGACAAAACAGTATCATGCGGTGAAACCCCAGTTTTGCCGTGCTCACTTTTTATCTGCACTTCTTCCGAGTAATACCCCTGTAAATTTCGAGTTTGCTCTCCATCAAAGCCCCTTACAAGTTGTCAATTCGCTGAGAGCAGAATTGTGGTGAAACACATGGATTGTTCCGTCACTTTGCTTCGAGGTTTGTATTGCAGATCATCACCGTCGTATTATACTAACAAAAATGATCCAACCTTATGAGTAGTGTATTACGTATAAAGATTATCTTCGTTTTCGTGAACAGCAACATCACAATTCACAACTAAACGAGAACTGGTTTGTTTTTGAACGGCTTATTATGAGCACATACTCATTCTGGGATACCATCTTCAGTAGTTGTTGCAACAATCAACAACGTTTTAACTCTGCCGATCTGTTGATCTACCCATTTTGACTTGCACAACCTGACGCTTGCTGGCCCTCGTACTCCTTACGGGTTTGATGGCCACCGGCTGAGATTTTTATCAGCTAAGGAAAACGGAATGATGATGAATCTGTGTAATTTGGGCCCTTCAGCTGCTAGCAACTATGCTCTATTTTACGGCGGTAAACTCCGTCTGTCAAACCTATCAACCAAGTCTCTAATGAAAACGGGAAAGTCTATTTCTCTACTCTGATCATCCGGCGATATGCTTGCTAGTTCACTCCATTCATCTGCCATCTTTCTGCACTATCCGCCCGGTCTCTCCACATTGAATGATATCTGTAGTAGTGAAGCATTACCATCCAGCAACAGTATGTTGTTACCTAGAGGCGTGGTGACGTAGCGTTTACCTATGTTACCTATGTTACAACAACGCCATCCCAGCCCAATCGTAATTTTCCTGGTGAAACTTCAACATGCATGATGTAAATCGATATAATGAAAATTCCGTGTTGTTTTAAAATGTTTCCTCCTGTGTTGTCTGTCTTTCTCGCCACTTTCCTGCACCTACTTACAGTACGCCACGTTAACTCTTCGGTTGTGTTATTTGATCTGCAGCTGGCCCATAGATTAGGGGCTCAGTTTTCCAACTTCGTCGTTTCAACACACCTCTAACTCTGTCCAGATTTGAGTGACCTGGCATCATTTTTAGTCCCAGTACTTCCTACCGGCTCACTGCGTCCTGGGGCGAGATGGCTTAAGTGGCTAGAGCGCGAATTTACTGCCCGAAAGGTCCGTGGTTCGGACCCGACCTCTGCCTCTCGACTTCCCCTGTCTAGGCTTGGGCTTCATCTATGCATATCAAGGATGGGGCTTGTGTCTTCTAATGACCTTGTCATGTTCTTTCACTGTTGTGCTTAGTTTATCCCGATTTGTCCAACCTATTACAGTTTGTGCAGTTGATTTGATGGCCACTTGGTCATCGATTAATCAGCACACCAGCTAACCGGCCAGCCAATATAACCGTCCACCCGAACAGTCAACCATAGTTGGAGATCACGGAAGGCCAACAGCACGTGTATTATCAAGAGCACATCACCACTGAGAATCCGCCACGTTACGCTCCACCGATGATGTCACCTCGAAAGGTGCTAGAACGTCTGCTACCCCTCGCCTTCCAGGATGGGGACCGCGTGATCCCCAGTGCCCCTGGTTGGAGACGCTGCAAGATATGGCTGCCAACCGATGTCAGTGGCGATCTTGTTATCAGTTTCTATCCAGATTGCCTGAGTGAGTGTTTGGAGGTGTAGGCACCTCGGAATGATTGTAGTAAGGCAACACTAAGCCTCCTCCCCGTCCATCTTTACTCTTTTCTCCACAATAAGGCTTTCAAATAAATCATGGTTGTACGGCAGCGAAGCATCGGTGTTGAACACTGATGTCATGCTGTCGATGATAATGATGATGACTCCCTTGCCTGGCTTATAATGAGCCAACTTCCATCTATACTATCCGAGTAACCAACATTCGTCCTAGTGATAAACTCTGCTTCTACGGAAAACTGCAACACAATGATGAATATTTTCTCAATGATGTGAATACCACGGAAAACTTTTTGAACACTATTTGGCCTACTGTATGTCCTATCGGTAGAATATAGTGAATTACACGTGAAAACCGCTTGACCCATTTCGCCTGCCATTCTAAATCGATCGCCTGACCGACGTCACTATGTAAACTTCATCTGCTTGGCTAGGTAGATCACGTGTATTTGGGTTTCTCACCTGTCTATTAAATGTTTGCACATCTGCTCATGACTCGCAGTTCGTTGTTCATCGTCCTGGAGTGGGTTGGGTGCTATGCTGGGTTCGATAGCCGAACGAACGTGACACTCAGTCGTTCGTTACTGTGCTGTGTGAGGTGCTTCGCCATTCAGCTTGCTTGCTAACCAGCTGTGTGACTGAGTTTGTTTGGACCGGACGTAACCCTGTCCATCCTTCCATCACTCTTATTCACGTTACTTGATTTGATATTGATTGCTTCTGGACTAATCGCATCTCAAAAAAGGGCTCAAGTGACTTCAGTGTCCTTCTTTCTGAACGGATAAGTTATATTTTAACTTTCTTGCCCCTAACCCATTGAGTAAAGCTCATTGTTTCTCTAATGCTACTAATCTGCTTATGGTTTTGATTTATGGGTTAATCTAGATTAACTAGGTTGAACAGGTTTCGAACTACTTAGGAGCATTTAAGTGTTGACTTGTAGGTCTAAGTATTCCGGAATCACACAGATATGGCTTTCGAAACGTGTGGGTCTTTCCTCTGTTTGTACAGTTGTTAGGAGACTCATGATCATTTTTCGGAAATTAGTTGGGTAAACTCATTCATGGAAGTTAGAGTATCCTATAGAAATCTTGCGGGGACTGTCCTAGGATGTGGGCTTACTTGAGGAGGGGTGATTATTTTACCAGCTGTGTCCTATCTCACGCACCCGCAGGATTGGTCAGACGTGAAAAACGCTATCAAACAGACATGCACCATGACTTACGTTGTCGTCCGGTTTTGTCTGAGAGGGCCTAGGTCTCCTCGTATTTCCGGTTAAGTAGTTCATGAATTTTGATGGACGTGCCCTCGTAAATCTTTGCTCTGTCAATCATGTTAGCATGATCCACAAGGATGGACCATTTTCGTTGCTTTTTGTGTTGTATACCATCTGTCCATCAGTTTTATTGGTCAGTCTGATACCACTTGGCCCACTATACTTGGTAGTTGAGATCCTTCAGGACAGATATTGGAGATAACCGGTTAAAGGCGCTAGCCGCAATGAACCAACCCTACAACCAGTAGCATTTGCGTATCAAGGTCATTCCTGCTCCCGTTCGATTGGACTGTCTGGTTATGTCGTCGCTGTTTGGAGTCCTCCTTGTTTCCTTCCTTTTCTCTTTATTATCGATGAACGTGACTGTAGTAGCTGAAATCATCGTAGTTTTATTACTTGTTGCAATAAGCTGAACTGGATTCTCACCTGCCCTCGCCAATACGACTGGTATTTTGTGTCGTACAGTCCAAACTATGACCCCTCCTTGTGTCGATATGTAATTGGTTTTAGTGTTTTAGTGTGCGATTTTTGTTGTATCAGTGGATCTGAGGATCGGTCAACGCCCCATAACACAACTTAAATGCTGCGCTCTTCTTCAATGCATGGCTGAGCTAATACAAAATCTAGAGGGATCCTCCTAGTTGCGAGCACGTGGGTGCGCAGTGACTGAAAGCAGTAAGGCGCACAACCGGGCTGCCTCCCATCCCTAATCCGATTCTGTCCCTACAAAACCCAATCCGATTGGATTAGGAATCCTGACTACTCTGATTGGTTGCTTTCCAAAACTACCATAGATTCGATGAATTACACTCATTTTCGAATAACATTGCGGTAACAAAATGTTCAACCGGATCTCTTGTTCATGATGTTTTTCAAATGAATGTGTTGCACGAAAGCCACCTCATCTTCCAGTTGGCGCTTTATTTGAGATATCGCAGTGTGTTTGTTTTACAGGACACACTACACAAAAGATTTTCCACTACTTGTTCGCCCCTTCTTGGGGCTCATCAGGCAGTCGAGTTTCCATCTAACTTGTATGAGCACGAAATTGTACGCGGTTGAAATAATACACTCATGTGCAAATCGCTGGTGTTAACGGGAATCTCCCGTTTACGATATTCTTCAACTGTGCATCGTGCCAACGGAAACCAGGCGGTCTCTGTACGACTTATTCGGAGACTAAGTCTATCTGATGAGCTCCAGAAAGGGTGAAACCGTTAATGGGCTGTCGAAAACTTTTCAATGACCTCATAAGTAATGTATTCTGCTAGGCGTAATTTCGCTCATCTCTTGCCTTACAATCATTATCAGTAATTTATTATAAGGTTATGGCTGTTACAGATGGAGTACCGTATTTTTGGTTGCTCGGTTCCAACATCGCCGCAATTCTGGTCGGATAGCCTCAGGTGTTTTGCCTGCAGTGGTTTGAGTAGGCTTTCATGTGTTTTTGGTTGAGGACTTGGACGTGTGCTGATAACCTAACTCTCCAGGCAACACTCGTAGGGTTAGAAGGCTTAAATTCTTCGTCCACATGGACGTATCTGGTTATTGTCTCAACATGGTAAGTGGAGTGGTCGAATCCTCAGGTATATTGGTTCCATCATGTCAACCAATTGACTAATTTAAAGGGGGAACTCAGTGGCGTATCGACAGAGCTCAGCATACCTGTATGCAGCTTGGGATTGTTTTGTGGAGAAGAGCTGAGATCGGTTCAATTTCCCCCCTCCAACCACACCAAAAAAACAGGATACTGAACTCAGCCGTCCACCCAGCGCTAATTTATGCGTGCGAAACGTGGCCTCTACGTGTACGTGACAGCCACAACCTGAAGGTTGTTTCCCACAAGGACTCGCAATCCATACGTTTTCAGTGGCGAGATCCGGGCACGTCGTCACCCCCTTCAACGATAGCGTATACTGTGATCCCTGTGCTTGTATGTGGTCTACAAAGGTCGTCACTGAGGCTGACACGTTTAGTGCAAATTCAGTAGAAAATCGCTGCTCGCAGGCAGTTTCCATCCAAAACATTTCTAAAACCCACTAATCCTGTCTCGAAAGGCCACGAAATTAGTCACTCGGTCGCACGGCCTGAAGTTACAAGGCCACACCGAACCTAACCAACAAAGCTCTCCAGCGAAGGCAGTCTTGAGCTCCGATTATCCAATCGACAATACCCGGTTGTTTTATCCAGTACTCCAGTTTAAAACAGTCGACCACTTCAAACATACAAAGCCCTGCAGAACTAAGCAACTAGTTGACCAGTCATGAGCAAACACATTAGAACAACTAATGAAGCATTCAAAGACTGACTGTTTGTAGTATAGTGAAAAACTACGGCTTTGTATTGATAAAACGAGGTTTCCCTTTCGATAAATACACTCATTTGCAAATAAATTTGGTTTTGCAAGTGACTCACCTGGAACCCAGCTGAATCTCTCGTTTATGATGTTTCCAGGCAACTGAATGTGCTGCACCAGGCCGCCTCATTTTCCAGTTGCTACGATATTCGAGATATCGCGATACATGTATATACGTAATACACTACTCATAAGGTTGCTGAAAATTCTTCGACATCCCACGACCGGTTTCGCCCTTCTTGGGGCTCACCAGGTAGGCGCAGTCCCCAAGTTTCCGTCAACCTTATGTTCCACTTAAACCTAAATTGGACTGATTTCGATAAATACATTCATTTGCAAATCAATTTGGTCTTGCGAGAGACTCACCTAGAACCTAGCGGAATCTCCCGTTTGTAATGTTTCCAGGCAACTGAGATTTCCCTTTATTAAGATAGATCTCATTTATCGATTTCCGAGCAATACCACCCACGGTATACTGGATCGATCAGCAATAATTTAAGTGTAAATTCTGTGGTCAGTGGAGAAGGTTACGGAGACCGAAACAGCAGCAAATCTTTCATGTTAGTGGTACTGCCATTTTTCGCAGCCAAAATGAAGCAAACTATGTCACTGTCTAGTGTAACTGCTGAATAATACTCCACATCCATGTGACCCAATCGCAGCTGACATTACAAAGTATTATCATTTTTTCCTATGCAAGTGTAATGTCAAACCGAATGTTGCTGGATATATGGATAGGGGGCTGTCAGTATGGAAGAGAGATAATCGGAAAGTGCACCACTGACAGTCGGGAAAACATGAGATGTACCCAACTGCAGTCTATTGTACAAACTAACAGCAGTCCTATGTAGTTGGCACTCCCCAATAGGGAAATCCCGTGCATATTTCCCCTCTTCATTGCGACCGAATGCTCTTGGTCAGTTTTAAGTTTTCAGAACCTTAGTCGAATCATACCGTGTTTCCGAATGCGTGACGTTGGATTGCCTTATCGCTCCAGGCCTGAAAGCGATATCGCAATTTCCTCGAAGATGCCATTCCAGTGCAAGTTCTCTAGACTGCCTTATTGAAGTTCTTCCACATTTGGTCCGTGTATCTGACTTTGAAATGTTAACCTTTCACCTTTGGTGATTTGTCCTTACCAGGTGGTCCTCAATTGTGCCATTGTACGTGGCCTCAAATATCAATGTGCCCGTCGAACGTTTCATCAGTGGCGAGACAGCAAACAAGTGTACGGATTGAATTTCACTTCGGGTGAGGAAGCGGATGAGTTCGCGGCCGCTATTGAATCCGCCCTGGGTCATCTGGCTGCCCTGCACCAACAGCTGCAGCAACAACAACAGGCATCCCTCCCCCCGTCGCCACAACAGCAACAGCAGCAGCAGCAACAGATGACCCAGTCCTCCATGCCCGTCAATAGCAGACCTCCTGTTAAACCTCCGGTTAGTTTGGTTGTTTGTCATTGTGTAGTACTCTTTTATCGTTACCAACGTGCACGGTTGCTATCACTCAACGGTTTTTGCATTCAAAGTCGTGGTTCTCGCTTGTTCGGCTCAGTTTTTACCTGTCTTTAGCTAAAGGTAGAGCACACATTTCAAGCGAGTTGTATATTCATACACCATCGTTTTCCAAGGTAACAGTGTGTTATGATAACGCGCTCCTTGGCCTACCATCGTCCTTTGTTCGACCTTCTGAGACGGATGATCACTGGGATTGAAATTAAGTTGGGATTACTCGATCGAAAACTTCCACTTTCTGGTGATGGTCAAACTTCTATACTGCAATGATCCCAGGGGCTACACCGAATGTAGTTCCGTTTCTTACCATTCAACCATGCCAGAAAGGCCAACGGAGGCAATCAGACGGAAAACAACCACTCCCTGTACTACGCCCAGTCGTATTACGGGGCGCTCTGAAGGCATTAAGTCACCTCCTTCAGACTACCAGCACATCCTTATTTATGGGATCAGCATTGTTGCCTTCCTCCGAGAAGAGACGCGTCAGAAAAGGCCAACCCGAAAAAATGGACACTTGTATCACAACGGTGGACTGTGACCTTGGTGTATTATCCAACACGTTCGAACGACAGTCAAAGCCGACCAACAGAACGATGCGGTTCCAAAGGCACCTGCTGTGCGAGTTTATCTATCTCGGCAGCTGTATAAGCCCCGAAGAACTGACTAAAAATCACTACCCTAATTGTCCTGGGCGATTCGTGAGTTGCGCACTCTCGATCAAAGAACCTTACAGTGCTCACAAGCTTTTTGGCATAGGTAGTACTCGGTCTCGATTGAGATTCCCAAGTCTCCTCATGTTGCCAACATGTTGTCGGTAGGGTTTAGATTGTACCCACTGGAACCGAGGCGAAATGAACTGTTGATAAGTGTTTGTTTTTTCATCTGCTAGATAAGGGGACACTATTAGAAGCGGCATGAAAAAAACGTGAACGTGACACTCAGAAGAACGTATAACATCGTACATTTGCGTCTGCTGATAGAAATCAGAAATCTGCCATTACCACTTTTTAAAAATCTCCATGAACTCTCGAAGTGAGACTGTATATACTCTTTCACCTGCAATCGCTGTGAGACCCTGAAAGAAAGCACTGAAAGGTGACTTGAAACATAAAGGAACTTGTCTCCAAGTGCATTCCAAACAACTTGAATCAATCCAGTGGAAGTCATTCTACGTCTGATCGGGATCCTACTAATCGCCCAACATCCAACCTGTTATGGCTGTTTTATACCAAGTTTGTCACTGCAATTGGGAGACCGGGTTTGTCAATCCTTCTTCGAGGATTTTTCTGGTCACACAGTGTAGACCAGACCACTGTCGGTAAAAATTCTAAGCCACACGTTGCGTCTGCCCTGGTCCACATAACCCGACTGCATTGGGTGTCCTTCTATCAGAATTAGAATTTTCAGGATTCTGCTATAGGTTCGATTATTCGTTGCTTTGTGTGACTGGCACTGCGGTTTACAAGTGCTTTTGGAATGAGACCATCCCGCACAAACTTTCTTTGAAATGAACCATATTTCATGCTTTCCGTAGAGTAAACGAATGTTCATTCGTATCCGGGGAGAATTTTCCACCCTATGCGAACTGGACGCTGCACGTTTGCTATGCTTGTACATGTCCCTGATTCACAAGTACTGACGCAAATTAATGAGCCTGCATAATGGCGTAACGGTGCTTACTACTGATGAAACGGACTAGTAATATCTGCTCGCAGCCCAGAACGCCACTTCCACAGCTAATCGACAGTTGAGTTAAACATTATTGCGCCGTTCGAATGTGTTTGTTCACTGACGTCAAACAATGAAACGGCTCGTAGGAAAACTCGAGAACACTGGGAGTATTGAGTTTCTGTTGGACTCTGTATAAAAGAGTGTTTTGCTTTCGTGCTTATAACCACTCTGTTCGTGTCCCCCTCTTCAACGACATTTGGCCTTGTCGGGGCACTTTTACGTCATCAAGCCAAACTTGATGAGGACACGTGATAAATTGTCATAAATATTGGACTGTCGTGCGTCGCATCATCTGCTCTTCAGCAATGAGATGTTCCAGCCCCAGGCACTGATGATCTATCTAAATCCAATTTATAGGATAGTTCACAAAAGAGGTGACCAATATGGCAGGCCAGTGTATCAGCTCCGTTTCTGATAAACATTTCAGTCTGGCTAGGTGCGAAGAATCCCCATAGTGGTGATGCTTGTGGTGGTAGTGAGAGGGTAAGTCAGCCATTTGGGGAACCAGAATGTGTTCTCTCTTCGATTCTTAGAGGCTCGTCTTTTCAAAGTCGGATTGAAATGGGTAAAATTCTGTCTTCTCAATGGGGCTGTTTTGTCGTAAAGTTTCCTCCCACGACTGGGGGGTAGTTGGGTTTTCATTCCCTGAGAAACCTAAGCATGCTTTAGGTGTCTGTTTGCGTGGTTGAATACCTTTAGCTTCGTCTGAATGATTGGTAGAACCGATAATCACCGCAGTCACGTGCCTATTCAAGTCAATCGGTTTCTACCATAACTTTGGGTCTCAGTTTGGGACCAACGAGCGCGGCTCATGTGTCTTCTGTGTGTGTGTGTGTGTGTGTGTAATGTGGTCCACCCATCTGATGGAGTAAGTCATTCACAGTTTGAAGTGGATTCAGGTTGATCCGATTTACCACGAGATCAGTTCATTGATAAGTTGCGTGTTGATGATGAGCAGTTTAGCTCAGACCAAAATGGTGTGACTGTAGCCACCACCGATTATTGATTTCATAACGAAGTTCTTTTCCGTAGCAGAGCACACTACTCATAAGGTTGCTGAGAACTCTTGGGCAACTCTTCACCGGTTTCGTCGTACCTTGATCCCAACTGAAAATAACTTATTTTTCGGAAAGAATGTCACAACAGTCATCTAGAGCCTATTCAGAATCAGTGCGGCGGTTGCTGGGATGATGGGACTCCGGAGAGGAGTCATGTTAGAGCGCGAAGCTACTGAACGGAAGATCCGTGGCTCGAATACAACTCTGGCCTCTCAATTACAATTGTCTAACCTTAGGCAACGTGACCATATTTCAGCCGTTCTGCTAACTTCCAGCTGCATGGTAGCCATGCACCGAAGGGATGTCACAGAACCATTACGCCTTGGAGAGCTACAATAATGTGCCCCTGATGACAACTCTCTTTGAGTTCACGCTCAACCTTTCCATTTCTTCTGTCTAGATATGGGCAGTCTAGAAGTATTCCAGCCTCCAGTCAGTTAGCATCTGCAAACTAAAAGAATACTTCAGTAGAATGATTTGATGTGGTTGGAATTTCCGCTTCTCCAAGTTATCCGATATCTCTACTATCTCTCAATCGACTTCTTCTCGGATCAGCCCATATTTATTGAATCAGCGCCTCCCATGACCCATTCACCGTTATCAGAAGCCTGACACTCAAAGTTTTGCTTCCTTACATTGTTGAGACTGTCACGGAGAAAATTTTCAATGTTGACCTCTCCCCACCATAACCGGCTTCATGCTTGTATGCTTCAGCTAGTTCCCAAAATGCGAAACTGGCTTTTATGTGAGGTAATCGTTGTGTTGTGCGGTTCTATTCACTAAACCATATCAATATAGGGTCGAAAAGTAATTTCGTTATTATCTTTCCGTTGTCACAAACAATTGACAGAATCGTAACTGATTTTACCCTAACACACACACACACACGATCATCATCTCCCCCTGCATATCAAGCATGTGCTGCATCGATTCGACAAATGTGGTCGGAATAGTCATGGTTAAAGTTGCACAACCTAACAACTTGTCTTGTTTGTTCGGATGCCTCCCCGAATCATTAGTGATCTGTTTGTCCTGGTACATGTCCGTCCTGAATTCCTTCTAATTAAGTTGTGCATCGGCGACATCAAATCGTTCATCTACGCTTGTGCGGCCCATGTTACGCGATTTTCCCAAAGTTTGAGAGCAAGATGCAGACATTCGTTTGACTCAGAGAGCTTTGGCTATCCGATAGTAGCCGTTCAAATGAGCTGGTCAGGTTTTTCTCTCTCATAATGTATGTTTTATCATGACAGTATTTCTTGTAGTCAACACTGTTTTCCTTACGGCATGGGAACAATTCAGGTTAGCAACTTTATTGCATCACTGTTCGACATGGTTCTAGATTATCCTAGCACATGACTCGACTGTTTACCGGATTTTCCACTGTTCCTCTCCACGCCTCAGAATTTCTATGTACTAATAATAACGATAATAAATAATCGTCCGACTGCAACACCCTTTCGGTGCATAACTGCTATGCCACCCGAATAAAGCACAAGGATCGAGCTACTGTCAGATTGGCCGAGTCTGACGCGATGCCGAGGTTCGGTTCGAACCACGGACCTCGCTCTCAGTAAGCTGCGTGCCTTAACTGCTGTAGTTTCTGGAGCGCACTGCCCCGGAGCGATGCGTTTACCCTGAGATTAACTGAGCCATCCAAATAGTTCTGCTCGAACCGAGACAACATTCTCAACACAACGACTAATACATCTCGAACTGGCTCTGGGTGTAAGGCGCGGAACTACTGACCGAAAGGTTCGCTGACTGAACCCAACTCTAGCTTTACGATCGTTCCTGTATCTGAACCTCGTACCTCCTTCGAGCTGCACGGCAGCTATGCCCCGGAAACACATCACGATTGGAGCATTTCCACCATTCCTTATTAGTGCATCTGCGATGCATCATGTATTTCGCTATCTTGTTTACCGGTCATTTGTATCGCAACTGGGTGCTTACAAGACCATAAACAGATGCCGTTTTCTGCCGCTCTGTCAGTTGGCGGGTCTCCGTTGCCCATTTGGTCTTAGCTCGGTCTTTGCTTCCTTCGCCCTTTCTTTTATCTCGTGAGATTATCTCCCTAGTCCGGTCAGTGTAGCCTTTCCATGTCTGATCGTCTGCTTTCTGTCCGCCACAATAAACTGGGCTTCGCTGTCATTTTGTTTCGTTGTACGACTGTGTCGAGCACATGGGACTTGTCCAGTCGATTGTAGTTATGTTGTGCGCCTGCTTTTTCATTGCTCAATCGATAATCGTATGATGTGATTCTTATTCAATTTCCTCAGTATCCACTGTTTAAATTGAATTGGTTCATATACCCTAGGTAAGACAGTGAACCATTGGTTCAACACTGATGTTGCTGTCTCTAATGAAGACGAAATGCCCTAGATGTCCAGAGAGACTACATTCTGGGCGATTTTCTGTCACAGATTTGATGTGCGTTCTCCTGCGTTCCTCTTCGCCACACAGCATACCTGTGTACGAGTCTCCAGCCCTGGATACAATTTCATATATGCATCTATTCGATATCGCGAGACAGTAATTAGCATATTTAGAGGTTTTCTTCTCGGACCACCTCTTCACTTGATACACCCTTTTTACCTGGGACGTCATCAACTAATTCTATTCTATTAGATTGACCCAGCTTTTCCTGAATATTTCGAAGGCTATTTTGTCGATTTGCTCGAATTTGCTTCGCCATGGGTTGTGACTTCCATAACGACACACAATTCCCTATCAGGTGTATGTCAGGTATGATTTAAAAAACCTTTCGAGCTATAAATGCTTGTCATTTCTTCTTGCAGGCACCGCTTTGCTTTTGCAGATAGAGGCTTTTTTACTTCTTTTCTTAATAACGTCCATGTGGAGAAAATTACCCACCCTTATCTCTTCCGCGTGCTCCGTTGCGACGTGGCTATTCCCATCTGTTCGATGAAAACCCAATGCACGCGTGTGTGCCTGCTCGTATTCCCTGTTCTCCATCATCGGAGCTGATTTTTCACGACTTTCCAGCTAGAGGGACATTTGTGCACACGTTTCAGTTCATGGTACTTGACTGTTGAAGCCTGCTTGAATCTACAGATGTAATAAGCTACTCATAAGGTTGCTGAAAACTCTTCGACAGCCTACAACCGGTTTCGCCCTTCTTGGGGCTCACCAAGTAGGCGTAGTCCCCGAGGTTCCGTCAACCTTATGTTCTACTTGAACCCAAATTGCACGAAATTGCGCTCGTCTGAAGGCGGTCTCCAGGGTCGTGCGCTAACGATTGCCTAGTTACTCGTTCTCGATCCCACCGGTACTCCTAAGTCGATCTGCACCTAGGAGATTTCGTATGACCTCCGTTCCCTTAATAGCTTAGATCCATCTCGCACAGCTTACAGTTCAAATTTATTCTTTACAGCAAGCCTTGTCATCACCAGGAAGTGTCTCAAGTGAACTCAATTCATTTTTTTTCCTTGGAAGCGGCTGCACACTTTCCACAACGTCATCCGATTTGCCCAAGCCTTTTTCCAGGAACAGTCCTCAAATTATCTTTCAGAATATATCTGTTCATATTTGTACATCTTAGGATGAGTTCAGATGACGGGTTTGTCGTACTCTTCCCCAACTCCCCTAGGCCCTTAGTCAAATCATTTCGTTTTCACGCGATTCCGTTTCTTCCAGCCATGCTAATGACGTGGATGTCCCATGACGTTTCCCATTGTTGAAGATCGCCATCCTTGTAGTTGTATTTCTCCATTGGCTCCATCTTGAACTTGCTAATCGAATACCTCAGTTGTCCTACTGTGTTGTCTTAAGTCGCGATACTAAGATGCTTTCAGTGTGTGTACATCGTGTTTCTCGTAAACACCAAGCTCGTACCGATGCAAGCCGAAAAATATAAGATTTTCACATCTACTTGACTTCCCATACTCGTAACCGCCAACTTCCGCGAGCGATGAGTTGGAGTATTTTTCCCCTGTTTTGAAACGCTGTTTCCATCATCCCGTGTCAGAATCCGTACGAAGCAAACAACCACTACGATTCATCCCAAGAGCAACCACGGCCCCCTCAATCGGTGACCAGAATTGTGACAGGCGCCTACGTGGACATGAGTCAAGCATCAATTATCCCTCCCAATTCCCGCCCTTCTGCAACACCTACCCTGGGACGCCACCACTCCGTCACCGCCGAATATGCATATCCGGGGCACGCTACTGTCGATGCCCAACGCCCAGGACCTGTCGATCGTAGGTTCCATTCGCATTCCACTGATTTCTTGTAATACGCATTACAGTACCTTCTCTCAGTTGCTTCAGTAGAGATGTGTCACGCCTTACAACAGTCGCTTGGATTATCGTTCGGAGAGATAACATCACCAAATCAATCTACACAAGTCACTTCAAACGACTAGGTTGGGCTATCGGTCTTCCGTTGAAACGCCCATAAGAATACAAGCTGTATTGAAAGACAGTTCGTGGAATAGAAATGGTTTTCCTGTGCCTCTTTTATTTCTGCTTTTTGCAAGGATATTTCGTCTTCTGTCGTTTCGCACTATCGTGTGATGGGAGCAGCAATGCTCCAGCCAAGTTGTCTGCTCGTCGTCCGGGCGAACTACCTACTGACAGATTGCTTCCGCGACAGTCTCGACCCATTGGCAGGATAGCTACCAGAACTCGGTGCTTTCTGGTGTTTTTTTTCATCAAATAAAAATAAGGCTATTGGTCGTATCTATCGATGGGTTTTCTTCATAACGGGATACTGTTTCTGATCCGAAAGTTCCACTGCTTTAGGCAGCTTGTGTGGATTAATCAATTTCGAGGTTGCAAAGACTGGGGGGGCTGTATTCAACAGTCTGCGCTATTCCTAACGATTTTGATCCTTCTGAAGCAGCTGTTTCATGCCACGATTATCTGTTGGCTGGGACATGCTGAGGACATGATCCGATATTCTACTACCGAGCAGTGATGTCTTCATGCTTCCAAATCGGTAATCGATAAGTCGCTCGTACATGGTGCATTGGTCTAGCATTTGATACGATACTACTTGTAGAGTTGCTGAAAACTCCTGGGCGGCTCTTTCATCCTTCCGGGGGATCACCAGGTAGACCTAGTCCCCCGATTTTCATACTTAAACATCAAATAAAACGTTTGTACTGAGAAACACTTGTTTCTACATTAAGTTGATGTCCAACTGGAATTAAACTCAACTTTCGGCCCGCCTGATGAACACAAAAAAGGGGCGAAACTGGCAGTGCACTCATCAACCTTATGGATAGTCTCACGTCATGCAAATACTTCGATTTGTTGAATATTGCTCCAACTGAAACCTGAAGTGGAGCAACGCTACATTCTTTTTCATGAATAAATTACCGTCGATTTATCGGAACTTTTGATACCATCAGTTGACCTTTTCGGTACCGTCTACTTCACCTTGTCCACTCGTTCTACCTTGGAATAATTTAATAGCATAGAATGACTTGGGTTGAGCTTCTGAAGGATACTACTGGCCTGTTACTCGGGAACCTGATACTATCGTATATCTGTTCTGGGACCTTCTCTGTACAATGCAAAGCCGAACCCATAGCATTCATGTTTGCTCCATGCTTGCTCCATTCGGCCACTAAAAAGTCCATGCCTTGTTTCGATGAGCACACTAGCCATGTCGTGTAAACTGCTGTTATCTTTTCCCCACACCCTATTAGATGGATATTCCCGAACGGATTGTACTGGTACGACAACTGTTAACGGAACAATAGCCAATGGAAACGGAGGAACGTACGCCCCTCCTAGAGATTCTCGGTACGTACTGACTCTGTTTCTTTGCTACTTTACATTGTCTGGAATTATTTGCGGAACCTCAAATTGAATTGACCTAGGCCGAACCTGAGATTTGTGCGCTCTAGACTGTGTTTAGTCTTGATATGAAAGTGCTTGGATTGACCATCTGTTTGAGCTTGCATTCTGTCCTACCAGACAAAAGCATTCGGGCTTTGACTGACACCATAACTAAGAAACTTGAGAATATTATTGAGCAAAGTGCAAGTGCTACGGGTTTGGCGTTTCTACCAGCGGCCTTTCTATCTCCGTGTGAGATGTTGTCAGCTGTGTTTTGGTAGACTATTGCTGAACGTCATTGTCTTTCTCTTCTTTCGCGTACGATTTAATGTGCTTTGAATTAACTGTTGAAAGCCGTCGACTGATTAAGTGGAGCTCGTTGGTTAAGGTGCGAAGTTACTGACCGGAGACTCTGTGAATCGAACCCGGTATGTCAACTGCTCCTGTTTGGGCTTGGTTAACCTGGCATCATCTCAGCCTTTGTGCTTTCTTCGGATGGCATGACAACTAGGCCGAAAGACTGTTACAGCTGGACTATTGTCATTATATTATTGTCTAGTTGAACGGTCATCTGGGAGGTTGCGAGTTCGAGTCCTATCTGCAGTACACTTCCGACGACTTCCACTTATTATGGCCCCTTTCACACAGGTTAACCTAACAATCACTATACTTTGTCGCATTCTAGTGCGAACTTGTCTGGCCCCTTCGTGATAACCCATTGGAAGTCCATAAATCAGGCAAATCACTGCAAAATCGGTCTCATACAAACTTTTTACACGTCAAGCCGAGCTCTAGTCAGTTGAGAATGGGAACCCAACAGCTAATCGTGTTCCAATATCTGCTGGGTGCGGGTCGCCAATGACGCATCCAGGAGGCTTTTTTTAATTTCCAAAATGAGCTGAGCTGAGCTGAGATCTAACCGTTCTGTCAAATGGCGAACGGGAACCCGCAATGTCTACTGTGTTCCGGCAGCTCTGCGAATTATCGCAACGGAAACAGCTGAAGCTCATCGGAGACTGAGCACCAAGACACCAGACAAATGAGTCTTCTGTTTTTTTCATCTACCGTAGCCGTGGCCTCATTCACGGAATTCACATTTGACCCTCTTTCTGTCCACACGTTTGACTCCTGTTTCAAGTAGTGCGAAAGCACGTTCCAAGTTCGATGACGGATGGAAAGTCAAATTATTGGTGCGAAAACACACCACGAAGGACTGAGCGATCTCATCCCCCCAGGCTGTCTCGTGACCTCAGTTTTTATGAAACGGTCGAAACCCTGTCGCAGATATTCGGTGATCTGACGTTGCTGTTCACTGTTTGTTACCAGTGCCTCAAGCTTGTGAAAGGAGATGATGATGGCTTTGTTACGTTTATCGGCGTTGTCAGTCGGGAATGCGCGCGTTTCAAGCTCAGCTCATTTTGTATCCGGTCTCCCAAGGATGCTGGTTTTGCGTTGCAGAGCCTCACCACCGAATTTCAACCCCTCATCAAGCTGAACCACCACACACCTGTGATCAGTCGGTCACCTGTCACTTCCAAAAGTGTTTGTGTGCAATCGATTCCACCGTCTCAAGGATGTTCGAGAAAGCGCTCGACCGAAAACACAACACCTCCCACAGGTTGCTGGCATTGTGGTTCGAACTTCACAATTGTATCAGGTGCAGTCCATGTGGCCATCCAAAAGCCGCAGCCGTCATCACGTCAGCGTGCAGCTCATAACTCGCAGTCCATCTTAATCATGGCGGCTCGACGGTCCGAACCAGATTCTACCTGACGTCATTCCCCAAGCTTGATTTCATGGGGATGGATCGGACCGACAAGCTGAATTAATTGGAAAAATTGTAATTTGCGATCTCGCGCGCGCAACACTAAATAGACTGGCGTTTCTGAGCCTTCACTCGTTGATCCTCTGCAACCTATGCACCCACATTCGCCGACGGACTTAGACGCTGCACAGGCTGTCTCCTCACTGGTAGGCCAATTTTCAAGCGGAAACCCATAGTACCATCCGCAGCTTTTTTCCCAGTGTTAACCGCAAACTGTGCTGAATGCGGGAGGCTAATGTTCTTCAACAAACCAACTACTCAGCGTGAGCAGCATCGACCGTGATAGTGGAGAAGCCTAACGGTGCCATCCACTTGCATGCAAACGTTTCAACTCATCTCAATACTACATTGGATGTGAACCAGTACCTTCTGCCTCTTCCGAACGATTTATTCGCAAGACTGAGCGGATTAGGCTGACATAGCTGGGGAGGCCTGCAGATCGAAGTCGCGGTGTAATCTTAAAAGGTTTTGATTGTCAATACGCACCATGGTCTGTTTCAGTATACAAGACTACCAGACATCGTCAGTCAACAAAGTGTGGATATGATACTGAAAGATTCCTCCGTTGTTGCCGCTTATTTGGATAACCTAGTCATCATGGATTCCAGCCCGACGAACTGTTGCAGTGCCTCATTACGCGCTCGTTCGTAATCAAGGATATGGCTACAAAATGCTCCGAACAATTTCTTATTCATGTGGTCGACAGAGTATCTTGGCCTCATCAGCGACTACCATGGTACCCGATTAGCCCCCCGAGAACACTGACAAACACGTGGCATCCCTCAGGTCGTTCCCCGCTCTCATCAGCTCGATACTGTCAGCTATGCATCTCCTTCGAAGCCCACTGCACCAGCTACTCCCCAAGGATCACAAGTGGACACGGTCATGGGAATGCCAACCCGTCTTCGACTCTGTCAAGTTAGTTCTGAGCTCCGACTTGCTTATCACCCACTGCGATCCCTCATTTGAAATAGTCTTGGAATCGGATGCGTTAGCCTAAGGTTTTGGTGCAATGATCTCGCATACGTTCACGACTGCAGTCAGAAGGCCATAGCACATGCGGACAGATCTGTGCTACTAACCAAACGCATTTACAGTTAGAACAATCCAACCAGAATTTCTGTCAATTTTCCGATTAGCTATTTAATTCTGTACACAAACTATGTGTTTACAACACGCGGCTTTTAATCCTTGGTGAACAGTTGCTTCTCCCAAACGATCCTGTTGTCACCAAGCCCTGAACTTATAGAAAAAACTTCTGTTTCCTTGATGCAACTTCAACATCAAGTACCAGTTTAGCACCAGCTTCGGACAGGTCGACGCACTTTCATGTCCAACTGAATCATGCAGCCCGAACCACTTGCCTTGGAGTCGGAGATAGTCCGCTAAGTTCGTAGTTTGCACCCTCCGATTGAATGTTGGTCTGGAAGGCTACCGAACACTACGTTGTGCGGCAGCAGGTCATCAGTTACCGCCACATATCTGCCCACAAAACGAATTGAGACCTTGATTCAAGCACTGTGACACCCTGCCTATGTCCGAGCATGTATTTTGTTCTTAAAACACGTCATTTCAGAGGAGCTGCAGCCGTAATGAAACGGCTTTACCGGGGGCACCCGGGGACCGATGCTCCAGTACGGCCCCTGATGTACCCAGAGATTGGGCAGACCTCTAAATCTTGCTTGCAGCTAAGCCACCCGCTTATACCTAATCGAAGAGACTGGATCTGATCGTGCGACGACGGTTTGCCTACCTTAGTAACCCATTGAGCGGTACTGCAGGATGCGCATTCAACATCCACAGAGTCTTTTACGGGGTTGGTCAGTGGATAAAAGTCCGACAAACACAGGCTCGTGGCCCTACAGGCTTGGGGTTGGAACAATTGTGGTAATTTGTTCCTTAAAATTTTGGCTACCCGATTAGTCTCACACTGATCACCGCTGCCTTGCGGTCAAGATTCCTGGTCAAAGGCTTTGGTTGAGGACCATAAGCGTCCTCCTGGCGCCATGGAAGTATCTCAGTCTACATACAACAACAAACTTTACAGTGTGACAGTTAAGAGCCAGTATGTATTACCGGTATGTCGCCGTTAATCATGATGGTGATGCTGACTATGGCAGTCAATTCCTCTCCTCAGCGTTTGCAGAGTTTTGGCACACGTAAGGTGCAACCCATGTCCGCTCACCACCGATTCATCCACTATATACTAGTCTGGTAGGACGATTCGTTTGCATCTTAAGGCGGGAAAGGCGCGAAATTTGAAAGTTCGAATTTTTAGAAAATAAGGTTGGTAATAACTCGAAAAGTAAACGGGGACACTGATATTCCCAGAAGTCTCCACTATATTTCGAGCACCTGTCGTGAACTCTGTTCATTTGGCAAGCAACTCACCCAACTGCTTGGTCTACTTTTCTACGGCGGTGCATTCTGTTTGGCTTCTCCATAGATGAATTTTGAGTTTGAACTAGCTGTTCCTGAACATCTCGTTCCGATTGTTTTCTCTCTTCGCGTACTGAGTCGTGTTTTGCGATTTTTAAAGACTTCAATAGTTCAGCTCATTTGTCACGGACTTTCCATGTCTGTCGAAACGTGATTCTCGCTGGTCTCCCGCATTTTTTTTATCCGTTGTAGTTAGTTTACAGAGTCTAGTGGCCTAATATATGCCGAGACAGGGAAAGAGTTCAGAACCGGTTTATGTGTTGACAGTACTTTTGGACTACATGTCAACAATTTGCCACTGTCGACTTGGTACAGCGCATGCGCCAGTACTAAGTATCCTTGTCTGGCCATCTGGAAGTCCATTCAGTTCACATGGTTCTGCGCTGTTCGACTGTTTCATCTCCCTTGTCGCTGTGTAACCACACTTGTTTTTGCTGCGAACCTTCATGAATGCGAAACCAGGCAACAGGTGTTTTCTCCATTTCGCCTCCTGCTGATTTTCCAGTTGAAACATTCAGTCGAAATTTTGGCTAGGCCGATTCTTCCAAGTTATTCGAAGCACACGCATGCGCATACACACATCTGCGGTCCACGGGTTTCCCACATTTCCACTTACGAACATCTTGTCAGCATCTTTGGTTTTGGTTTGTTTACCTCTGGAGTCGTCTTTCTTTACCAACATGTTGCGATCGATACTTTTGTGGAGGCAAGGATAATGCGCGATGAATAATACTCAACTATCTGAACCAAAGGGCTTTTGACAGCGAGATCTGGCCAACCAGATGGCCTTTTTGATCGAACTGGAACAATTATTTATTATATAGCTATTGTTGTTAGGGTCGCCGTTTCTTCCTAAAATTCCTTCGACTTCCCGTGTCAAGAATAGTTGTTCTGTTGACGTTTCGATTTCCGCTCGGCCAATATCTGGACCGTCTCAAACTACAGCTAATAGATGTGAGTGAAATTCTCAAAATTAATCCCTTTGTGACCAGTAACAGAACTGCTGTTGGTGCATTCAAACCACTGTCATTTTACAACGCAGTGTCTCGTTGGAAATCTGTCAAAATATCACACCGTTTCAACTGAGGACAGTCATCTGAACAACGCAGGGGGGAATACAAAGGCGTAGAATGAGACCGTTTCACGTGACCTCATCAGTTGCAGTACATGCGGCACAGTCGAAGCAAATGTAATCAGGCGCACTGCGTATAATGCAAGCACAGTTTTGAGTGAAGTTCAGTCATTCACACAACCGTGGGCAAGTGTAGCGTGACTGCCAAACACTCGTTCGCACAAATTGCTGACCTATGGCGAGCACTCACTAAAGATTCGATGAGTCTTAATGTTGACGATCGGCTAAATCGCATTAGAGCCGAGAAAGTTGCCTTGTTTGTCAAATTTGAGTTGATATCAACGGAATTATCAGTCTGTAATCGCCGATGGCGAAGTGTGATCAACTGTGTGGTTGCTGTGCAGAATTTTCACCAACTGTCACAGTCTAAAGTCAATATACAAATCTCAAAGGCCAGAAAGGCAATGTTAATTTGCGTTACTTGTGGTATCAAAAAGGTGCATCATTGTGTCACGGGGGACGCCTGTATCAGACTGCAGTGTGAATAGTAATGTCGTATGGCTGGCGGACGGTCATTGCGGATGGATGAACTGAGACATCTTCGGGTATTTGACCTCCAGTGTCTCAGGACTTCTGTTGGAGTCGGCCGGAATCAGAGGATTTACAATGTGGTGATCAGGAGACAGGTCTTTAGTGAAGCATAAGGTATTTCACTTAAAGTGCGCATTCGGAATTGCATGTAACGGTGGCCGGGTCATGGGCGACGCATGCCGAGTTACTGTCTACCGAGAGGAGTGTTGTTTTACGTGCCTACTTGGGGGCGGCGAAGGTCTAGAAGCGGACAAAATATGGCTTAGCAGAAGGGAATGGGAGATTTTACAAAAAGTCTGGGTGTTATTGGTGCTGTTCGCCTTCCACGATCGAGTCCACGTGATTCTTCTCGGTAGAGACACCGAAAAACCTGATAACCAAGCGAGTTCAGTGGCGTTCATATTATCCAGAGGGTTTGAATGAGCGTTTAGGTGTAGGGACTGCGGATGCTTATGATTGCTAGCCCCAGATTCCCTCTGTAGCTTCCTTCTCTCTCCACTATGTGACTTTATTCCGATCAGTTGACATGGTTGTATGACAGTGAAACACCAGTGTTCTTTGCTGTTCGCGTCAGCGATTATGATCTTAAACGAGGAAAAAGGGAGGGCTGCGTTCAACATAAGTGGCCTTAGGTAAAACGCTGCTTACTGCAGACAAACTCACGTCACCTGCACTCAACACTGGAAGTATATAGTCAATGATGATGGCGAACCAGATGCACGGAATGGCGCCTTTGCAAACGAACCCACAAGAAGCCCCAATCATAAATGCCTTCAGCAGGAATTAGCTACTAGCAGGTATTTTGACTGGGGCCGTTGCAGTCAGCTTTTCTCGATAAATCGATACGACAACTCGAGCAAGTAAACCGAGCGAAATAGTTCAACGATTCAATACACTTTGAAGAAAGTTTACTCATCCTTTTACCGGGTACATAGGGGTTTCGTTGATGTTCCCTAATTATCAACCTCTCTCTGGCATTCATCATCGTAGGTTATTCAAATGTAACTTCGGACGAGTGTTGTTGCTACTCAGTCAACCTCCAGTCCGCAAATAGTTTTTTTGGGAGCATCACTTGTTGCTGCCTTGCTGACCGACTTCCCCTGCTCACTAAAATTATCTAATTTTCTTTGCTATTCGTGCCGAAAAGTGACTTGAGACTTGCTCACGTGGACACCTTTATCGACCCTGGTGTGAAAATTCAGTACCTACTTATTCCAGTACTACCAAGTGGTTGTACGGGACGACTATTTTTCGTGGACTCCACTTCAGCACTTCCGTCTTGTCACTCTAGCTTGGCGTTTTCTTCGCTGTTTCATCCCTTCAGCATTTCACTCTCCTGCTGATCAAGTGGTGTAGTGTTCCACTCCTTATTCCTCTAGCCACACCCATTTTGACCGAGAAAACTGTCTGCACTTCACAATCCTACCAGTTTTTCAATATTCTACTTTATATCGATTAGTAAGTGGAATCCAACGAACGTTGTCATCATGCTCCAGGTGCAACTCCCCTTTCCACCGAAAAGTTTGTTTTCCCGCAAGTTGTTTGGCTTTGTTTACATTTTCAAAGTGCTGCCACAAGATTGGATTGGATCAGACCTGAAACTGGTGCCTGCAGATGAACCGATCGATATGGTAGACAATCTCGTCTATCTGCACTATTGCATAAGTCCCGGTGGACTGGCGCAAGACGGAGTCACTATCTTAATTGGGAATGTCAGGGCAACTATTGCCACCCTTCGACATTTGTGACGCTCACGAGATATCTACGCGGCCGTCATTTCGGGCGTTCGATCTGTCCCATTCCATGGATCGGAGGCGTGGCCGATGTGTACAGCAGGTCCTTAGCTTAAATCATAGCTGCTTTTGAAACATTGCGCGGGTGTCGTGGAAACATCGGATCAACAATGCCGAGATGCTCCAGATGATTTTTAAGGAAGGTAACTCGCCCTAAATAGATCAGCCGGCCACACTCCACATGTTACGCAGGTTAGGCTGCGTACTTTGTATGCCAGAGGACCGTTTGCGCCAGAGCCTCTTCGCCCAGCCATATATCTATGGCACAGAGACGACTCAGTGACGGTCAGTCCATGTCTTGGTAATGAAGCATGAAAGGCCGCACCGGTCAACTCAGGGGCGTTGGTAACTACCGTCTCCGTGGTGGAGGACGAGACAAACCAACGGTTAGTAACCTTGATAGATGTGGCTATGCACCGCAGCCAGTAGTGTCCCTGAATCAAAGCTACTGCTTTTACTACGTAGGTCACTCACTCCCTGGTATACCGGACACACAAAACTCTTTACATTCAGTGAACTAGCTGAGCCTCCAACGCGTGGCTCCATTCTCTTATTCCCTTTATCCTTGGTGAACAAAGCTGTAGCAGCTGGAAGAACTGCACTTCGGTACGCGGTTTGTATTTGAAGAACTGACTGACTCACTGCTTAGACTGTAGCACGAAATCTTGATTCACTCGCATCCGATAGCAACCAATATACTAGTAGTACAGTTCCGTCGACACTTTTTCTCTCAGATTCCGATTTCGTCACCCGGTTCATCCACACGTTGGTGAAAAAAGCGCATGATTTTGCTACGTCGACATTCCGTATGATTGCTTGCTTTAGGAGCGGGGACAATGGGTTGCAGGTTGCAGGCTTTGCGTCACGGTGTTGATTGGGTACAGAGAGTAGTGAACCAACTTGGATACAAACAGCTCACGAACAATACAACTGTACGTCTCCTGTCTACACTGCCCCCATTTTATCTCCTTCTCTACCCTTAGTTATTACTCGTCCTCGGACGACAGCGTCAAAGGTGTTGTCGCGAGAGATGGCGCCAACTTCCCGAATCAGATTCGCACTAGTCCTAACGAAGTCCGCCAGAACACAAACCAATCCATATCCCCTTCCGTCAGTTCAGGTTAGTGCCCCTCGTCTCAGTTGTCTGTGTGTTGTACCATACCACTGTTTGACCTCTTGTTCTTCTCTGATTTTACTTAAAGCTGCTAGTTCCTGGTGCTAATACTGTTGGCGACGGGGATGCAACTGGTCTGGCCTGTTCTACACGTTGGTGGGCATGTTGTCGATTTAGAGCAGGATAACGCGAGGCAGTTCGCACAAAAGCCCCGCATCATCATCACAGTGAACAACATCTCTCTGTTTCTTATGTCCTTGTCTCTATGGAAATGCTTATTTTAAACCTGATTATTGTCTTTTGGCTCGTTTCCAATTCAGCTTGCTGGTATTGCGCCGGCTTCCAGTCAGTCGTCTGCGTGCCGAATGTGACGCACGCTTATCCGATTATGGTGTCTCAAGCTCCCCTAACATTTGGTCGCTCGCTCGATCTTACTGTGATATGAATTTCGGACAGCGTAGACTACACTAGAACTCCACCTATCGAGTCCATTGCTTCTTATTGTTTATGATTCCACTTGTATCATATTAGAGCTGAAACAGAATGATGCAAACCGTAGTAACTCAGTGCTTATCGACTCACCAATGACTAACTCCCTTTGGCTTGTACTCTCTCCGAATGCGTCTTTGTAATGAACAATGCACGTTCGGTTTTCGAAAAGATGGTGATGATCACCCCTCGAAAAAGCTTCACTTTCTGTCTAGCAGAAAGCTCTGTCCTCTTTAAAATGGCAATAACCTTTCAACTAATTGAAGCATTTGTGTTGCTTAAGACACATGACCCTATGGGCAATGACAGACGAACAGTTATCCGTGGCTGAGTGGCTACATCCTCTCATAGCTGTTGCTCGAGCGTGGTAACCCAAGGAACCTGGACAGAACAGGATGTTCGCATGAACAACACTAGTTTTCACAGACCTGTTCATACCTGTTGCTTGTACAAGTTCACAACTCTGCCATTCTGTCTGTCCTCCGTGCAAGTGCGAGGGTACATGACGTTTCGCGGCTGTGCAGCATGGGTTAACTTTAACTTGCACGAGAAATCACGCCGCGGTCTTATGTTGGATCAAGTAGGGCACTACATTGTTCTACGTTTCGATCGTGCTTTGTTTTATTGAAGTGGTTGTCTTTTCGTCACCTAAAAAAACCTTACTACTCGACGTCCAACTTGATGCCTCTAAGCATCTTGTTTCGAGAAGTAAAATAGTTCTGTTCACTGTGTCATCACTGTACCACGTCTTTCTGGTAAATCTGAATGGATTTTTTTTGGGGGGGAGGTGGTCATATGTTGTGCTGTTACTGTTTGCCGAAGTCTCGCGGACCAGTGTGAAAGTTCTATCCATTTTAATAGCTGTGGTGCGTATTTCACTCAGTATTGAGTACCGGCCATTCTCTATAATTGGCTTGCTTTTACAGTTGTAGCACCACGTGAAGAATTTGACACTGACACGTTCGGGAACGTGAAGAAGGCCACGACCGTTAGTCCTTTAGTCATCTGTCCACACTGAGTTCCAACCTAGTATGTAGTCTCAAACCTGTTATCACAGGACTCTCGTGCACCCGACTCATTCTTATCGCAGTCTAGCCTTAATTTCCTAGTTCAGCTGTAACACCCTTTCGGTGCCTAGCTGTCATGCCACCAGAAGGAAGCACGAGGGCTTGAATACTGCCAGGTTGCCCAAACCTATACAGGGAAAATCGAGGGGAGATGTCGGGTTCGAACCACGGACCTTCCGGCCAACAAATTCACGCTTTAGCCACTGAGCCATCTTCGAGTGTGTACAGACCATTTTACAACTCGACGTAGCATCTGAATGTCTCCCGTTCTACCTGCCATTAATTTTCGAATGAATACACAGTACAGCATTGATAATGAAAGCAGGCCTGTTACGGTGTGTTGAAAGGAAAGTGTTCTGAACGACTGCAGTGGGTTTCATCGCCGCATAAGGCAGACTGCTCCTGATTCGACGTATTTAGACTCCGACTTGGAGCCAACAAAAAGCATTGATTTTGTCTAATCTTCGGCATCCTCCTAAATCAGCAAGCCGGTTTATCCGACTCTGCTGTCTCGCAGTGAATAGTTCACCGTGAGGTGCCATAAACTTGTGCATCAATTTGGCACATAACGAACTGTGGTTGCATATTCGTCCACACACTAGGCAATTGTATGCCTGGTTTTACGTGCTTTTTATTGGTCTGTCGAACAAAATTCGAACGGGTAATATGGTATGCCACTAAATGGAATTTTTTACCGTGAGTTACTTATTTGGACCGTGAATGTGGTTCACTTGAAGTTGGCTGTAGAGTCTACAGCACAGAAAGAAATTGTCTTCACAGCGTGCGCTGTCAATAAAATTACTCCACATTTGGTCTCGCCGGGTGGGCTGAGGACGTGTCAGTTTGGCGCCAGTTTAATTTTATTTGGTCCGTTTTGGTTACTGCACCTCCGTGTAAAAGAAATTAGTCGGACATACAGCGTGGTGGCTGATGTTTGGAATTCGTTATCCACCAGTTCGCATAGTCATTTCCGTAGATGCTCGTCTTTGCCACACGGAGCCGTTGCATCAGAAACCTTCCTCTAAAAACCACCTGTTCTCTTACTTTGTTTCGCCTCTAGGTACGTTACCCAACGGTCCTGATTCAGCCCCCGCTGCTCCGCCAGTAATACCGCCTCCACCCCCGCCGTTGTTCCCCAATGAGCCTGCCAACACAGCACGCGCCAGTCGTCCGTTACATCGATCGACTGTCACTCCACCGGCCGTTTCTGATGCGGGCGACGACGAAGACGACGTATCCGGTGTAAACGAAGGAGGTTTGGCGGCGCAGCTCCGAATGGCCAAGCAGCACCGCCTACGTGCGGCATCCGTAGCCAATGTGGGCTCTGAATCTCAGGGTTCCGCTACTGTGGGACGTGCAGCCGGATTGGACATGATCTCCGATTTGCAGAGGGTCTTGGCCGCTCGACGACGTGCAAAAGAAGCGGAGGTCTGTTCTCTATCTCCCCGCTGTGTGATAATTACTATCTAGTTTTACAAAAAGAGGTTGGCCATACACTGATAGATGACACCTGAACAATCCTAGCATGGCCCTGCTTTTGCCTGGTGTGATGCAACAGTCGCCCATATTGTCGATCAGCACAGAAGAGTAACAAATGGGACACTACTAACTACTAAGCAGGCTGGTTATGTGGGGCGAGATGGCCCAAGTGATTGGAGCGCGAATTCACCGACCGGAAGGTCCGTGGTTCGAACCCGACCTCTGCCTCTCGACTTCCTCTGTCTAGGCTTGGGCAACCTGGCAGTATCCCAGTCCTCATGCTTCCTTCTGGTGGCATGGCAACTAGGCACTAAAAGGGTGCTACAGCTGAATGATGATGAGGCTGGTTATGTACATACATGGGACACTTTGCAGCAATCAGTTGTTGCCGGAACAAAGTTAACGCAAAGTTTAAGGGTGGTTAACGCGAGTGCCCATTTCCCGCGTGGTACCTGAACCAAGATGGAAATATTTCAAAATGATTCAATCGTTAGGGCGTCCCACTCTTTTCTGCAAACGAAAGCAACCGAATGGGTGGTTTCTTTACATCGGGCCTTTCCCTACTTTTTGAGGCACCAACTTATCCCAGCAACTATGCTGTGTGCACATTACAGATGCGAGTCCTTTGGATAGTTAACCGACCCGTTGTGTTCTAGATGCAATGCGGTACCCGAAACCAAGTATCTGCAATCGTTCAGCTGTAACACCCTTCCGGTGCCTAGCTGCCATGCCACCCGAAGGAAGCACGAGGACTGAGGTGCTGCCAGATTGCCCAAGCCTGGAAAGGGGAAGTCGAGAGGCAGAGGTCGGGTTCGAACCACGGACCTTCCGGTCAGTAGATTCGCGCTCTAACCACTTGAGCCATTTCGCCCCGAGTACCTGCAATAGAAACTGGTAGTAATAATTACAACCCAAATTGCCGAAGGTGTCGTTGTTCAGATCACATGGAATGTGATTTGATCCCCGGGGATCAAAGGAAGCACGTTTTGTTACCTGATGTACGCTGCACACTGATATATCGATGGATCTGTGTTGCGTGTGGTCTATGTCGATCAGAGGGGACTGATACTGTTATGTATCTCATCAAATACGCCCCTTTCTGACTGATCGTACGATGCATCATCGTCATGCATCAAGTCCTCACCGAAACCATAATTGAGTCCTTTTTCTCACTTGCGTCACTGCAATCCATTCACAAGCTTGTTTCGCCCAATCTAAAAAGCGATACCGGTAAGGGAACTGTCTGCAATTTTCATTAACCTTATCAGCAGTATTGAAAAGATTTTTGTTTCGCGGCTGACTGTGTTTCTCTAAACACACATTAAGGGTGGTTAACTTTGTCTGAAAGCGATAATTAATCTTCAAAAAGCTGTCTGTTCACTTCGTTTTCCGCCAATCTATATCTTGGAATTGAATTTTTCAATGTTATTTACTGAGTACTATCCAATCCCCGGGATTCGCTTGGATTTTCGACCGTGTGAGTCACCAGCTACACCAGCATCTAGACCACTTTCGCTGAACGAGACTGAAAGTGGTCTAGTCTTGTGCAGATGAGATTCTGACGATATTCGAAACATGCCTTTGGCAGCGAAGTTTCCACCATCGGCGTCCTGCTGGTAATTTCTAACCATACACACTACGGAAGAGAGTGTCCGCTTGTTGAATGCGCCATTATCTTAATAATATTTTTGACTCTGGCGGGGTAACGATTTGGTGGTTGTAAATATTTACACTCCTCTGCAACAGGCTGTTTCATTTTGTTTGCGCAGAGTCGCTGGACACGACCAGTACTCAAATGACTGACTGCTTTAACGAATATTCAGGACTGCATTAATCTAATTTTTGGAAGTCATTCTGACTTACTTCCAACGGTTGCAAATATGAAGCGTGTCGCACGTCATCATCATCATCATCATTGACAGTAACACTAGATGAGAACACTGGTGCTTCACTGCCCTCAACTGTATCAATTTATTTGAGTCGAACCTTATAGTGGAAAGAAAGAAATGGAGCACGAATGCGGACCTAGAGCTAACCCACATCACACACCTGAGGTGCCTACATCGACGTCGATTAGCTGCCATATCGTTCAGTGTCTCCAGCCAACGATAGGAATTGTCATGTGGACCCCGTTCTGGTAGGCAAACAGCACCAATGGCACCCAGACTTGGCAACATCCCTCACTTTCTGCCGCCATGTCAACCTGTCCACCTCCGGGTTCCCGCCGCCCCAAATTAGGCACAAAAAACAGCACTTCTCCGCTGGCGATAACTCTGTATGACGGAGTCACCTTAGTCCGCAGTGCCGAGGGCGTTCTTTGAGTGAAGATTTCCTGATTTACGAAAAACCGGTCTCCTAATCGCTGCGAATTCGTTGGCTCCAGCCGATTTCAGTCACAGGTCTGAGGTATTGGTGGTCAAAGACCTGAAGACGTCTCAGACCCTCCGCCCGAAATGGCCTTTTCCCGCAGCCTTACAACAATACATCCTACATTGTAGTCTGATATGCGCGTCCTTTGAGACCAGCTATATGCATGTTTGCCTTCACAAATGGCACAAATTGGCAGAAGCAATTCTGGCCTTTGAGATTTGTGCGTTGACTTCGTTTGTCAGAATACCATCAGAATTAATATGTGACTTCCGAGATACGCATGGCATCCCACAACTTCCCATGTCCCTGCTTGAATTCTTAGAGCCATGTTTATAAAGACTGTACGTCCTGCAGCAGTTTGTGGGCGCAAAGCACATGCCAGAGAACTCAGTGACCTTTGTCAGCTTTTCTCTTTCGCTTCAGGGGGCGAGATAGCTCAGCGGTTAGAGCGCGAGCGTACTGACTGGAAGGTCCGTGGTTCGAACCCTGCCTCTGCCTCTCGACTTCCCCTGTCTAGGCTTGGGCAATCTGACAGTATCCCAGCCCTCATGCTTCCTTCGGGTGGCATGGCAGCTAGGCACCGAAAGGGTGCTACAGCTGAACGACTTTTCGCTTCTCCACCTGGACAACAGGTGAAGTTGTCTACCTGTCATGCCACCCGAAGAAAGCACGAGAACTGGAATACTGCCAGGTTGCCCAAGCCTAGACAGGGGAAGTCGAGAGGCAGAGGTCGGGTTCGAACCACGGACCTTCCGGTTAGTAAGTTCACCGACTGAGACATCTCGCCTCCAGGTGAAGATGATTGATTGAATGCTAGCTGTGTTCAAGCCTTTAGACTAGATGGGGGTTCCTTATCATTCTGTTGTCTGGTTAGTTACTTCACTTTTGGTATTTCGGCATACTTGTGGCCGTTTCCAATACATATCTGTATATCGTTGTACAAACCGTATTAGTGAAATGTCTGAGAACCAGGGATTGGTGTTTTTTCGCGCCGGAATTTTCTGCGTTAAAAATTGGTGCTCATTATTTTTAGGCAATGCACCGTAGTCTGCTGGTCTACCTGTAATTTGCCCGATTTTTCTGTCCATTTCTTTCATTCCAAATCTACTACGTAACAAAGCAGGTTTGGCAAACCTCACGGCCGTTGAGGAGTGGCCGTTCAGTAGTACTTCAAACGAAGCCAAGACTGATTAATCAGACAGTACATCAAATACTATAGCACGGTGATTCCCTGCTAAAGAGAGCACCTACAAAGCAAAACAAAATTGCTGTACTCTACACTGATTTCCTCCAAGTCTACTCCATCTTTTTCACCAGAAAGCGGTCGACCAGTGAGCTTAGTTGTGCGACGACTAAGGCGGACATTAGGGTGGCACAGCACCAAGATCCAACAAGGAGTTGGTCCCATACAAAACAGAGACATCGGAAGTCATTCGAAGGGTGTTGAATACGACTAACACCGTTGGTGCAACTGAAGGCTTCCCTTTCGGTTGGTGGGAAAAGGGACTGTGCATAAAATAACCACTGCTCAACTAGTCAGGGAGTTGTACACTGGCGAGCACAAGCCGCGCATAAACACATCACCAAGAAACGTGGACGAATATCGGATGGTAGTTAAAGACTAGGCAATGACGGACATGCACTGGAGACCGGACCTAGAATAGGCTTGGAAAATGTTGATCTCTTGCGGTAAGGACCTAGGTTCACACCACAGCTACTGGTGACCGAGGCAGTGGAGACTGCCAAGCATTCCGACGGAATAGAAAAACAGAGCGTAGAACTGACAACCGTGTGGAGATCGGTTTCAGTTCACCCGAGCTGACCCGTAGTGATGCGCAATTATCAATCAAGCGGTCTGGGTCTGAGGCACAAAGCGTAGGTCTCCTAAAATCCACTTCATGTCCTCCGTGCAGGAACTGACCCGAGGTTTTTCCCACGTCTATTCGCCCAGCTACACAAAATAATTGTTTCGGTACTTCTTAGCTGGTTATGCATGTCATAGCTGACCGAAAACAAGCTCAAGTTATCGCCAGAATGTTTCCAGCTGTACCCGGCATTGGTGATCGCAGCAGCACACAGCTGTTCACGTTATCAAACAAGCACACATGCACGTCTGTGAAACCGGACGCACCGTTAAGCAAATCGCATAACTCGGGCTGGTGGTGGTTACGTTGTTGAGGCAGGATTGCTCGCGGTAGGTGAATGGTGCTCCAGCAAATAGACTATGCGCAAGCGAACAATGCGTGTGTGAGTGGGCAGTGAGTGATACAGTGTTAACGAGAATGCGAAAATGGTCTATTGATATTGTCGGCTGTTTGAGATCGTTTCGGTGGGTGGTTCGTAGTCACATGATTGAGGAGACCGCGGAATACAGAAGGTATGTACGTGTTATTTCTGCTGATTCGCTAACTGCTGTATCTGATTGCGAGGTAAACGGTCTTATTTTGTGAGAAGAACATGTCCTAACCAAGAGACCTATGGAACGTGAGTAGCTCCTCCATCGTGGGCGAGTTCCATCGCCTTAAAACCAGCTGGCGTACTTCAGCATTGCTGATTCGATGTTCCTAACTAACCTGGCCAATGCCTCGGAGACAGCGGTGATCAAACGCCGAGAGTTTACGCACATCCCCTCTACTTAGATGCCACCTTTCCTATCCATGAGCCGCCACGGTGTACAGTCTACCGTTAACGAACAAACTGAAGTCATGCCGACGTCATAAGTGTTGGAGGTTAACCAAAGCTGCGCTAGTCTCCCCGATTCGAGAATTGATCTCCTCTCCCCTAACTTACGCGACTGACGTTCTCATTTCGCCCTAATACTTATCAAAAGACTAAGATGGATCTTAAATCCACCCAGTGAACTCAAGGAATACGCAATCTAGCTAACCTCCAGGCTACGGATTTCCGTAAATCGATTTTGGCTTTCCGGAATTGTCGTTATCTATTATCAGCTGATAGCTTGGCGTGCTTGTATGTAGCGCCGCGACACCAGTTCAAACAATGGCTGAGAATGAGTCATGTGGTAGTCACATGTTGAGCCTAGCGTCTGATCGATTGGTGTCTATCCAATCATACTGGCTCAACTTCAACAAGATATCGGAATTCAGCAACTTTACCGACCTAATCCTTGGAAGTGATAAAAACACCGCAGGGGGGAGCGAATCGACAGATTAAAATAGGGTCGCCGTGACAGACAGATAGTTTCGCGTCGCTTCCTGATGGTCTTCTCTGTAAAGATGCTTATACACCTTTAGGCGACTACCAAGGGTATCCGCATGCGTACAGATAGTTGACGACTCCAGATAAGTACCACATTTAGCTCGTTCGGTGCCCTACAGAAGGGGCTAGTGTTATGTTACAGGCCCCAGATGCTGTGACTTGTAATATGCAGGCTATGAAAGCATCAGGGGAGAGTGATTCCCCGAAGGTAGTTGTTCACGCAATTTCTGTGAATGGGAAACAGAAATAAAGCTGATGATCCGAAGCCCGGTAAGCAAGATTGTACATCACCAATACTTACATATAAATCAACCAAAATGGCAGGCATTGCATACTGTGGACCTTTAGCCCTCTGTACACTCAGGTTGCCCAGAAGGTTTAGCGGTAAGTTGCCGAAAAACGCCAGGCTGGTGTACATTCACCACATGGTACGATGGATGTTTCCAAGTCACCTTTTGGCGTCAAAAGGGTCGTGGGTGTGCTGAATCGCCCGATGCCGTTTCGACCAACTTGCTTCTAATCACTCCGTCTTGGTTACTCTTTTTAGATTCATTCAGAATTTGGGCACAACATGAGGCATTTTCCAAGATAACCAACTAAATCATCCGCTCCATGCTGATCACAGTTTGTTGTCTCCAGCTTGTTTTGCTTGGCCTTTGTCTTACCAGTTCGCTAATTTATTCTGCCTCCGCCTGACTGTCGTTTGGCACATCATAGGTATCTATGTATGTTGCATTCATGTGTGGTGCACGACCCCCGACTGTCAGTATGATGAGCTTTGCTTTCCCTTGAGACAAACGAAAGATTGGTCGATTTAGGGTATTCAAGGTAGGTGCAAATTACCTGAGGAACCATGTTCTAGACAGTTTCCGTGACCCCCCCTCCCCGAAGCTTCATCAATTCGTGTCTTTTCCAAAAAGGTCCATGGAGTTCGGTACTGTGCAAAAATAACGGTCCATTTCGATCACGTAATTTGACAAACACCTCTATTTTACCCGATGTTTTAAAGCGTAGCTGTGTCAAGGTCTTGCTATGACCGTTTTCTGCCTCCCGACTTTACATGTCTGTCCTGTAGGAAAGTGATGTCACCGATTCTCCAGCTGGCGACGCCCCAGCTTCACAGTCCGTTAATGGTAACCGCCCGCCCACCGCCAACACCAACTCCTCTCAACAACAACAACAACAACAGTCTACCGGCCGAGCAACATCGATCGTTCCGGGGTTCGCTACACTGTACGTCCATCCGTACTTTATCATCAGTTTGTCCGAATGGATTTTCCGTAATTCGCGCTTTTTCACCCTATTTTATGATCAGCCGTTCGTTCATGTCACGTAGTGGTCGTTCGGACATCTGAGACGGATGCCCCCAATGTGAGATCTTTTCGCTTCGATCGTCAGCGCATCCGGCAGATGTGTCCTCCAGCATGCACATCACAAATTGACATTTTAACATCCTTCTTCCTCTTGCTGCCGACTTTTTGGTTCGATATTACATCAGCTTATATCACTCTCCCACTTCTGGATCTCAACTATACAGTTTGTGCAAATCGTCACTGTTTTAGGGAGATGAATAAGCTATCCATTTCTCCTCCCATTTTCGCTCATACAATTCAAGGACGGTCACGACATTTGGAGTATTCTGCCTCGTAACCTGAAGAAAAAACTCGCGTTCCAACTGACTGGAATTTATGCTCCGCTTCAATTCCTGTGACGGCTCCGAACAGAAAAAGCTCCACTGTAGCCAGGTGTGAATCAGAGGACAAGGAGGTTTTCATGTAGATCCAACAGCTGGGCTGGTGTGGAACGACCAGTGTCGATCAGTTGTCCACACGAGCTCCCTTAAGTGAGATTTGTAACTCTTCTCGACAGTTCTACCATAGCACCACTTTGCGCGAGGCAATTGTTACAGGAACGGCTTGGATAGTTCCGAATCTGGTCTGTTGGTTCTGTGCCTAGACACCTTTCTAAGATGCTATGATTTGTCGGACATGGCGAAAAATCATGAGATTTTTCGGTCTCAGTTGCAGCCGAAAAGGGGAACGAAGTTATCCTCATTACACTGAGGACTTTGTGTCCCTCCCCAGTCCCCAAAGACTCACCTGTATAGATTGTTCAGGCTACTGCATGCAGTTGCTATACAGTCGTTTTAGGAATGTTCTTTAACGACTGTCCGACAGGTTAACTTTAACTATTGGTCGATACAACGCGAGATGATCAGAGCAGTAGCCAGAGGGTGGCTGAACCGAACGACGCTTATCGAACCACCCCTGATACTTGTTATCTGTAACCCACTGCTGGTGATTGACAACCAGACAAGCAGTAGTGCTCTCTGCCTAGCTACCATAATGTGACAGCTACCGAACAGTTCTCTGCATCCTAGTGTTCGTGAATTCCTTTTGTATTGTTTGTGCGAGGTTCATTTCCACTGGACACTATCGTGGCCTTGTTGGCACCCGCCTGTCAAACAAAATGTCACAAGAACTGAGGAGAATGGTATCCTGTTTAGTATATATTTAGAATATATATGTAGAATATAGAATATATATCAATAGACGGCATCAACTACTTGTAATAATATAGGAGCTGAGAGTGCAAATGTTCCGAGATGGCTCACTGGTTAGAGCGCGAATTTACTGACCGGAAGGTCTGTGGTTCGAACCCGACCTCTGCTTCTCGACTTCCTCTGCCTAGACTTGGGCAACCTGGCCCAGTATCCCAGCCCTCGTGCTGCCTTCTGGTGGCATGGCAGTTAGGCACCGAAAGGGTGCTACAGCTGAACGTTTTTCCCCTTAAAATAGGTGTGATTCCTATTCCACCGCGATAGCTACAGTCCTTTCTCATTTGGACTGAATTGTGTATTTCGTCACCACGGGAAATATGGGATTAGAGTTAACCGCACGCCCTTCCAAACAAATCACTTGGGCCTACTTAATTGACGATAGTTCAGCTATTCAACATTAGTTGCCATATTTACGGGAAAATAACGAGACTGTCATCCAGCCACTGCCGTAACCGCACTGTCGGTTGCACCCACTGAAGTCATTCGTGCCGAAGCTTCCTCACTGGCCCGCTTTCGCGCCGGCGACCGTGAGCCCCGTGATGGCCTTTGGTGATCGTTTTGTATACCGAACCGAAAAACATTGCCTATTTCCACTTGGATTTGCATGAAAGTTTTCATTGCGCATGGAGACTGGTGACAATACGGAGTATTTGTCTCGTGACGGTCCTAACTCTTGACATTTTTTTTATTTGTAGGAGAAAGAATTCCAGTCCAGCCTTAGACACTAACAGTCTGAACTTTCTGTCCAGCAGTGGCAACGGCGGCATGACTTCTTCCAGCGGATCTTCCAATCCTGCTGCCGCTGATGGTGCAACAGTTTCCCGCGCTGATTTGGAAGCCTTTAAAAGGGAGTTAATGGCAGAATTTCGTCGAGAAGTGCAGCAATTGAAAAACGACGTCATTGAAGGTGAGGCATTGTTTTTTTCGTTCTTCGGCGTCTCCGTAAGAGTGACCAGTCTCCTGGTAAGGATCATTTCGTTTGCTTTATCCACATTCCCACCAATTGGCTCTCAGTGAGTTGGACCATTCTGGCCCACTTACTCAACATTGTTGGAAGCTACTTCGTCGAATACATACCTCGAGTCAAAAGAACACAAACAAACGACAGAATTGGTCCAATCACACAACTAGTGGTATTCTCAATGAAAGATGTTATCCTCAATGCAAATCTATTCTTGTACGTATGAGAAAGTAGTGAGAAAGCAAATGAATGGTTTCTCAACTTCTTTTCACGAGCACCCGCGACAGTGAACTGGTTTGGCTAGAGGTTTTCAATGCGTAACTGATGAACACAGCAGATCCTGTCCCAATTTAAACACACCCTTGAAGCTTGACTACGAATAGACACGCGGATTTTTTTTCGAGAGAACGCCCTCAGGATGCGCTGCCTTGTTTCGCCACTACTACTCTCCCTGTGGACGAAATTGAATGATTTTTTGGTCGACAGCTGACAAATCCCATCGGAAATCAATCCCAGAAAGGTCACGTGGAAGAATTGCAGACGGTTTTTGCGTATCTGAAACAGAAATAGCAATGTCACATAGGGATAGTAAATAGGTAGATCATCTCACACTAAGCCAGTGTGATGTCGTCGACGCCCCACAGGGTATCTACGACTGATTTTTAAAGGTTGGATAGGTTTCCGACACAACACGGCGTCGGTTCCACACTTGTAGGCAGTGAACCCCGATTGAGTGGACAGAGTCAACACTGTTTGTCGTAACTACCCTCATGATATTGTCGTTGATGATGATTCGTGACACTGTAATCACAGGGGGATATATCTTGATGTAATTAATCTTCCCTTTCAAAGCATGCTAATTAGCGATAGACGACCTGTGTTAAAAGGTCGAAGAATAACGTGACTTTTTTGTTGACGTCACTGCAGCTAGTGAGAAGCCCAAGCTCTCCGGTTCTCTGAAGAAAACAGTGTCGTACAGTAAGAAAACCTGGATGCGCAGCGAAATCTGTGGCGGATCGTAGGAAATTCTAGCCACGCAACCAAACCTTTCGCGGTTAGACAAATGTTCGATTTTCCGTGCTTTTTGGTTAGATCTTTTACATCTTTGACGTATCATATCACGGGCTTAGTAAACATGGGACAAAATAAACAGATGACTATTACAAACCGCCTTTGTGTGAAGGTTTTGCTCATGGATTCAGTACGAGCAGGAAGGAATAGCTTTGCTGAGTGTTGCCACGGGTGACTTAGCACAGATTCGCTGTCTTAGCTTGCGGATGATACATCTGAGCACCAAACTGGCGGAAAGGACTCCGGGTAACACCGTGTCCGTGGAGATGGATTGAGTGGATGAAGCCAACAGTGCACCGGCGAAAAGACCACCAGTGTCTTTTAGTAGTTTTAAAGGCGCGTACTAATGTCAGAGGTGCAAGCAAATGACTTGAGGATGATGCGAACAACTTCAGATGAACTTCCAAATAAATCTTTTTCGCACCAAGCCTTTCAAACGCACGAGAATCGTATGTCTGATGTGCCTTAGAACGGACCAAATCGGTAGTGCGCTGTCCAGTTTTCGTGGAGTTTTGAGTAGCATAGGGGATCATATTTCACTTTAGAGAAACACTCCATACGATCCGAAATGGTTTGAACATAACACCGGAAGTCCAAACCAAACACAAATCGGGGTAGGGTAAACACTTGGCGGTTTGAATTTTTCGTTCCTCGCTTGTCTCCGTTTCGGTCTGAATTTCTAGATACCTCACATCCATCTTGTTGTTTGTTCCACTGACCCCGTTACTAGCTGAGTCTGCACTGCTTTTACACACGCGCGTCCCACACTGAAGACACACATGTCGCCAATAGCCGTGCTGGCCCCCCATAAATGCGCGGACGTACTATGTATCTAACCGTGCTCACATTGAATAGGGAGATAAACTTCACGCCTGATGTCGGTTCACCAACCCCCCGCTGATACAATCGCTCACGTTTCTGTTTTAGGTCCATGGTAGCTTCTGTTTTATAAGCGATATCATGCAGCTGTTAACGTGTCCCTTCCTGTCCTATGCAGCGGACGATGTCTTCATCCAGAATGAGCCAAATTGCATATGCTTCATGTGCACTAAACATTTCGTTGCTCTAAAATGTTAGCGAGTATTCATTTTGCATCCAACAAGTGGTAACCATTTGCTCCTGATGACCTACTTTTTGCTTAGTGTGTGTGCGCCACAGGCTACTCAAGACAACATTTTGCTACTGACCTTATTACAACCTACTCTTGGGGGAAGCTGAGCCGATTCCACAACTACGAGGGTTATCCGAGGATACATCTTCAGGTGCCCAACTTTATCCCCCCCCCCATTCTCTCGGATATCTCTTTGCAGATCGTAGCTTAGGCTTACCAGAGGCACCATCTGGTTTAACGTCTGTTTTAAGGTAGTGTATGGGTTTGTGACAGCTGTCGCACACAAGTCGCCAAACTTTGAGGTTGATCCTTCGATAAGTACCAAGTGCCATCTCATAGACGCTTCTCCTTGAAGCCGTTCTGTATCATCCACTGGTCCCTCTATTCTGAGAGCAAAATTGCCAAGCACACACAACTGCCTTAGAGTAGTGTTTGTGCGATAGTGGGCAGTCAGCTTGACAGTCCGAGGGCCGCTCATGGACACAAAATGTTGATCGTTACATCCCTCGCTAGTCTTTGCAATTTTTGTTACAAGCGTTTCGTCACCATTCGAAGTAACATCCTCAGTGCGTCGTGTAGGTGTTGGTTACTGCTGAGCTTGCGTTCTTTTCTTTCCATTGACCAAGAAAAGACCATGATTTTTCGTTAAGTAGTCAGTTGTGTTGGGGGGGGGTTGTTAGTCCGAGTTCTCGTGGGTCGACATCCAAATGATCTTTAAGCATACCCTGTCCTTCTCGTATCTGATGAGTCGCACTCGGTCAGTTGGTATTCGAAATTGCGAACCTACCAATAAAACCGGTCATCTCCTAGTCAACACACGTACCAACGCTGAGCAAAGCCCCACTGAGCCACAGTGCATCTGTACCAAACTACCACCTCGACCGGCTACGAAACGTTTGCAACAAAGTTGTCAAGGCCACCGAAATTGAGCTACTGTCAAACACTTCGACGGAAGGGGTCGTTAGACGATGGAAACACCGTAGTTTGCTCTAGGTACAAAACGCGCTTCTTCCACATTTATTGGGGGAGACATCACTCTGGAGCACCGAAACCAGTGCTTACTTTGAGTTTTGAACCGCCTGAAACCAAAGGCACAATCAAACATGGCTATAGCCCATAAGAGTGGTGGAAAGTTAAAAACTACTATCTACCAGAAACCAACAGACACAGGAACCGTCTTAAACTATTCATCAGCACACCCAAAGTCTGTGTACGCTAGTATTGTCTCATCTATGCTTAGCCGAGTCAGAGCGCTATGTACAGTGATTTGTCGGACATGGCGAAAATCAGATTTTTCGGTCTCAGTTGCATGAAAAGGGGAACGAAGTTATCCTCATTACACTGAGGACTTTGTGTCCCTCCCCAGTCCCCAAAGACTCACCTGTATAGATTGTTCAGGCTACTGCATGCAGTTGCTATACAGTCGTTTTAGGAATGTTCTTTAACGACTGTCCGACAGGTTAACTTTAACTATTGGTCGATACAACGCGAGATGATCAGAGTAGCCAGAGGGTGGCTGAACCGAACGACGCTTATCGAACCACCCTGATACTTGTTATCTGTAACCCACTGCTGGTGATTGACAACCAGACAAGCAGTAGTGCTCTGCCTAGCTACCATAATGTGACAGCTACCGAACAGTTCTCTGCATCCTAGTGTTCGTGAATTCCTTTTGTATTGTTTGTGCGAGGTCATTTCCACTGACACTATCATGGCCTTGTTGGCACCCGCCTGTCAAACAAAATGTCACAAGAACTGAGGAGAATGGTATCCTGTTTAGTATATATTTAGAATATATATGTAGAATATAGAATATATATCAATAGACGGCATCAACTACTTGTAATAATATAGGAGCTGAGAGTGCAAATGTTCCGAGATGGCTCACTGGTTAGAGCGCGAATTTACTGACCGGAAGGTCTGTGGTTCGAACCCGACCTCTGCTCTCGACTTCCTCTGCCTAGACTTGGGCAACCTGGCCCAGTATCCCAGCCCTCGTGCTGCCTTCTGGTGGCATGGCAGTTAGGCACCGAAAGGGTGCTACAGCTGAACGTTTTTCCCCTTAAAATAGGTGTGATTCCTATTCCACCGCGATAGCTACAGTCCTTTCTCATTTGGACTGAATTGTGTATTTCGTCACCACGGGAAATATGGGATTAGAGTTAACCGCACGCCCTTCCAAACAAATCACTTGGGCCTACTTAATTGACGATAGTTCAGCTATTCAACATTAGTTGCCATATTTACGGGAAAATAACGAGACTGTCATCCAGCCACTGCCGTAACCGCACTGTCGGTTGCACCCACTGAAGTCATTCGTGCCGAAGCTTCTCACTGGCCCGCTTTCGCGCCGGCGACCGTGAGCCCCGTGATGGCCTTTGGTGATCGTTTTGTATACCGAACCGAAAACATTGCCTATTTCCACTTGGATTTGCATGTTTTCATTGCGCATGGAGACTGGTGACAATACGGAGTATTTGTCTCGTGACGGTCCTAACTCTTGACATTTTTATTTGTAGGAGAAAGAATTCCAGTCCAGCCTTAGACACTAACAGTCTGAACTTTCTGTCCAGCAGTGGCAACGGCGGCATGACTTCTTCCAGCGGATCTTCCAACCTGCTGCCGCTGATGGTGCAACAGTTTCGCGCTGATTTGGAAGCCTTTAAAAGGGAGTTAATGGCAGAATTTCGTCGAGAAGTGCAGCAATTGAAAAACGACGTCATCGAAGGTGAGGCATTGTTTTTTTCGTTCTTCGGCGTCTCCGTAAGAGTGACCAGTCTCCTGGTAAGGATCATTTCGTTTGCTTTATCCACATTCCCACCAATTGGCTCTCAGTGAGTTGGACCATTCTGGCCCACTTACTCAACATTGTTGGAAGCTACTTCGTCGAATACATACCTCGAGTCAAAAGAACACAAACAAACGACAGAATTGGTCCAATCACACAACTAGTGGTATTCTCAATGAAAGATGTTATCCTCAGTGCAAATCTATTCTTGTACGTATGAGAAAGTAGTGAGAAAGCAAATGAATGGTTTCTCAACTTCTTTTCACGAGCACCCGCGACAGTGAACTGGTTTGGCTAGAGGTTTTCAATGCGTAACTGATGAACACAGCAGATCCTGTCCCAATTTAAACACACCCTTGAAGCTTGACTACGAATAGACACGCGGATTTTTCGAGAGAACGCCCTCAGGATGCGCCTTGTTTCGCCACTACTACTCTCCCTGTGGACGAAATTGAATGATTTTTGGTCGACAGCTGACAAGTCCCATCGGAAATCAATCCCAGAAAGGTCACGTGGAAGAATTGCAGACGGTTTTTGCGTATCTGAAACAGAAATAGCAATGTCACATAGGGATAGTAAATAGGTAGATCATCTCACACTAAGCCAGTGTGATGTCGTCGACGCCCCACAGGGTATCTACGACTGATTTTAAAGGTTGGATAGGTTTCCGACACAACACGGCGTCGGTTCCACACTTGTAGGCAGTGAACCCCGATTGAGTGGACAGAGTCAACACTGTTTGTCGTAACTACCCTCATGATATTGTCGTTGATGATGATTCGTGACACTGTAATCACAGGGGATATATCTTGATGTAATTAATCTTCCCTTTCAAAGCATGCTAATTAGCGATAGACGACCTGTGTTAAAAGGTCGAAGAATAACGTGACTTTTTGTTGACGTCACTGCAGCTAGTGAGAAGCCCAAGCTCTCCGGTTCTCTGAAGAAAACAGTGTCGTACAGTAAGAAAACCTGGATGCGCAGCGAAATCTGTGGCGGATCGTAGGAAATCTAGCCACGCAACCAAACCTTTCGCGGTTAGACAAATGTTCGATTTTCCGTGCTTTTGGTTAGATCTTTACATCTTTGACGTATCATATCACGGGCTTAGTAAACATGGGACAAAATAAACAGATGACTATTACAAACCGCCTGTGAAGGTTTTGCTCATGGATTCAGTACGAGCAGGAAGGAATAGCTTTGCTGAGTGTTGCCACGGGTGACTTAGCACAGATTCGCTGTCTTAGCTTGCGGATGATACATCTGAGCACCAAACTGGCGGAAAGGACTCCGGGCAACACCGTGTCCGTGGAGATGGATTGAGTGGATGAAGCCAACAGTGCACCGGCGAAAAGACCACCAGTGTCTTTAGTAGTTTTAAAGGCGCGTACTAATGTCAGAGGTGCAAGCAAATGACTTGAGGATGATGCGAACAACTTCAGATGAACTTCCAAATAAATCTTTTTCGCACCAAGCCTTTCAAACGCACGAGAATCGTATGTCTGATGTGCCTTAGAACGGACCAAATCGGTAGTGCGCTGTCCAGTTTTCGTGGAGTTTTGAGTAGCATAGGGATCATATTTCACTTTAGAGAAACACTCCATAGATCCGAAATGGTTTGAACATAACACCGGAAGTCCAAACCAAACACAAATCGGGGTAGGGTAAACACTTGGCGGTTTGAATTTTTCGTTCCTCGCTTGTCTCCGTTTCGGTCTGAATTTCTAGATACCTCACATCCATCTTGTTGTTTGTTCCACTGACCCCGTTACCAGCTGAGTCTGCACTGCTTACACACGCGCGTCCCACACTGAAGACACATGTCGCCAATAGCCGTGCTGGCCCCCATAAATGCGCGGACGTACTATGTATCTAACCGTGCTCACATTGAATAGGAGATAAACTTCACGCCTGATGTCGGTTCACCAACCCCGCTGATACAATCGCTCACGTTTCTGTTTTAGGTCCATGGTAGCTTCTGTTTTATAAGCGATATCATGCAGCTGTTAACGTGTCCCTTCCTGTCCTATGCAGCGGACGATGTCTTCATCCAGAATGAGCCAAATTGCATATGCTTCATGTGCACTAAACATTTCGTTGCTCTAAAATGTTAGCGAGTATTCATTTTGCATCCAACAAGTGGTAACCATTTGCTCCTGATGACCTACTTTTGCTTAGTGTGTAGCGCCACAGGCTACTCAAGACAACATTTTGCTACTGACCTTATTACAACCTACTTTGGGGAAGCTGAGCCGATTCCACAACTACGAGGGTTATCCGAGGATACATCTTCAGGTGCCCAACTTTATCCCCCCCATTCTCTCGGATATCTCTTTGCAGATCGTAGCTTAGCCATTGAGGCACCATCTGGTTTAACGTCTGTTTTAAGGTAGTGTATGGGTTTGTGACAGCTGTCGCACACAAGTCGCCAAACTTTGAGGTTGATCCTTCGATAAGTACCAAGTGCCATCTCATAGACGCTTCTCCTTGAAGCCGTTCTGTATCATCCACTGGTCCCTCTATTCTGAGAGCAAATTGCAAGCACACACAACTGCCTTAGAGTAGTGTTTGTGCGATAGGGCAGTCAGCTTGACAGTCCGAGGGCCGCTCATGGACACAAAATGTTGATCGTTACATCCCTCGCTAGTCTTTGCAATTTTTGTTACAAGCGTTTCGTCACCATTCGAAGTAACATCCTCAGTGCGTCGTGTAGGTGTTGGTTACTGCTGAGCTTGCGTTCTTTTCTTTCCATTGACCAAGAAAAGACCATGATTTTTCGTTAAGTAGTCAGTTGTGTTGAGGGGGGTTGTTAGTCCGAGTTCTCGTGGGTCGACATCCAAATGATCTTTAAGCATACCCTGTCCTTCTCGTATCTGATGAGTCGCACTCGGTCAGTTGGTATTCGAAATTGCGAACCTACCAATAAAACCGGTCATCTCCTAGTCAACACACGTACCAACGCTGAGCAAAGCCCCACTGAGCCACAGTGCATCTGTACCAAACTACCACCTCGACCGGCTACGAAACGTTTGCAACAAAGTTGTCAGGGCCACCGAAATTGAGCTACTGTCAAACACTTCGACGGAAGGGGTCGTTAGACGATGGAAACACCGTAGTTTGCTCTAGGTACAAAACGCGCTTCTTCCACATTTATTGGGGGAGATCACTCTGGAGCACCGAAACCAGTGCTTACTTTGAGTTTTGAACCGCCTGAAACCAAAGGCACAATCAAACATGGCTATAGCCCATAAGAGTAGTGGAAAGTTAAAAACTACTATCTACCAGAAACCAACAGACAGGAACCGTCTTAAACTATTCATCAGCACACCCAAAGTCTGTGTACGCTAGTATTGTCTCATCTGTGTTTAGCCGAGTCAGAGCGCTATGTACAGAAGTGATCGACCGAACGGCAGCTCAAATCGAGACTGCCAACAGACTTCAAGAAATAGGATACCCAGTGAGTTTGATCAGGCGTCAATTAAGAAGGATATTGGCTCCGATATCTAGACCCAGTAAGGAATGGATTGGCACAGCAGTCATTCCATATAAAGGGAACATCGGATTTTATTCGAAGGGTGCTGAACTCAGCCAACATTCGAGTAGCTTTCCAGAAGGGAAAAACGCTTCGCTCAGTCTTGGTGCGACTGAAAGATCCTCCCGGTTGAAAGGACTAGGGACTGCGTGTATGAAATTAACTGCAACGATTGCACTAAGGTTTACATAGGACAAACCGCCAGCGAATTGCACACCAGAATTGGTGAGCATAAAAGGAGAATAAACAAACCACCAAAGAATGCGGTAGAATACCAAATGCTGGTCAAAGACTCAGCGATGGCCTTGCATGCCTTAGACACGGGACATACAATAGATCTAGACAATGTGGAAGTTTTAAGACAGGGACTGCGATTCACACCACAGCGGCTGATAGCCGAGGCGGTGGAAATCACCAAGCACCACAGCGTGAACAGAATCGAGGGTGTGGAACTGGCGAGTATACGGAAAGCGGTCTTAGACAAGCGGAGTTGACACGTGACTGTGTGCGGGTGTTAATGCACGTAGAATCATTAGCAAATCAGGGGGTGGAAATCCCAACCCGACCAAAGTTCAAGAGGGATCTTCACGTGAACCGAACCGGAAGAACTAGACCCTAGGCTAGACCCAAATCCATGTAGGTTCCCCATCGGCCTAACACTTGGTCACCCACCATAACACAAAAAACCCCTCGACCGATACCCAACAGAGATTTAGCTTGACTTAGCTGATTGGTTCTCCTTCCGCCTTAAATCTCAACCAACTCATAACCTAGTCACTTGGCCTGAAGCAGCTTTTGTGTCAAAAGCGAAACGTTGCCCAGCCGTAAATCTACCGATTGTTACCAAACCTTTCCGAAAACGATGGCTATAAAAGTTGCATCTTCCCGTCTCATACCATAAGACGTATGTGCTGCCAAATCAAACTGTTAATGACTCTGGGCCTCCTCTAAATAGAATGGAAATTCAGGCTTTTCGTCAAGGCAGACCTCGTTTGGATTTTATCTGGTCGTCGCAACCTAATTTTCTGGGTTTTATTTATGTCCAATTTGGACGTCACTTTGTTTTGTCCTTATCCTCGGGAATCTGGAAAGAAATTCTGAAAAATCTTCGACACAAACGCTCATATAGATAACACTGCTCTATCCTAACCACGCTAAGCACAATTATAGATTGTTTCCAGCAATCTGTTGGACCACGTTGAGTTACGCGCAAAACCCCAAAAGCCAAAGCGTTCAAATGGAGGTTTATCTACAAATGCGGTACTGTAAATACAATAATAAAAATAACAAAGCTTTACAAACCTCAAATCGTGGGACTACGCCGGCTTCTATACACCGGTTTAGGAACTGCTAATTCCTAAAGGATCCCAAAGTCCACACCGACTCAAAAGCACGTGTCAACAAGACAACGAAACCACGTGATGACTTAAACAACACGTGCAATGACAAGGTCAAAGAACGGTTTACGTTCAGGTCAAAAACAAGAAAGTTGTTATAGGCGCAAAGGCGGAATAACAAAAACTGGGAATAACGTTGTACAAAATAAGGATAGAAGAAAAGAATCAACAACAATTTGTATATCTGGTGTATCCTGTGTCCTTAGCACTGCCAGCGTCTGAGAACCTTCGCCCTCTCCTTCCTACCCCTTTGTGATCTCTTCTGCTTAGAAGCCTTCACCAAGATCACACTCTGTTATTGCTACCCGTCCCACTAGGAACTGTCGCTTATCGAGTCGTGATCTATCTGTAACACATTAATTGGGTTGGGTGCATTTCGTGTTGTCCAATGAGCGAACTTAAGTCTAATACTCGTACGGTGTTTATCTTGCTTGTGTTGATCACGAAACATATTGATTGAATGCGTCGGAGCGTTCCTCGCTTGACCGTTGGACGATTTCGCCTTCAAGAGAAGTTCATGCTGAAAAATTGATGACTACGATATCTGTTAGATGGGTGTTTCTGTCCTTCTTGCCTTAACTGGTCATGGGCGAGGTGGTTCAAGTGGTTAGAGCGTGAATCTACTGACCGGAAGGCCCGTGGTTCGAACCTCACCTCTGCCTCTGGACTTCCCCTGTCTAGGCTTGGGCAACCTGGCAGTATCCCAGCCCTCGTGCTTCCTTCGGGTGGCATTGCAGCTAAACACCGGAAGAACGGGTCATAGAGTGATTTGGTCATCCCATCTTAGTCAAGTACAAAGAGTCCTCTTAGCACCACCTTCGTACAAACCCTGTTGTTTACTGTCTTCAATCTCCTAGAGGTGGTTCTTAGTATGGAACATTCTAGAATGGAATACCTTGTTCACGTGATGTTCAAGATGATTCCCATGATTTTTGACCAGCCGGATTTCCTTGAGACTGGCAACGACTCGGAGCTGGTGACTTTCTCTCTTTTCCCCCTTGCCATTGAGGTTCTTTCTAAACGCATCATGCATAGTCTCATTGCATCAGCTAAACTATAACATCCGAATATCACATCCGATCAATACTAGACCCAGTTGTACACTTTCTCCACCATCTCTTTTCCAGCTTTACGCGCTGCCACCATCAACCGCTGCTCTTGACCGGCCTGTCGTTGCCATCTTCCCGCCTGCGCATTTACTCCCCCCCCCGCGCACCAACCCATGGCCAACCATTCCACACAGACACGAACACCACATTGTGTCAGTCAGTTAGCCAGCCAGCCAGCCAGTTAGAACAAACGACGATGATAATGATATTGGCGGATATGGGCGGCAGTTTTCTCTCTGTCAGCCCGTTTTATTCACGCGATGAATACTTCCGCAAGTTTGCCTCCGCACTATTGCTGCTACAATTGCTTCTCTGTTTCTTTTTTGTTTCGTTTTATTTCTTCGATAATGCTAGATTTTTTTCTCTAGTTTGTTTCCAATTTTTTTCAGTTTCGGCCCACCTAACGCGACACAATGTAATGCGTTTTTTATCACTTTGGTTGGTAGGTTCTCAGAGTCTGGAGGAAAGTTTGCTGCGAGAAATAAGTTTCACTCCTGTCTTTTTCCGGGTTTAGGACTGATTGCCGGCACGATTTCCTGTTTTTTTCATGCTCATTATCATTGTTAAAATGAGGTTTCTCTTTATCTGATCTCTCTCATTCTGTTCGCCTTACTGAGGTCCGATCTCCGCCTACGTGTTTATAAAACTGTTGCTGAATTCTGCGCTTATTTCTCCCGTTTTTTCTCTCTCGTGCACCGCAACTAATTAATGTCTCGTCTTGCAAAATGTCGCACGTTTTCCTTTCGACAGAGGAGCCTGTGATCCTGGTGAGACCTTGGTGCAGGCCATGCACTTTCTAAGGACGATCAACCTGTCGTACCTGTATGTCTGAACGCCTGTTTCTCCACACCCACTCCGTTTGCCCTGTCCAGTTATCCACTCTGTTTCCGATTTTATTGAGTTCCACTGTTCCATTGTTTTCTTTTCTCTGTTACTCGCTGCTGCAGAGAGTCCCATTCTATGTATACATATGATGAACTCATACAATATTCATATCACGGTTTACGAAATAATCGTACTGGTCACCTTATTACTCTAATCACCTGGTTAAATCTAACTGGTCCCTCAGATTAGCAGTGGTGCCTTTTCTGAAACAACTCTTTGACACACCTGGTCAAAATCTCATAAGTTGACTTGCGTCTTGCAAAACATTGTTGCCAACATTACTCCTTCCAACTTCGTTTGAGTTTGGTTATTTTATTCTGTATGAGGCGTCCGTCATCGTAGTGACCCCGCGAAAACCGAATACAGTACAATCACCACCGCTCCCTGCTGATGAGCTTCTGGGGGTGTAGCTCGTGCACTGTGGCTACTGACCGCTCCACCTGTGGTAACTAGAACTTCAGACGAACTTGTCGGTATGTTTAGAAACAAGGATATCCGGAATTCTGAATCAGAAATCATACACACATACCAATTTGGGAACAAGGAGCCAACATACAGGACCCTATTGCGTGCCACCAACCGAATGAACTATCACTTTACACCGTCATCAAGCTATCACCATCTGGGTGTTTGTCTTCTTGTTTCGCCGTTTCGATTTTCCCCTATGAAGGCTGCTTTGTTGGAGCACTAGACAATTTGACTGGCGGTACACCAGTAGTCAGATGTGCACAGGTTTTTTTCATCCGGTTGGTGAATGGTTATGTGGGGGATGGTCCAGCTTTACTGAAGGTCATTTACTGGGGCTCCGTTCTTTTCGCATACAGCGTTGACGAGCAGGGCTTATTCTAGTCAGGCGTGTATCGATCGATCGGGGTGGTTTAAACAACTAACTCGGAATTCTCAATGTCGAAAATGGTAGATATCCTTGGGCCAGGTCTGATCCTCTGGCTCTTGTTCTTCATTTGATTCGCTCAAATCAGACCATGATCTATGATGTGGTACTCTTTTAGTTCACCAAATACTGTCTCCTTTGAAACGTCATTGGGCGGCTAAGCTATGTGATCTTGAACGAATATTTTTTTAAATGCTCGTGAATTTTCAGGCTCTGTCTTGTTTAGGTTGTTTTAAATTGTTTAGGAACAGGAACACATCCCCGAATCCCAGGATCATCAAATCGAAGAAGAGGCCTGAAATGGCTGTTCTTGGTGAACGGATATAGACGTGCACGTCTGCTAGCCTTTGTAACGCCTACCTTAATCAAATGGAACACAAATCCGAGAGCATCAAGCAGGATATTGGATAGGTATAGTGATGAACTCTTCACATTATGTTGGGTATGACGCATACCACCGGCCACCAAACGTTTTTTCTGGCTCTACCATGTAAGCAGCTTAACTTTTCTAAAAGTAGAACATAATGTTGAGAGATTCCAGGGGACTGCGTCTACCTGATGAGTCCCAAGAAGGGTAGAACCGGTCGTGGATTGTCCAAAGGTTTTCAGCAACCTTATGAGTTCTTGAACCAGCTCGACAGAAAACGGTGTCTTCGAAGTTCCTACATGTGCTTCGTAATTTATCTCCTAGGACTTCCGGTCACGCAGGAATGCACACGCAACAGTCGAAAAATTCGCCCACGACTAGCAGGTTTCATCAGAGCTGCTGGGCCTCTTTCTTTTTGTTTGAGGTTGCTGAATTCATCATGAGGACAAAATCCGCGGACCGAAATGTCACTGCTTTGTTAGTTCATCATCGTCATCAATCTGCGCAGTGGACTTTATAAAATGTCCCAAGTAGTCCACTGTTTCGGCGTGCCTTATGCGCCTTTCAAGATACAAAATCTCCCCCTTGAAACTTCAAGACAAGCAACTCGAATCTGTGTAGCAAACACATGTTTAGGCAGTTGTGTGTAAACCGTAACTTGTACGCGCGTCTTATCCGAACTCACACAACGTTTTGGTTTGACTTGTTTCATTGGTTGCATCAGAAACGAAAACGCAGCGCATTCGAGACAAGTTAGGAGCAGCCCTACCTTATTGATGTGAAACCTGAAATCCGTTGAGACTTTTAGTTAGCGGGAGTCAGATGACTCCAGCGTTTTCACAACTAAATGATGCGCAAGCAAGTACTAGGTGGTGGTTCGGAATCGCCGCGAAACAGCGAATAAACCTTATCAGATTAAGACGACTAGCCAACTCGCACAAAATCAGTGTTTTCCATGCCGAAATGCTCGTGGATGATGTGAAAAGACGAACTGATAAAGAAAACAATTGAATTTAGTGTTGCGGTGAATCAAAAATCGTAAACTCAAGTGTAACACGTGCATATGCTATTCAAACAGCAGTAAAAATGTTTTCGACTTTCATCAAAGACATCTTTAAACTACCGTCTTTAAAATCCTTGCTTCAGAAGCGGGAGCCACCGGACACAGCTTACTCGTGACCGATGCTCTGTTTGACATCCCATCTGAGGTTCTGTCTAAACGCCTTAATTTGCATCAGAAAGCGGGGGTTGGGGGTTTCGAGATCCATTAGAATATGGGAAAACTGCTCGTGCATTCTGTATCTTTTAGTTCGGTATTGCATTCTTGAAATCAGTGAACGCGGATTGCCAGGATGGACAGGGGTGTTCATCAAACGAAACCAATGTATTGCGTGCGACCGATGAACTGTTGTGTACGGCTGTCTGCTATTTACTTACCACATCTTCAGTTGTTTCGCCTTTAGTTGTCGCAGTATTCACTGGAACTACGATAACTCACGAATCACCAAGACGATATGACGGTTACGTTATTTCCTCAGAACAATTATTCCCATATCAGGAGCGTACTTCACTAAGTTCATACAAGTTGGGTCCGAATAGAACATAAGGTTGACCGAAACGCGTAGACTGCGCCTACCCGATGAGGGCGAAACCAGTCGTAGGCTGTCGAAGAGTTGTCAACAAACTTATGGGTGGTTTTCTTCAAAGGAACATACTGCGACTGAAACATGAGGCGGCCTTCGTGCAGCAAATCTAGCTGAAGAATATCATAAAAGAGGGATTCGGCTAGAATTCAGTTGAGGTTCCCGCGGATTGAGTGGATTTTGTAAAAAAAATTAGGTTCAAGCAGAAACTCCGGGGGATTGTGAGTGTGGAAAAGGGCGAAACCGGTTGTCGGGGGATCCTCAGCAACTTTATAAGTGGTTTCGTTCAAGGACGTTGAAGCGGTTTTCCCGGAAAATTGCCACGTCCTCTTGTTTTGCAGCCGTGGCTTGTAATCTTTATGACTGAGAGCATGCATTTTCTTGGTTTTTACCTTGATCCACAATATCAATCAAGGAGATAGTCTCGCCTATGAAACGAAGTCGTAAAGGAAGCGATATTTAGGGGAAGGACACACAAGACAACTTAAACCCAGAAGTCACTGTTTTTTTTCGAGGGGGAATACTTGGTTTGAAAAGGACTGGAACCCGAAATTCATGCCCCCGAACCTGAAAAAAAGCGTTCAGCTGTAGCACCCTTTCGGCGCCTAGCTGTCATGCCACCAGAAGGGAGCACGAGGGCTGGGATACTGCCAGGTTTCCCAGGCCTAGACAGGTGAAGTCGAGAGGCAGAGGTCGGGTTCGAACCCCAGGCCTTTCGGTCAGTAAATTTGCGCTCTAACCACTGAGCCATCTCACTCGGCTGATAGTTAGGCCCCAAGACTTATATGCGATCACCTCTACTTTGATAAATCTGATTGCTAGGAGAAATGTCGCACAATTTTCCAGTAAGTGGATGCAGTTAATTCTCTACTGACATCGTCCAGCAAGGTGGGACACTTGGTAACTTAGTTCACTTAGCTCCTTGTGCTCCGCAACCACAGTTCTTCGGAAGGAAACCTCCGTTTACTCAACAGTTTCAGGAGGTCGTCACCCGAGGTGCCAGCCAACACGTGACCACATGGTGTGGTTGTAAAAACCGAAGATGAGGAGAATAAGGGAGTCAGAACCTCACATTGACGAAGAATGGACCTGTTTGTCCGGGGAAAAGCTACACAGTGAAGGCGATTGATTTGATGCAAGGACGTTATTGGCGTGACACCCCTATCCGTTAGGGTCACTAACCAATGGTTTGTTTTGTCCCGAAATCTCTATCTGGGAAAACAGTTACCAGCACCTTTCAGTTGACCGCTGAATGCTTTCGTACTTAGTTACCAAGTTCGATCGCCCCTCGGCCGTCTTCATTCGAAATAAGCCTGGCGAAAATTTTCTGTACGAGGTAAATGGTCTTCTGACATACGAAGTACATTGGCCAAGCAACATAACATATGGAGTGTGGCCAGCTGATCTATCGAGGGAGAGTACATTTTCGCGAAAACCAACCGGCTGCCCCCAGCATTATTGATCTGGTGTTTCCAGACATGCGCAACGCTTCACAGGCCTCGATGGTCAAACACGGAGAGACTCCAAACATCCTCCGCAGGCAGAGACCACATCTGTGATCTATAGAGGGGGATAGATATGACCGTGACAGTGTACACTCTACCCTTGACTGTCAATCTGATGTCAAGTCGGCACCACCAATATCTGGGCTTGTACAGCTGCCAGATAGATGAACTTATCTACCAAGCCGTTCGGTTCACCTGCAAGCATGTGGTTTGGATTCGATCCCACACAATCTTTCAGTAACACTTCACAGGTACGAAGTCTATGTTAAACTCCGGCACATCCATTTAGGTCAGTTAAAATGGTCTGAGTTCCTAAAGGATCTGATCAAAGGATAGCAATACCGTCAGTGGACGAATGCCTTTGGAATGTTTCGATCCTCAAGGTGTTAGACGCCGGTTAAGATTCAAGCAGCATGTCGAGTAGGAAATTGAAGAGAAACGGCGACAGAGGACATCTTTTCCTGACATCATTGGATGTGGTGAACTCAGGCGAGAACATACCGCAGACGTGTACGAGTCCACGGGAGGGGGCATAATATACCCCTACAAGAAACAAGAAATTGGAGGAGAAGGTCCTCATTGCCAGACACTGCCAAACTTTCTGACGATAAGTGGAGTTAAAAACAGATCCGAGACTGAGAATGACACTCAGATATGACGGAGTGATAGCGATTCAAACTGACAATAGAGATGGACTTTCCATTGACCGGTTCTATAGATTCGTGGCAAAAGCAAGTAAAGAGAGACGAATGTTGTGAGGTGAAGTCATCTTACCCATCTATCGGCTGGACTATGGGACGAAAAAATTTCCTCTGATTCGGCCTAAAGGTTTAGAGAGAGAGAGAGAAATGTTATTTACAGAAATGTCAGTGAGCTACAACTGAACAAGAGCTCAGAAAGTTATTTCCAACCGGATCAGCCGCTGTTTTGTTTGGACTTTACTTCCTTCCTTCCTTCTTGAATGTCCCAAACTGGCCCATAGTTCTTTAGCTTAGTTGAAGTTAATTCGTATGCGGATCGTTATCACACTAACAATATTCTCCACTCATAAGTCCCGTTAGATTTATGTAGCAGTTATCGTGATCGTTGTCTGTTTGAAGCAAGCTATCGATTAGTCTGCGCAATCGATGATATCGCTACCTTATCAGAGCAACTAAAAGTCTTCATTTGGATGACTTCAACTCAGTACTCCGAAATAAGCATGCATATCGCAGTCTACGTGATTTCTTGCTGAAATGACTAGAGAGGACTCAGTAAGTTGTTCTAGTTTATACGTCCACTTCGAGTGACAATGCATTTCATTCATCATCATCATCAAAGACAGCAACATCAGTGTTGACACTGATGCTTCACTGCCGTACAACCATGAAGTTCGTCTAATTTCATATATATATACATAATTATATATTAAAAGCCCTAGAGTGAAAGCCAGAGAATTGCACACCAGAATTGGTGAGCAAAGAAGGAGAATAAACAAACCACCAAAGAATGCGGTAGAATACCAAATGCTGGTCAAAGACTCAGCGATGGCGGTGCATGCCTTAGACACGGGACATACAACAGATCTAGATAATGTGGAAGTTTTAAGACGGGGACTGCGATTCACACCACAGCGGCTGATAGCCGAGGCGGTGGAAATCACCAAGCCTCACAGCGTGAACAGGATCGAGGGTGTGGAACTGGCGAGCATATGGAAAGCGGTCTTAGGTAAGCGGAGTTGACACGCGATTGTGTGCGGGTGTCAATGCACGTAGAATGATTAGCAAATCAGGGGGGTGGAAATCGCAACCCGACCAAAGTTCAAGAGGGATCTTCACGTAAACCGAACCGGAGGAACTAGACCATAGGCTGGACCCAAATCCACGTAGGTTCCCCATCGACCTAACACTTGGTCACCCAACCTAACACAAAAAATCCCTCCACTGATACCCATCAGAGATTTAGCTTGATTTAGCTTATTGGTTCTCCTTCCGCCTTAAATCTCGACCAACCTCTCAACGTAGTTACTTGGCCTGATGAAGCTTTTGTGTCAAAAGCGAAACGTTGCCCAGCAATAAATCTACCGATTGTTATCAAACTTTTGCGAAAGCGATTATTTTTCAATTGGTTCCAAGCGTTTTTTAATGGGTTGAACATAAACCCATGCTACATCGGCCGCCATCTTGTACCATGGGCTGGGTTGCCTTAGATGCTGGATACAGCAGCTGGATAGCTAAGTGGAAACAGGCTACTGCTGATGCGCTCATTCTTTCTCTTTCACATAATTTTTGTTCTCCCTTTCCCACCCCATTAGCAAATCTCTACTTGTAGGCTTGCCACTTATGACTGATGACTCCGTTCGACTTACATCAGGTTTTGACAGCACCATCTGAGCGCAGTGCGGCCCCGACATCCTCAGGCGTCTCGAACTCAATATTCAAGTCCACACAACCAGTCTATCTGGCCGCCTTCAATGTACGCCCTCTGAAGCAAACAGATCAACAAGCTGCTTTTGCTCTCACACTGGACTCGCTTGGCATTGATGTGCCGTGTATCAGAAACAGGAATTCAGGATGCAAACACAGTGGTTGAGCTAACCGCCCCATCACTCTCCACTCGCTTCCAGCTGCGCACCTCTGATATTCCATAGGCCACCGCGGTAGGATGTGCAGCGGTTGGTATCGCCCTAATTCACAGGGTGTAATGATCCTTGTTTGACTGGATACCTGTTGATAGCCGCCTCTGCGGTTCGCCTGACAGCCTCTGTGAAGGAAACTACAAGAGGGAAGTTGATCGATGTCCATTCGTCGTGTCAGCTTACACCCCAACTGGCTGTAGCCCTGACACCATCAAAGACAACTTTTATGGCGTCCTGAGTGCCCTGTTGCGTCGAGCCAAAAGCTCAGATATCATTGTGGTTGCCGGAGATCTGAACGCACAATTTGGCAGGCTTAGCGCATCTGAGACTCAACCAGGTGGTCGACGTGGATTGGACTGGATACGTACGGACAATAATGAACAATTTCTTCAGTTGTGTGCTGACCGCAAGCTGTTTTCATTGACTTTCGAAATAGCCAAAGTCGTCTGGCCACATGGTGTCCTCCAACGGCATCCTAGCCACAAACTCAAGTCGATCACGCTGTCGTCAGTTACCGATGGCGAGTATCAATAACTGACGTTTCAGAACACATTTGTGGATTCCGACAACGCGCTCGTTCGGAGTCGCTTCTCCCTTCATTTTCCAGAGCTGCGTAAAGTAAGGGCAAATGGGTTAGCAACTGAAACTTGCAGATGTGGTTCTACACGAATTTACCACAATCGTTTTGTGGAGTCTCTTCCAACTGTTAGACCAACAAATGTAAATTCATCCTGGGACGAGTTTTCAACCTTTTTTCACTGTACTGGGAGTCTTCCTTGAGGCGTGGTGCTACCATGCTCACTCAGACCGAACAGTGGCGCTGCTTAAATCTTCGTGACATCTTCCACCATGATAATGTACACCACGGATTCGTACGTGATGCCTCTTTCGTCGCCGCACTCAAGAGTGCTGACCGTCTGACTTCCCATAGCAAAAAGTTGTGAGTACTTCACCCTTATGCCGGTTGGGACGTGTTCAAAACGCCTGTGCACCATGGCCTTCGTTAGGTTACAATGGATTGAGTCGTCCCAAATGTAAAACCAACCGACCGTTCTCTCTCAAGGTAATCCGGTTCAAACGTGTCACATCAGACAACCATTCATCCAGGCTGGTTCTGGTCGATTAACCGTACCGAACACACATACATGTCTCTTGACAAGATGACAATCATTCTGGTCGTTGTCACTTCTTTATCCGATACCACGACAATAAGACATGTGAACCTGCCGACCCATTGTTCCCGAGTGTCTGCACGCGCCTGTGTGAGTAGATGTCTGTCTGTACGCTTGTATTTTTCCCATCTGGAATAACTGTCGTACATACTGAACACCTTCTACGGCCTCCCTACCCACTATCCGCTAGACAGCGAAGGCTTCAGGAGCCTGGAGAAAGTTGCCATGTCAACGGGGATCGGCTATTAGTGACTGAACGTGTTCCACTTGTAGTCTTACCTATTCACACACATTACTGACCTGACTTCGTTCTTACGCACATCCACCGAAACGATCACGCACAGCAGCTTGACAACCGACGGACGTCTGGCAGGCGTCCGGTTGTCAGCACCTCCCAATTTGATAGGTTGTTGTAAACGGACGGAACAACAAAGACATGGTCGGCGTCTCCGACTTGGCAGCCAGCAACGTCTTCGGTTCATGCTTATGTCTCATTAACCAGGCGACTGGTCATTTGGAATGCGACAGTCATGGATTAACCGACAGACGATGCAGTTGAAAGCACTCACTAAAAAATTACCTATAGGATGCTTACTTCACAAGTTAATTCGTATACGGATCGTTATCACACTAACAATATTCTCCACTCATAAGTCCCGTTAGATTTATGTAGCAGTTATCGTGATCGTTGTCTGTTTGAAGCAAGCTATCGATTAGTCTGCGCAATCGATGATATCGCTACCTTATCAGAGCAACTAAAAGTCTTCATTTGGATGACTTCAACTCAGTACTCCGAAATAAGCATGCATATCGCAGTCTACGTGATTTCTTCAATCGATCACTACAAAAACAAAAAAATCCCACACATCCGGTCTTGTAACGCTGCCAGCGGAATTATAATACAGTCGATCCTTCTCCATACAAATATTGCCCATTCCACTCCATCGATCTGTCTGTCTTACTCGCTGTCTGGGTCAGCTAAGTTGTTTCATTGAGTGCTTGGATTGCTGAGTCACCTTCAAAATAATTCGTGTCCAGTCCGCTACGCTCATTCCCAGTCTTCTGATTTTCTAAGTGGGAAATCTGTCACCTGAAACCGTGGAGAAAGGAAAATTTATATGTCATTTGATTAACAACTGTTGACCTTCCATTTTAGAAACAATAGTGGCAGACAAATTTGGTTTGGCGAGAGACTCACCTAGAACCCAGCTGAATCTCTTGTCTATGATGTTTCTAAGTAACTGAATGTGCTGCACCAGGCCGCCTCATGTTTCAGTTGGTACGGTATTTAAGATGTCGCGATACATGTATAGACACATTCAGTTACTTAGTAACATTATAAAAGAGAGATTCAGCTGGGTTCCAGGTCAGTCTCTCGCCAAGCCAAATTTGTTTGCAAATGAGTGTATTTCGCTAATTCCGTGCACTTTGGTTTCAAGTAGAACATAAGGTTGACGAAAACTAGACGACCGCGCCTACAGGATTAGCCCAAGAAAGGCGAAACCGGTTGTGGGCTGTGGAATAATTTTAAGCAACCTTATGGGTGGTGACAGACAATAATGGCAGACTTAAACCTAATCAACGATGGTCTTAGGCATCCAAACTGTAAGTCTTCAGCTGTACAAAAAACCACATCACAACTATTCGGCACGTGACCATTTAATGTGAATTCTGTGGGTGAAGGATGAGTGAGGCTATAACCTGTCTGGGTGCGAGTTAACCACATTGCTCATCCAATGCTTGCTTTGTAACTATTAACCGGGGATTTGCGGGTGTGAATTTTTCTGGACATTTTTGAAGGGGGAACTCCAAACAGGGACGAAATAGCTGTAGATCTTTTCGTTTCACTCACAGAACGAAGTTTTGATTGGACAATTCGCAAATCTCCCAGTGGTCAAGACGAAACTATAACAAGAGGTTAACGGAGTGGACTGTCTTTCAGGCAGCGGTGGTGGGTGCCCGTCCTAATAAAATACGAACAACGTACTGGAAGGTACTAGTCTTGGAGTTTGTGGAAGTGCTCATCGGCTAAGATACAGCGGTCTGCAAATAAACGCTGGCTAAAACTCTGGTGCACTAGGATGCTAACAAATGATGATGATGTCGAAAAATCGGCGGGCACAGAGCAGATTCACTGATTTCATCGGTGGAAACGCCTTCTTCGCGATACGTTACGTAACCAATTTGGCAAAGGTTGACAGTGTCGACTGATTAGCTTTTTGGATCAAAAACCAACCAGACGCACAGCTATGGATGGTGCCTGTCACCGCTCATATTGTGTGGCCAGACATTTTCTGCATCCAACTTGCTTTTTAGGTTTCCTAGTGCCTGAGACTTGTTCGGACTTGCAAATACACACCCGGAACAGATCTAAATGGTGGCACCCTGTGGTCGGTCCATCCGTGAACCGTTTAGAGGATTCTGTAAACCAATTAGCTTCACTGGAAACGGTATAGTTTAATTTCATCTAGTTGTGGAGAAGCCTAGCTGAGTGAGTGACAAGTATATTGAACGGTCTCACTTACCTATGAGTGACTAAGACGTCAATCGATAAGTGTCGCTCAACAAGGACGTGTGCGATCCATCTGCCAATCCTGCACTCGTAAACCCTGTGTATTTTCACAGCAGCTCAAGTGATATGTTTTACTAACACAAGGTCAACGCCTCCGAGACCATTAAAGCCAACTTCCACAGCAATGAAATCGTGCGACTGATGTCTACGGCTAGAACTTGGATGCTCAAGAGACTGTGATCGAACCGTTATGGGTGTAACGAAGACCCGAAGCGGTCATAGTTGAATGCGGATAACCGTTGTGTTTCAAAAGGCACTTCTAAAGAATGTCACGTGGTACCAATTAGGATTACCCTTCTATTAAGCGAATCCTTGCATGAAACTAACGGGATTCTTCGAACTAAGGTAAACAGGTAAACTTCATGCCCCGGGCCTCCAAACGATTTTGCCGGCCCCAATTACACCAACTCCTAGTTGATTCCCAAAGACGCTACCTAAGCGACAAACTCTACCTTTGACAGAGCTCATCTGAGGTAGGTGTGATAAGAGATTCTCTCTAGGATTAAAGGAATTGCAGTAGTTGGAAACCACGCTTGTATTTTTTCACTGATGAAGGAACGTTCCTGGAAGGCTGAGCACTTCAAATGTTAAAGGAAATGGTTAGTTTGCTATCAGGAAGGTCAGATTCCTGAAAGCAACTACTGAATGCCCGAAATCTACTGAGACCCTCAGCTCTGTAGATGTTGACCAAACAGACAACGCACCCTCAATACACAGCGCCTCGCAGCCTTCTATCAAACCCAGACAGCGCGAGTCAGCGTTGCTCAAGGTCAGACAACGCCCCCGCAGTATGCAGCGAGTCGCAGCCTATACCAAGACCAGACCGAGTGCGTCAGCATTGGACCAAGTTAGACAGTGTCCCACCAATGACTAGCTTGAGTTGTATTCTCGCACTCGCACGTACTCACACTCTCGCGCTCGCTTGTTCGGAATATAGCTGTTGTGTTCCCTTCTGTGGGTCTTTTTTTCCGGCACTAGGCACTGAAGCGGGTCAGCAATCAGATACAGCAGATTAGCGAATCAGCAGACATGACATTTGCAAATGAGTATATTTCACCGGTTGCGTGCACTTTAGTGTACAAGTGGAATGTTGAATCGGGGACTACGCCCAGCCAAAAACAAGGGCGAAAGTGGTCGTGAGCTGTCGAAAAGTCTTCAGCAACCGAATGAGTAGTGTGTTCCGTCAAGATATCTCGATAGTGTACCAATTGAAATGAGGTAACGTTTCTGCGGTACATTCAGTTGGACAGATCCAACTGGGTTTCACTTGAGTCTCTCCTTAACAACAAGTTGATTTGAAAATGCAACTTCGGTTAACACGACTGTGTGGTGCCTAATATTGTTTGTGATAGAACATCGGAAGCAGCTTCTTATTTTAAAATGCGCTTGATCTGATCTAAGAGGGAACACGTTATTCATAAGTATGCTAGAAACTCTTCGATAGCCCTTGATCGGTTTTCCCTTCCAACTCGGGCTCTTTGGGTAGACACAATCCCCGAGTTTCCATCAGCTTTATGTTCTACTTTGACCCAAGTTGTACGAAGTTCTCCATCTACACCACTCACTTGTACACTAATTTGCCTTTAACGAAGGGAGACTCAACTGAGTCTCCGTTGAATCTCTTGCTTATGATTGGTATGCAAATTCCTCCATTTGATTTCAAGTGGAACGAACATACGGCTGACGGGGACCCTAGAATTTCGTCTATGGGATGAGCTCCAAGAACAAAACAGATCATGGTCTGTCCAAGAGTTTTCAGTAATCTTACGAGTAGTGCTCCTTCGAAAAATTTACTATGACATCTGGATTGTTTTTGTTGCGGGGGGTTGCGGGATATGTATTCTCCACATTCTGTGACACTACCTGGCTGGGAAGTCCTGACAGGCGTATCAGTCGACCGTCACATCCAGGACCGTTACTCCGTCTCTTTTTGAGGAGTCGGGCAAACCAATCACATCGTTCCAGCGTGAACGCGTTCGCCTCTTCAGACGTAGAAATTCAGATGCGTCCAGCGTGCACTGGTGGGGTAGTGGTAACACGCTCGCCTCGGATGTCAGATGTGCGGAGTTCAAACCCCAACACGGCCCCAATGAGAGCGAACCTCGAGCTAACTGTTTTCCCCATTTGGTGTGGACTCACCCGAATAATCACGCTAGGACATGAGTATGATTGTTCAGACGAGATTGATGTGAATAGGTAACATGAGGCGGCCTTTGTGTAGCACATTCAGTGGAAGAATACCATAGACGAAAGGTTCAGCTGATTCTCCTGTTACTACCAAACTGGTGTGCAAATGAGTGTACTTTGTGAAACCTTAGGATGTCCACTCATCTGTTACTCCTCACCTGGTTCAGTTCAATGTAACTAGTTAATCATCGATGCATTTGCCTGCTATCCGTCTTTGGTTGACTACAACCTGCCTGCAATCAATTACTTCGCAGGTGACTGCTTGGTACTGAATCAAACGTGTTGGAATAAGGAACAGCAGGCTTTGGAATTGTCTGGATGCCTGGGTCGTGTGCTACATCCACCGTCTACCAGAAAGGCTACATTTGGCATCCCTAATTTGTATTACCAAATGGTTGGCAAAGGATCACCCTGAGGAGGTCAAAAGCTATCGTCAAATTGATTGCGGTGAGATCTTTCCAGCTTCCCCGCGAATGTCCGCATTACTCATACTGCGGATGGTAAGCAGCCTTCCAGGTTATGACATGTAGCCAATCCCAAAGGTGATCTTAACCAACCTAGCTAGTCAAAAACTTGCGTATTTTGTTCGGCTCAAATTGGATGAAGTTCGCCAGATTCAGGGGGGGCCAAATCTGCTGATAATCTCTTGCTCTATTATGACTGTCCGAGGTGTTTAGTTGGTTACTGTTTAATTACCTTAACTGTTTCCGTTAGAGACATGGAAATTTCGTATAACTTCTCCACCTATTACTCCTTTTCTTTTTTCAAGGCCAGTCAAGAAGTCGTATTTACTCTCATGTGCTGCTGGCGACGACAGCCGGAAAAGCGGCGGTAATTTAAAAGAACCAAGACCATCCTATTGCACACGTACTCCATTCAAGATAGCGGAGAAGCGCTGATTAAATAAGAATTCAGACGGTAATAAGAAAACTACCATACATGAAGAACATATCTGAATTCATAGTCGAAAGAAAGGTTAATATCCTACAAAGCAGCTGCATTGGAGAAAAGTGTTCCAGACCCAAACACATGTCTTCTAGACATATTGTTCATTGCAAGCAGATGCTTGGGCAGGCATGTCAGTCAATACAGAGTAAATTATTGGGTCCGAACGGGGCTTGGTAGGAAGTTGAACTTGAATCGAAGGTAATTCTTTGTCCCATGATGTGAACCCAAGTACATTTCGTGCTGACAAGTCCCAGCAAATTCGAAAAAAAACTTTCAACCACGTTCTTAATTATGGCATTGTCAATCTTTGAACAAACCGCCACGGACAAGTGTCCTTGGATTAGTGATAATCGAGGTCTTTGTCAATCACTGTTTGGGCAGGCTTTGCGGACAGCAACAACCAACAGAGCCTAAAACTTCTCGAACTAGCCTCATTTGCATGTTAATTTGGTTTTAACGGCAGACAGCTGAATCCTCCCTTGTTTATGATGTTCTCGAAATAAATATGCTGCAAAAAACCGCCCCGTATTTCATTTGGAGATACCGCTGTGCAGTTTTCTGATGGAACACACCACTCATAAGTTCGAAGGGTTTTCAATACTTTCAACATCGTTTCCAGATCAAATCATATTCGGTAGTTGGTATATCTTCACGTAAACCAGTCACAACTGGAAGGCTATTCGGCCTAGCCTGAGGGAAAGAATGACCAAGAATGTTCACAGATAAAACGGGAGAACTGAGTGGATACTGGTTGTGGAGTCCTACCGCCAAAGGACGCGGTCCCCCATACTGCAGCTGGATGGGTGGAAAAGTCAAGAGCAGTCGAATGAATATGCATACACTGAAGTCCGACGTCCCAGCGAACAGAAGGACCCAAGGACACATTCAGAATAGATGGACCCAGTTATCGTAAACGGAACACAACGAGCGCTTTACATGGTTGGGAGTTCCGCCCAAGCTGAAACATCAACCTATTCGACCAGTCGCAATAGGCAGTTGACCCAGCAATCACACGAAGAAGGCCAACTAATAAACGAGATACACAAAGTAAAGTGGCCACCAAGTGGAGGGGATAGGAGTAACCCAAAATCTAGCGGGACCTGAATGTATGGCTAAGTAGACGTGTACTGTTCTGCGTGAGTACTATATGCAACTAATTAGTACAAATTAATAGTGCAACTTGATCAACGCTCTGTGTGAACTGGTCGTTCACGTGCAATTGAAAACTTTGAGGCGCCATGGCAGACCAAACTGGATGACATCAACAACGGTGAGAAGTCAAATCTCACCTGTCGGAGTACATCTGTTCTGTGCAGCTTACAATGTTGGTAGCGAATTTCGTAGGTAGTTGCCGATTTCGTAGACGTTGCAGTTGCTTCACTTTTGTCCGAAGCGTTCGGTGAGCCAATCACATCGCTGACCAGCAGTCACGCTACCTTGTCTGCGCACCGGTGGAGCAGTGGCAACATGCTAGCAGGGCGAGTCAGGTGTACGGGGTTCGAATTCCGACTCCATCTAAGACGTCTGTTACCGATGAGCTTTATTAAGAGCGGAGCGGTGTGAGCTAACCAGAATTGCTGCCTTAAAACAGAATGAGGACTCTTCAAACGAGACCTACCAGCTCCAGCAAATCCTTCTTCCGAGACAAGGTCATGTCATCTAAGTGGAGAAGAGTGTATTTTGTTCTATTTCACTTGTATTTCCTAACGATTACTTGGTTCTCTACTGTGATGACCAGCTGTTTCGATATCAAGCACATGTTTTGCAAAAACTCATTCCTAGCCAGAAACACTGGATTCACTGTAAATAACTCTCCGTCGGATAAAACTTTACGCAGCTTGAAAAACAAATCGATCGTGACTTGATTAGCTATTCACACACCTAACTATAACAAATGTAAGTTAAAAATACCTACCTGATTCTATGTGGGTGCATCTTCTCAGTCTTTTGTACATTCTGCGGCGTTTTTCGTCAACGCCCTTTAAGATTTGCTGTCCCGCATGACTGGACATACTAGTCAGCTCAAGTAGAATGACACTCACGTCCGTTATCTAATCCAGAATGTGTCAATGAGTAAAGAGGTTAACTTTTGTCTTAGCAATCAAGAACGGTTTGGTTGTCAGGATGCGCGAAAGTCATACAAGACCATTCATTTTTTGTGGTCTTCTCGGAGATCCCTCATCAACTATGGCAGCTCTGTCGATTCGCAGTCATTGTGCACATTATCCTCACATAGTAATCCTGTGTACAAGAACGGCCGAGTAGTACCACGATTTACAATTGCTTATACTGTAAAATATTCATTGTGCGTTTAGAGAGTGTTTTCTAAGGACAAATGATTTAAAAATCAGAAACTTGTGCATTATACGGTTATCAGAATAACAGGAGGGGGCGAGGTGGCTCAAGTGATTAGAGCGCGAATTTACTGACCGGAAGGTCCGTGGTTCGAACCCTGCCTCTGCCTCTCGACTTTCCCTGTCTAGGCTTGGGCAACCTGGTAGTATCCCAGCCCTCGTGCTTCCTTTGGGTGGCATGGCAGCTAAGCATTGGAAGGGTGTTACAGCTGAGCGATCCATAGCCGAATAACAAACAATGCTTTGTTTTCCCTGTGCGTGTTTGTATTCTTGAAGCAGCCTACGATACAATGTATATGAAGGTAAGAACTAGGAGAGAGTCATTTAAAAATACAGTGAATTGAGTAATACTCACCATACAAAACTTAAGGAATAGCACGTCGCCATCAATCATTAAGTGAGCTTGAAAGCGCGTTTGCGCAACCATCTGATAAGCCTGAAGAGAAACAAACCGATTATGAACTACTGAAAGGTTTTACAACCTTATAAGTGATGAGAACAGGCAGTACTTACCCAATGCTTCGACGGTACTGTTGTTATCCTTGACTGCCACATCGACTGTTCTGTCTTTTTTTCATTTACAGTTCAGATCTGCAGAGTCGCCCTGTAAGGACCAGTCACTCTCACCTGGAAAAATATCCGGTGATTTCACAAGGTTTAAATAAGTTTGGAAACACTCGATTTTAGATGTCCCGTTATATGCAGAAAGACCGGGGTTCCTGAGTGTCATGTCAAAAGGAAATCTTCCTCAGCCGAACTGTAATAAGCCCTGTTGTTCTTGGTGAATTCTGATGAAAGTTCTTGAAACTTCTGGCCGGCGGGGGGTATTCATGCAAGAGGAAACAGTCTTATCGAAAAGGAGCGTTATGGTTTAGAGGACAAGTCGTGGTTCGCAAAATAGTACTTCTCAGAATCGCAGTGCCAAGTTTTACCAGCCAGCAGATGAGCGAAACAAAGTCACTCTAGCTAGCAATGTCGCTATGCCAGTAAACGCTTTTTTAAAGCTCATTTGATTTGTTTTTCGGAAAAGTTTGGTAACAATCGGTAGATTTATTGCTGGGCAACGTTTCGCTTTTGACACAAAAGCTTCGTCAGGCCAAGTGACTAGGTTACGAGGTTGGTTTGTTTTGTCCGATATTCTGACGTGATGGCACTCTGGGGCATCTCCGTTTGTCGTAACGCACTAGATTTAGATAGTGGGCAGAATGACATCCCGATGATCGCGGCTGCTTTGTCCTGCGCAACTTCCTTCTCCCCAAATTGCCATCCAGCCGAGTAGACCAAGGCTTCTCCTTGTGCGACAGAACAGGATGGGAACTGCGCAAACCCGTCACCTCAGCTGAGGCCATTGAATTCCCGGACTATCCACTTGGGTCGATGTCAACAATTCCACTACACTATGGCAAATCGATGGACCCGGTATTTTTTGTCAACCAGTGCAGCTCTAATAGTTCCATCGTGTATCTTGATTTGACCAGAAACTCTGAGGAACTTTCAGGGTAAAGCAAAATTCTGCGACAGCTCTGCAAACACATGATTTAGACAAACGTTACAACACACAGCTTTCGTTGAGTAGATGATGAGTCGTTTTAAAAAGCTACCTGGCAAGAATGTGTTTGTCTGAAAAAATACTTGTTCTGAACAGTTGTAGAAACCTATACTGTCCTACTGCCTCAGTGAACAAACATTGCATTTTATCCGTTTACTAGTGACGTTTGTGATAACATTCGTAACTTGTTGTGTTTTACAGTCGAACAAATATGGAGGTGTGAAAAACTGTCGATCATCAGTCCGATAAGCTTGCAATGGAGGTCAATGCTTGCGCAAATGTAAACAGCCATCGGCTAGTTTATCAATCATTTTAGATCAGTAAACTGCGTGTCTTAGCACAGATATCTTGACTATCCGTCACGTTACTTGGTAATTAGCAACATCCTGTTTATCGCAAGGAGGTGCCTTCAGCTGGCTGGTATGCGTAGACTGAGCGAGCCAGAGCAGGTCCGCTGAGTGACTTCAAGCGAACAATTTCACCGCCAAAATGAACGTCATGCTCACACTCACTGGATAAAAATGCGAATTACTTGAAAGCTCCATCGAAGTTACCAGCTGTATCCGTGAGTTTTAGGATAGGTTCTTCACCTATTGAGGTTAACTACACCTTTCCTGGGGTGTGTGCGCCTGGGTGAATACAACTAAGCCGTGGATTTCTGAATTTTCCGGCCCGACTGAAAAAGTGCCGATCTAGGGAGGTTTAGTGTATATTTATACCCAAATTTCGAGATTCTGAAGCAAATCATTCACACAAACGAAGGGAAGCCGAACACGCTTTTAATGCTTGTACCAAATGAGCCTAAATGCATAGCGTGTTATTCAATACTGTCGTTGTTCTGGATCACATTTGTGACCAGTGTAACTTACATATAGGTAGTTTTATGAATAGCAGAGTGGCGACATCACTGAAAAAAGGGCCACTATCACAGAAATAATATGGATTTACGCCAAATGTCGTGAAATCAGGGTAGCTTTTGAATCACAGCTTGGGGCGGCCTGGTTTACAACCAAATAACACGATCAAGGACTTTTTTACTGATGCATTAGTGATAACCAGTCCATCAGGCAAGTCACATGACTGAAGTGCAAATCTTAGGATGGCTGAGTTTCTGCCCCATGAGTGAGCTTTAATTAGAGTGAAACTCGAGTGAATATGGACCAGCTAAAACTTCGTGCCACTGGATGGTTTCCGTAAAGTATAATGTAGATAGAAAGGCCAGAAATCCCAAAAAAAATCTCTCAATAAATGCCGTGTCTTCAAACCTGACAAGAGATAAGATCGAGGAAATATAGTGCGTTAATTGTGTTCCGCCTTGCTTCTGAAACCCGACTGACAAAACCAAAGATTCCGAGGCGGATTTTTTAACACAATAGGATGACGTGACACACTACTCATAAGTTGCTGAAAACTCTCCGAAGGCACACGACCAGTCTCGCCTTTCTTAAGGTTTATCAGGTAGGCAGTGTATTACGTCAAGACAACAACGCATTGAGATATCCTGAAGATCATGCCAACTGGAACGTGAGGCGGCCTAGTCCAGCAAATTTTGTTAACTGAGAACAGTATAAACGAGAGATTCAGCCGGGTTCCAGGTGAGTCTCCCATCAAAACCAAAATGGTATGCAAACGAGTGTATTACGCTAATTTCGCGCAATTTGAGTTGAAGCAGCACGTAAGGTTGACGGAAATTTGAAACTGTACTCCCCTGTTAAGCCTGATGATGGGCCCAAAGTGAAAGTGCAAAACCGATGGTGGTCCAAAGAGTTTTCAGCAACCTTAAGGGTACCGAGTTATGTCTAGAGTTTTTAACGAGCTTCTACTGTGCGCCAGTTCAATTGATTGACTACCTGCAAACTTCTGTACACACATGTTCGAATAGACCGCTTAAACCATGATAGATTTATTCACCGGATTGCATGCTAATTCCTGGACCGTTTTGTGCTTTCTAACCATGCTGGACTTCTCACGGGGCCTACTCACTCAAAAAACGTTGTTTCGGTGCGGAAAAAACTGTGACTCATTTGAATCTGAATTCAAACGGTGAAGCACCATTTTAAAAAAGTTTGGGTGAACTTTTGTTCTAAAACATGGAAAATCTATCATGCAGACCTGATGAAACCATTCCATGGTCTTATTGCGAACAGTATAAAACTAGCAAACAAGTAGACTCATAACAGTTGATAGTTGTGTGAAAAAATTTGGTAACTTTCGACTGAGACTTTGTCCTCCAAGAGAGACCAGTCTATGCTGAAAAGCCGGAAAGCACCGTACAGCTGTTTCATACTTGCTGGGAGTCATCAGCAGTGCTCATTTCACGAAACTCCAGGGAGTTTCGAACCCTTGACCTTTCAGGCAGGGGGCGGTTAGACGGCAATGTGATTACCTCTCACGAGAAGAGTGAAACTTCTACCTGAGAAACCGCTACTCGAGGACCCTGTCAAAACAGTCAATACTAAGTGACATGGTTTCCGTGACTGAGGGGTGAGCAACGCTACATCTTGTCCAAGTGAATGTGCGTTTGACAGGACCTGGACCGGATAAAAAGGTATTAATTGACTAGGGTTTTAATCAGAGAGGTATTCTTCCCCTGGAGAAATTACGGCACTACAGGGAGATATTACAGGACGATTCATCTTCAACTCTATAGGATAACACTAGATAGTTTAAAGGCATCCTACGATGGATGAGCAAGGAACTTCGAACACCTAATGGGTATGGGCAAATGTGAACGCGCGTGCCACTGAGTGTACTCGCAGACACTCGGGTGAGATAATCCAGCAGTGAGGATCGTCATCACTAGTGCCGAGAGCAAAGGCCAGAGATCCACTGCCGACTATAGACCGATTCTCAATGTGATATGATTATTCACGGACCTCAGCCAAACTGCAGGATGCCCATATAGCACTCTCTGAGTCTCACTCACCGGGTTGACCAATAGATAGAGGTCCTGGCACTCCAGTTTGGAGTGAGTAGGAAAAATTCGAACCTAGGAAGTATGTCTACAATCTTAGGCTAATCACCTCCGTCTTACAGTAAGTTTTTTAGGTTTTACTTCCCGACGGCATCTCACCGCACCCAAAAGCCTTGGCAAAGAATGTATCGAAAGACTAACTATGGGACATACATCCATCAAAATCCAGGTATAGGCCGCAAGTATGCGATCAGGCTCCCAAAATGGCTGGTAATCCTCACAGCACTCACTGTCAAGCTTCGTCTTTGAATGCTTTTCGGAGGTATATTTCGGAATCCTAGTTAGCTATATGGTCTTCTTCAACCGCTTTCTGTTTGACAGCACATAACTCTTTTTATCGGTCCGAATTTTCAACTAATCAACCTTTGTGAAATAGACAAACCCGTGACCAGCAGGACAATGGGTTTGTCTGCTTCCTCAAGGATCAGAAATTTAATACACCCCGCTAATGTCAGATGTTGGGCTCCATTCAGATGAATAAGCCTTTTCCACTGCCAGCCTCATATGAACACTGAAAAAAAACACATACAAAGCCCGTATCGGAGAAGAGAATGAAGGCATTTTCAAGTGAATACGCTGCTGCAAAAAAGTTGCTTTATAATTCATTTGAGGGGCATTAGAACGCCCCTCTACATTGCGCTGTAGACCGATACAAGCGAGAAAACTGAATGAGATTCGGCTCAATCTTCAGTAAACACTACCTTACTTTCTAACTGAGTGCTCATCTACACATGTTTCGACTTTACTGTTGAAAATGACTGGCACACTTTCGGAAGCTAGAAGCATTTAATGGGTCTGAAAGAGGCGAAACCCGTAGCAGGCAATTCAGAGGGGCTATGCGCATCATAATTCTTGTCATATCAAAAAGGATAGATCATATGCTTTGCTGCGTTAGATGTATTTTGATAGGCACAAAGATTAAGTCTTCGGGTGCCAGGGAAGAATAAGCTACGGAAACTGGAAAGGAGTTGACACAAAAATTTTTCGGAAAATACACTCATTTGCTTGCCAAGCTGGTTTTGACAAGAGACTCACTTGGAACTCAGCTGAATCCCTCGTTTATGATGTTCTTAACCGAATATGTTGCACCAGGTCGCCTCACGTTGCATTTCGTACGATATTTCAGACGTCGTAAACGTAAGACACTACTCACAGGGTTGCTGAAAACCGCTCGACAGTTCACGACCGATTTCGCCCTTCTTGGGACTCATCAGGTGATCAAAGTCTCCCAGATTTCGTCAACCTTACAGCCTAATTCAATTAAATATTGTACCAAGTGAAACATGAAGCAGTCTGGTGCGGAAAACTTAGTTGAAGAAAAACGCCACAAACAACAGATTCAGCTTACCTCCAGATGAGTCTTCCATCAAAACCAAATAGGTATGCAGGTAAGTGTACTGGCCGAATTTCGTGCAATTTTGGCCCAAGTAGAACACAAGGGTGACAGAAGGTTGGAGATGAGTTTACCTGATGACCCCCAAGAAGAGCGAAACCGGTCGTGGGCTGTCGAAGAGTTTTTAGCAACCTTGTGAGTAGTATAATACGTCTATACAAACTTCAGATATTTTAGCATCGTTTGACATTGTTATTTCAAGTATTCAAGTCCACTAACTTATATAACATGATAAAAACAAATTCATTTCAAAATTACTGCTCTAGAGTAGATAGTTTTCAAGAGTGAACAAACTGAACTGCGTTCAGTTCAGAATCCGTTCGCGTTGACTAAGAAACCAGCTCCCGCAAACTAACACGACCGACGGCAATAGAGCCCTTGAAGGTAACACGATATTTCTTTTGCAATTCAAAATTATTCAAAATCTAAATCTCTCACTGAATTTTGTCCTTGGAAATGAGGTAAATTTTTTCCAAGAAGTCTTCGGTTCATTCGTTTCATTTGTTACCACACCGTTTGCTTCCGTAAATTTGTCACAAAAGGAAACATAGTACAACTGTTTCACCCCTATTGGTAATCACCAGCAGTTGGTACCCCGCAAATCCCCAGTCGGATTCGAACTCTCAAATTTTCGGATAGTAGTTGACAGTGCGGTCAACAATGTGCTAAACCCTCGCTACACATCCCTCAATCACCAAATTCACATCACGCAATCACGTGTTACCTAGCTCCTCGAGTGACAACTCTTCAATCGTCATTTGTTCGTTAATAGTGTCAGGAGATGTGGGACGTTTCAGCGGGGAACTCATCCTGTAAACGAGGTAGTCTATGCCGATGAGTTGAGAATCGCTAGTTAGTCGTTCGTGGCCGAACCGCTACTAGCCAGGAAGTCATCTGTTTGAATATCCCTGCTGACTGGTGAGAAGAGCACTGATGACGATTCCTAATGAGGATGAAGTAGCTGTAAAATGCTTCTCGGCTTTTCAGAATGGTTTGACTCATAGATTATCAAGTCTCCTCTGAGTACCAACCAAGAAACATTGTAACCCAGCAAGCTGACGAATGAAGCCTGTCCTTGTTCTAACTTCTTCCGGTAGCAGACTACTTGGAAGATAGATAATCAATGAAACCGTTTGTACAATCCAGGCCCAAATCATTTATTTCAGCTATAGCTTGACCCTTTCCTCCGCCTAATCACTTGGAAGCTAGTAATTGGGGTGAGTGCTTATTAGAAATTGGGTCAGAAGGAATTTTCGGGAAAAGTACGTCTGCTCGAGTACCACGGACATTCAGAACAATTAATGAACCTGATCGGGCGGTAATTCGTTGAAAACAGTGGCATTTAAGTCTGCCGTAAAGAGTCGAATGTAGAAAACTTACTTTTAAACCACTGAAGTAGGCCACCGTCAATCCTCCAATAGGATGACGCGACTGAAGGTCATCCCTTTAGGTCCTCTCCGGTTGGTGCATTAATCTCTTCTGTGAGCACGACATATAAGGGTAATTTCAGTTTGATCACCGTCCTTTGTTTAGTTTCCGTACCCGCTGTCAAGAAGAAAATGTATTTGAATGCAGGTGACTTCCGCATTATTGATCGAATATGTGACGGGTGTAATTCAGAAAAAATACGGCCTTGCCCACGGAGCTGTCTGTTAACCAACTACGTCAACAATTAAGACAGGATGTTTATTTCATGGCATAAACTGGCGGAGCTGTCTGTTAACCAATTACGTCAACAATTAGGACAGGATGTTTATTTCATGGCATAAACTGCCAGACCGGACGTGCGTAGGAAGATAAGACAGTGACATTTCATCTTCAATGACATAGTTGTGGCAATCATTTTATATCATACAAACCTTACAGGTCAATCGAAGAGCACTACGACTTGTGTGTGAGCCGATAAAACTGGATGTGGGCTCTTTTTTTTAAAGTACCAACAAAATTGATATAATGCAACCAACTGTAGCGCCCGCGTGCCATGGCCTCTTATGAGGAAGTATCTGCCAATTGTTGAACGGTATAGTCCAGACCATGACAACAGCAAGCCGCCGACGAACAGGCAGCGTAGAACAAAGTCTATTAATCAGCTTGACCGTGCAAATTAACGAGGCACCCTGAAGCTGACAGTACTAGTCTGGACACGTTCAACACCTGTCAGTCAATAAACCAAGCAAAGTCCGGGAAGTCGATCATCTGGGATGGTTGGTGGATGTACACACTGCATGGCCTAAAATTCAAATTGACAAGGACAAACGTTAGCGCACTAAGGTACAATATGTTTCCACGAAAGAAACGCCACCTGAGGTTTATAGTCCTTTGTTCTTTCAGGCTGTGGTATTCAGAACATTCGAACATTCTCCTCAACACTGACGGTCCTCCACGCCGTAACCGCTTTGGTCCACCAAAAGTGGGTGTCGGGATATATTCTTCTAAACGGGTGACTACTTAGTCAGGTGACCAGACTGCTTGTACATGGTCTAACAAGACGTCCTAACTGCCGCTCATTCCCTACAGTGGATCGATGAGTAGGAAAATGCTGGGACTATTGTCCTTCTATAAAACTGGATGCCAGCCATTGATTTAGCGGTGGTCTGGTTGGTTACCAGGTTTCTGTCAACGGAAATGTAAGTCTGTTGGTGATACGAGAAACTCTGCGAACTTTCCAGTGGAATTTTTTCTTGTAAGTAAATGTGTTTCTTGGTTGGTACTACAAGAATGTTTGACAGACTGTACCGAAAGGCCGAGAAGCGCCATACGGTCACTTCACCCCTACCGAAAAACTTCAGGCAGACAGTTTCTTACAAATCTCCAACAGAGATCAAATCCACAAGCTCTCTGATGGCAATAATAATAATAATCGTTCAGCTGTAGTACTTTTTCGGTGCCGAGCTGCCACGCCACCCGAAAGAAGCACGAGGACTGAGATACTGCCAGGTTGCCCAAGTCTAGACGGGAGAAGTCAAGATGCAGAGGTCGGGTTCGAACCACGGACTTCCCGGTCAGTAAATTCGCGTTCTAACCACCTGGGCCATCTCTCTACTGGTGTAACCGTGGATACTACTGATGAGGCGTGTGAGTAGTATGTCTTCTCGTAAATCCGTTTCGCGTCTCTTGAAAAGGGAGATCTGTTACGGAATTGGCGGAGTCTCTTTGCAGCATTTGTCTGCATTTGAGTAACAGTCAATGAATATCCAGAAAAGTTCAGGAAGACGCGTTCAAGGAGAAGGTGGATATTCAGTTTTGTAAACGAGATGCATATGAGAATTTTGCTCCCCTGTTCAATAGTCTGTAACTGTTAAGTTGGTGTTCTCAAATGGACAACTCCGCAGCGAAGGCCTTCTTCCTTTCATTGGTAGATAACAACTAGAGGGCTGGCCCACGAGCAGCAGTACGATTAATCCGGACTTAAATGTGATATAGCGTCACTCAGTCTTCAGCCACGGAATTCACATCGCATTGTCACATTTTAACTGACTCGTCGGATGATGACCTCTCAGACGTAAACGTAAGTACCAGTCACCTGCCCTTTAGCGCCTTATCTAACTCCTTTGTGGATCACGTGATGTCCTCGATTTAGGGTGCAGGATCGAGAAGCGGACAAGTAGTACTGGATTTGTTGCGACTCCGCTAGTTCGGTTAGATTAATACTCCAACTATTGCAAAAATGTCACATCAAACCTTCAAACATCAGACATAATCACATCAGCCGAAGCAACTGTGGGGCGTCAGCTTTAAACATCAGCTGGCCTGCCAAAATCAGTGTGATCTGAAAATTTGTGGCCTCCAAAGAAGAAATTTTAGAACTTGAAGTGCAATTTCATAGGCTAAAGTGACTTTAACCGGCTTGAGAATTTCAAGTCCGAATTGAAAATGTTTGTAACAAAGCGAAATTGGGTCGTCCACCCGTTAGAGTTAGAGGAGACAAATCCTTGCGGAAAACATCACTGGATGGTTTGTTTCCGCTCGACCTGATACTAACTAACTTCGACATTACCAGTATATGGCCATCCAACAAACCTGAACGTTAATTCATCCGGTCCTGAGCAGGGACCAACTATCTGCACACAAAGTGGACCGCATCTAGCGTACAGTCGGCTATTGCAGGGTTGGCCGTAAACGTATCCAGCCGAGAATCGATGCCTCTTAACCACTTGTCACTGTTTACACAGGTTGTTTTTATTGATTTTCTTGCATTCGATTCCTCCCCCCTCCCCATGGATGGCTGCCCATCTGGTCATTAGTTAGTTATCGCAGCGGCACACAACCGTTTCCAACTTACAGACTGTCAGCTCCAAGGCCAAGATTCTTGGAGAAGACAGGTTCTCTTGCGTCTGTCTGCCCATGGAACGGTCCCTAAAGCAAACTGATGTTAACTGGTAATCGCTTCTGTCTTATTGCTTCAAGGCATTGTAATTCTGTTGTCTGATATTACATCACCTTCGTTTGAACGATCCCGTGCCTAATTAGCCCACACCAGGGGGCAGAAGCACTGGACCAGAGTGTTGCTCTTATTCGACCTCACCAGCACTGTATACGCCCGTCTGTAGTGGGACTGACCCGACCAGCGTGCCATATATACGGGAGTCGATTCCTGGCACGGCGGAGAATACAAGCAGCTGACGGGTCCCAATAACTTTGAAACGCGAGTCGGCTTCTTTTGTGTTTTTAGCAGGGGTTAGCCGGAATCATCATGTGGGGCTAGGAGAGAGGCTGCTTATTAAGCAAGAAAGGTGTAAATACAAGTTTCATAAACCGTTCACAACAGATCTAGCGTTGTTCGGCTGCGCTCGTTGAGGTCTGTGCAATTCTTGTTGGATCTGACTAGATTTCTAAATGGGCGCGCGCAATTTTCAAGTGCCGGGGGGTGTGAGCAAAAGTTCATAAGCAACGATGTGAATTTCACTTGAGAATTGTCACTAAAGCACTTCTATAGTCCATCCTGTCTCATTATGAAGTTGAAACCATCGGTTGTCATTTAGCAGCCTAGCCTCTTTCGTCCCGTTACGGTAATCTAAAGACCACCCGTATAATTAAGTTCATGGGAAAATTCGGTCCCAAAGAGAGACTCAGTATTGTTGGTAGTGTGAGGAGATTTGGGTTTTTTGTAGAGATTTCGTACTGTCAGTGAAGCGAATTCATGCTAAAAAAGCCAAGAAGAGCTGTTTCGTCATTCATGCGCATCTCACGAAACTCCGAAAGGTCTCGAACCCGCGACCTACCGGCTAGTAGTTTGAACACTTAACCGTTCGGCCACAAGCAGCTGATCAGCAGTGTGACTTGCACTTAGACAGGATATAGTGTCGCTCATCCTTCAATCACGGGATCCACATCACACGGTCACACGTGTTGACTGGCTCATCGAGCATAGACTGGCTTCACTGACAGGATGAAACTTCCACAAAAAAACCAAATCCCATCACACTACCAACAATCTATAAGTAGCTTAGTGGAAGAATAAACTTCACCCGATGAGTGAAACTTCCATTTGAGAAGTCGACTAATCGATACATCACCAACGTTGTAACCGAACAGTAAAGTGAAGCCACCAAAAATAGCACTCTTACACTTTGAAGCACTTACGGAGATCTTCATTCGCGTCTCCATACCATAGTATTTTAAAGAAAAAGCTTCCGAACTAACTAGTTACACTTTCATTCGTTCGCAGAACTACTTTTTACATTCCTTCATCTCACATTCTGTAACCTTGCAGGTTGCTAAATTAAGTAGGAACTATCGAATAGGGTCCGAGGACAAAATGGACAAAAACGCGAAAAAAATGCCGCTGCATTTGTTTTACTTAATCACCTGTCATCAGTTGAAACACTATCGGAAACTTTTCCAATCCACGATGCGGTGAAAGATATTGATCATCAGAGAAGTTTGTTTAAAACTTTCGTTTTGACAGCCGCAATGTTTATCTAGTCTCTGAAGTGGACCAAAGATTGTCTGGTGGAAAGATTTATATCCACACCGTGTGCGTCGAAAATCTATCGTTGTGAAGAGAAGCGCCCCAGATTTGTGGCACATTCAGACACAGCTAAATGCTGGGCATAGACGTAATGTACTACTCAAAAGGCTGCTGAAAACTCTTCAATATCAGATGACAGGTTTTACCCTTCTTGGAGCTCATCAGATAGGCACCGTTTCCGGGTTTCCGTCAGCTTTATGTTCTACTTTAACCCGAACCGCACAAAATTCTGCTAATACACTCATCTGCATACTAATTTGGTTTTGATGGGAAACTCACCTGGAACCCAGGTTAAATCCCTCGTTTAGAACTTTCTTAATTTCTTACAGTATAGGTTCACGCAGGACAAGCTTTTGATAGCCTGTGTAGTGCCTTTAGGTGGAATATATTCGGACACTCAATTAACCAATGTCTTCTTTGTTCCGCACATGTATCGTGCTCCACGGGAACGGAGGAACTGTTGAGTAGGCATAGAGACGGCTGAAAGACGAAGTAGGTTGTTCGAGAAATACAGTCATTTGCAAATCAAGTTGGTTTTGCGAGTGACTCACCTGGAACCAGTTGAATCTCCCGTTTGTGATGTTTTCAGGCAACTGAATGTGCTGCACCAGGCCGCCTCATGTTCCAGTTGCTACGATATTCGAGATATCGCGATACATGTATATACGTAATGCACTACTCATAAGGTTGCTGAAAATTATTCGACAACCCAAGACCGCTTTCGCCCTGGTGCAGCGCATTCAGTTGCCTGGAAACCTCAAAAACGGGAGACTCAGCTGGGTTCCATGTGAGTCTCTCGCCAAAAAAACAAATGATTTGCAAATTAGTGTATTTCTCGAAAAACATCCAATTTGGGTTCAAGTAGAACATAAGGTTGACGGAAACTCGGGGACTGCGCCTACCTGATGAGCCCGAAGTGGAAGGGCGAAACCGGTCGTGGGCTGTCGAAGAATTTTCAGCAACCTTATGAGTAGTGCATTACGTATATAGGCTGTTCGACGTTCATCTCAACACTTGACGGCCTACGTAGGTCAGCCCCCAAGAACGCACGCCTGATAACACTGTCCGGTTTAGAACTCAACAGTTCCATATGTATGTCGCTATCGACACACTTGTGTGAACTTGCACGCATATTCTTCTCAAAAAGCCAATCATATTGGCCCTTATACCGCGGGATGCTAACAAGGCAATTAACTCCTTTCAAGTATGCCAATTTTCGATACTGTATCGTATCAACGCCGTACAAAAGTTCATTCACCTCCCCCCCCCAAGGGAACAAAACAGTCTAATGACCTACGTAAATGGGTTTCTTCACACTTCGACCGTCTCTTCATGCGGAAAGTATGTTTTGGAAAGCGGATCTATCCTGTTCTTCCAGTTTTTGGAAGCGGACTTCGGGGCTGCTCGTCTGGTTACAATATTCTCAGCAGTGTTTCAAGTGATGAGCTTAAAAAGAGGGAGGAGTTTGTTCCACGTTTTTAATCGTTTCTCCACTTGAGTTATGAAGAATGTATAGAAAAAGTCACCTCGTTTCAAGGTTTGATGAAGACGGTGACGTGATCGGGACGGAAAGTAAGCGCGTGAAAAGGCTGTGTAAAGTGGTAAGTATGTGATTTGTGAACTCCTTGTCACATTCAATATGAACAGCACACATGGAAATGATAAACACTAACTCTCAGACTGGTTGAGTAAAAACTGGAGATTCCACTGAGTTTCAACTGAAACTCGTCCAAATGGGCATTCAGTGTTCCTACGAGGTTTTGGTTCTCAGCGTGTTAAGCCAGTATGACAACCGTGGGTCTCCTCATCCAGATCAAAGAGGGCTACTTTTTAATCAAACAAGACTTGAACGAAAAACATGAAGCGCGATAGGTCATTATATAAACGTATTCTTTCGTAACAAGTATTATTGTTACGAACTCGAGATATACCGGATTCTTGTTCACTACTCTGTCCTACCCTCTACCTAAAGTGCTTTCTAAGGTCATTTCAGCTTCTGTCAAAAGGCTGTAACCAGCCCTGAAGTTGTAGTCAAACAACGGCGGTGTCCCTGTTGGGGGGATGCCTCGGTCATTCGGCAAACCACAACGTAATTCCATTTTAACAGATCGCAAACGAAACAATTCCTCTTCTCCAACTGCATCCCTCATTGTGGAAAAAGCGTTCACCAAAGGCTGTATCCGCGTTCCTGACTTTCAGCTTCACCTCTTAGGAACTACACACAAAGATAATCCTAAAATGTTCGACTTTTGCCCCAAGCATTTTATTTTGTTGTCTACTTCAACAAAAACCTGGTTTTATGGTGTTTTGTCGGATAACAATGATCCTCGTTTTGGAGCATCACGCCATAATATCGTGAACTGATTGCACGTCCTGGTCTGACTGAACAAATCTTACATTACTAGGCCAGTTTGCTTCTTCCCATCTGAGAAAATTCCGCTTCCGAACAAGCCTCACTGCTGTGTGATTAGAGGCTCAAACCTTTCGCAAGGCTTTCGCAACACCGACGCTAACAATCGATACCTGGTCTCTTTTAAAAAGCTAGACTTCTTCTAGTTGTACTCTTGAGGTGTATGCACATGGATGGTCGTTCGTCTAAACGTCAGTGAACTGTTTTCAGGGGGTGTAAAGTTGTTGGACAGGAACCACTTCAGTTGTCTACGGGAGACCTGCCTGACCGAACCGGTTTTCTCTGTAGTTTGCCAACTAACCGACAGATGAACTTGCCAAATCCTTACCTCCAGTTCATCACTGAGTGCCACGCAACCGTTCGGAATCGGTCAACCTGGCCGGTGCATCGTTGCTTGTCCTGACAAAACCCATGACAGCTGCATGTTAGGTTGTGCTTATTTGCGGTTGGTTTTAACCGCCTGTTCGATCGACTTGACCAGCGTCCGAATCCATGCCAGCGTGCTGGTCCAAGCTGTCTTCCCGGAAACACGCTTCTTATCCATGTATAGCGGCATTTGGTGTGGACTAAAGATGCAACTTCATGCAAACCTGGATAGTGAAAACATGTGAAAACTTGCGAAGCGAACAGAACAGAAAAGACATCAGTAAATTGTGATTGTGAAGACGCTTTCGCCCCGATTTGCATGCTCTTTCGCTGAAACAGGAGCAATTATCACGGGATTTTGGCAATGCTTGTCTGGAGGTGGCCCTCATGAGAGAAATTTCCACTTTTCTCAAAGGAAAGCTTTTTGGAAATCAGTCTAAATGAAATGATTTTTCATCAAAAGGGAAAACGTAGAAGAAGGTGAAGGTATAGGCAAAGCGCGCAAACTCCCGGTTGAAAGGACGGGGAGAAGACGCCTTCTCCATTCTATCATTCTACACCTACCGCTCCTGTTCCTCCGGTTTCGAAGGCTTGCAGCTGAGTCTAAGCAAAAAATATTGTTGTTTAACAACAATATGCAGGTCCTCAAGAGCTCATCCATTGGCTAGCGATAAACCATCCACGCACCACTCATTACACCATCTCTCTTGTGGACAAATTAACAAAGTATCGTACAAAAACTTCTCTGTTGATGACAAACAGCCTTTCTGGAAAGACCTCTCATTATTTTGAGTGGGTTGAGACGTGACTGATGGCAAATAGACTATTTGTAGTTCTGCTGCTCTCGTTGGTGATCGAGCAGGTGGCCGTCGATGTGCTCCACGAGCTTGGCAATCGGCTTGCAAAATTTTCGACACCGATCGGAGTGACATAGTTGATACATTGTTAGCTAGATGGTTTCTGCATACCTGCTTGAGTTTGTATGGTTTTCAAAGACTAGTTGATATCTATTGTTATGATTCGCTAACCAGAACGCACCTTCCTTGCAATCTCACTGATCCGTTTCGAATCAGGTTGAGTTATGTTCTGTATTCCTTGAATTCGATCACAGCTTTAAGTACCTTCTGGTTGAGGACTCCTGTTGCGCCGTGGTCTGTCTTCAGTTGATTTGACTGGTTTGTATGACAGATTCAATTTTTTATTGATCCACTTTTTTGAATTTGGTTAGTTCGTTCTGCATTGTTCAAGTTTGCTTGGCTGATTGCGCTTTCTGTTCGCTTTAGTTGTTTTTTTTGCTGGACAAGTCCTCATGTTTGATTGGTTATTCATTTGTCCTTCTGCGTTAAAGGTTCTTTTATTCCTCGCCCAGATGTTTTTTTTACTTTTTGCTTGACTGTATGTAAGGCAGAGGCAACATGCCTTCGCTTAAGTCTGACCATCGCATTTACCCTAAACTGCGCAAACAAACAATCGGCGATTATCAGAAACTCCGAATACGTAAGGATCTTCTAACTACACGCCTCCCTGACCACTTGAGTCAGACCATTGGCTTTACTGTTTCTGCACATGAGGACCCGTTTGTGCAACGCCACGCAATCTCTTTTCTCCTGGAGATACGGCTGAAGTTCTGTTGTCCTACAGATAGCAAACGAGGCTGTTTCACCTCAGTTACCTTCGAGGAATGCAGGCGATGCAACGATAGGATAGCAAAAGACAGAATGGGGCGAGATGGCTCAAGTGGTTAGAGCGCGAATCTAATGACCGGAAGGTCCATGGTTCGAAACCTGCCTCTGCCAGTTGCCTTCCCCTGTGCAGGCTTGGGCAACCTGGCAACGGCAAATGGCAGCTAGGCACTGAAACGATGCTACAGCTGAACGATTCATTCATTCTTCAAAGGATAGGATCATAAATGAGGAATATTCCATACTTATCAAGCAGGAGAAATCAAGGCTGTCTATCACTTACGCGGTAAACTGCCTCTTACCCCGACTAGTAGGACAACGTGGAAGGCTAAAAAAACTATTCTCAGTGCGAAAAATCAAGAAACCGAAACTTTTGATGACGTCAATATGTTAAATGACATGTTAACAAATACTACTGCCAGTTTGGGCGTATTCGACATGCAAAAATATCCGAACGACAACGTCACCCGCTGGGATATTCTGTACCGAAATAAAAACCTCTAAAATAGCCAGAGTTTTGGAATGTTTCGTTTGTTGCTACTTGGCGTTTTACAAGGCTGAAGTAGAGTTCTAAAGGCACACTAACTTCCAAATCAGACGCGGCGATCCAATATCGATGCAGTAACGTGCCCAACTCACTCGTCAAGGTGTTTTTGTCTCATAGTGATTTCAAGAGTGCGGATCTCCCGGTTAGTCGAGAACTCCAGTCTCCATCGTCCCTGTGAGAACGGTGGTCTCACTGACCAAAAGCGATGCTTTCGGAGAGACACGACGATATATACTACTGATTATAAATAGTAATAATAATGATGACAAGTGATAAGCGGTATTCAAGCACGATGTAAAAGCCCCAGCTTACCGGCGCTCAATGTGATCCCATTCAGGTTTGTTGGGACAGTGTGATGATCACCTCGAGGACACACCACCTAATCCCGCCCCTAGCACCTTTGGTGATTTCCCACTGTCACAGGGTGCATGCTTGAAATATCTTGACAAAATGATCCCCTATGACTTGAAGTAGCATCCACACGTTAGAAAAACCTTTCCTCAAATTCGTGGACTACATGGATCACGTTTACATTAGGATTAATAATTTGAGGCTCGCTTGATTTTTTCCAGGAATAGATGTGTATTCGTGCAACTGAATAGAGGGACAGCTTAACTGCCGTTAATCGCTTGGAATGGTTTGCCAAGCGAAATGCCGATACAAGTGTGTTGAACAACATAACCTGATGGCAGATCATTTGGAACACAGATTTGGAAGTACAGAAGAGAATTTTTTGTTCGCTGTTGAAGTAGCCGAGCTCTGTAATACCATCATGCCGTTTGACCACTCGTTCCAGGACAATCCATGTGGTCAAACAGCATGGTTCGAACCCAGACTTCGGAATTTCCAACAGTTTTGCTGCTGGTGTGGGAACAACACAGATAGTAAACTATTCAGACGGAGTTTACTCGCCTTGGAGGATGTAGTCTTAGAATCTAAGTGTCTTCAACGTCTGTCAACATGTCGGGTGGTATGGTCACCAGGAAGTTATCATGTACTTTAGGTGAAAAACAATGATTACTCAAATGTTTGTCTTACAGTAAGTAGCGGTACCTGTTGTTCCGGTTCTGGCTTGCATGCATTGATACTCACGTTCTTACTGAAAAAGCTTTAAGCATGCAACAAGTTTATGGCACATGTTTCTAAATGGACATACTTTTCCTGATAATGAGACAAGTCAGGGTTTCAGAGCTCAGCACTCACTTGCATAGGCAGAGAGAGAGAGAGACAACAGCTCGACTGTGAATGCAACACTTCCAGCCTAGTGGGATTTCGAAAAAGGTAAAAAAATTCGGTTTCCTATACAGGAAAATGTTGGTAGCTCGGGTAAATTAGATGGTGGTTGCGCACAGCCACCAATCCATCGCTACGCACCACCACGCGCCCTAACAACTCATCGATGATGTCACCTCGATTGGTGATGACACGTTTGCAATCAAATTGTTCAGCTCAGGGAACAAAACAACGACCAAAAGTCATTTTATTAGGAGGCGATCGAATTCATTGTAAAAAGGACGAATAACCTAACGTTTGCACGTTTGGGCAAAGCGACTCGGTCAGCATTCCTGTTCTTGTTGTCCTTGAGAGTATTGGTTCAAAAGTTTTTTTTAAATCGACAATAAAGAGGAATTTTTTCATCAGGTTGTATTGATGTCCTCTGAGCTGCGCATATCGGTCACACGCTTTTCGTTACCAGTTGACATGATGACATCTTTATGCGTCCCCACTCATTTTGAGACACTTGCTCACAGAGTGAGAACTCGTTACAAATGAAACCGTTCCAGACGATGTGAACGCAAAACAGCGTCGTTCCGGTTGGCTAGCTTCACGTAGGTAGATAAAAACATCGACAGAATGATGTTACCACCAATGACCATCAATATTCGCCGTTCGTTTAGAAAGACGAACAACTAAGCGGAACTGATCGATTGTACAACACGTCAACATGTTGATTTTATACTGTTGTATAAAAACTGGTAACTTGCTGACTTCCACAGGGGAATCGTCCAACATCTACAATCTTCTTCAAGCTGACCATTGTGGAAGCTCTCACATGTATGTCCTGTATAACAGTTCTTCAGTTTTGGAGTTCTTTGAGCAGTTATCAGTCCCTGGTCCTCAACACAAACCCATAGATGCCCCTTGCCCCACCACTATCTACTGCGCCGCTTCCTTACTTCTTTGTATACTTAACGATGGCTCCAGTCGATAGGGATTTCCCTTCTCACACTGCCCTGACTCATTGACATCGTGCCTTTCCCTAGCATGAATTGACGTTGTTTTTACGCAGATGGTTTTGATGTACAGATGTGCATTCAGACCGTGTCCCCAAAGACGAAAGTAGCCCTTTTATGAGAAAGGACACCACATTACCATAAGAAAGGAACTGTTCACGAGAAGATACCGGCCAACTAGAATTTTTCATTATTCATGATCATGGTCGTTCAATATGTTGGCAACATTTTACCTGTTATCATATCTGCCGGTTCAATTTGTGTTGCCCCATGTACAGTATCAGGGAGTTCCGGACCCGCCTCTCCCGGGCTAGTGGTTTGAACAATTAACCGTCCGGCCACCGGCCGTTTATTAACAGTGCGATTAACTCGCACACTCATCCTTTAATCACAGAAACCACGTCACGTGGTTACTTATTGACTGGCTCCTCGAACAACGACTCTTCAGATGGAAGTTCCTCTCCTCTTGTGAAATTATTCTTCCTTTGAGTTACTTACAGACTGACGATATATATGTGTGTAATTGGATGGAGGCAACGAAGCTGACGGAACAGATTATAGGAGGAAACTAAATCTACGTCTAAACGTTACAAGGCTTTATGAACTAAATGTGGTGCGCCGAAAGGTAGCTGTGTGGTGACAGACGTTGACTTCGTTTTCTCTGTAATGATCTGGGAAGACTCAACTGTGTATTGATTGACACAACCAACTCATACCCCGCCTTTACTCCTTTCAAAGAATCCAGACATGTTACCCAGTTTACGAGTGACGTCGTACAAAAGTAACTCATCGAAATTATTGGTCCTAATCTCCTGCCACCCATGTTGCCCAAAGTTTACGACGACAATCTCAACAAGTAGGTGAACGTTCTCTTCGGTCGGCTTCTTGCTGCTAGAATGGCTACTGTTTTTTGAACAGTGCAAGAATTGGGCAGATTTTAACGAAATACTGACCCATTGCCTCTGCAACTACAATTTAATGAAGGTTCCAGAGTGTGTTTACCTGTTGCCCAAAGACTCCTATCATTTTGCCTGTCAAAGGTTGACATCCGTCACCATCGTGGTACGTCCAATCGATTGTAATAACAAGGTATTTCGATCGCGTCTGGACACTCCTCTTGGGATATGGTGGTAAAATAGTCATTTCCGGCTTCTTCAAGACCCTGTGTACAAGCACGGATGCCCAAACCCACATATCTTCTGCGACACATACTGTTGTTTTCCAACAGGATGTTTTTTCTCCGGCATGTTGTCTCTGTATTTTGTCTACTCCAGATTTTACAGTATACGCAGTTGTGCTGATGCTCTTCTGGTTGGATGTACTTCTGACAATCTGGAGGCTCTAACGTATTTATGGGCTGCACTTATCAGAGGATATGCTGAGGAGTGTTCAATGTCATTCAGGGTTGATTTTTCCGGACGCAGCATCGCCCCCAACAACTTTCTCCGTTATACGAATATTCTCAGCGGCAAAGTACGGTAACATGAGCTGATCCCCTTGTGTGCAATCCGGAGCCCGAAGACTGGCATTTCGCACCACCATACCCAGAACGTTGCATGTGTTCCACAACCTCGTCTTGATGTATTGTTCTGAATATGTCCGCCCACACTGGATACGCTGTTCTTCAGACTAAGAGAGGAATACTTCGGTCTCAAATCGCGGTGCTCATAGCATGGTTTCAGATACAAAGACGTTCAAGGCTCATGCTGGTCAACTTTGTTGTCAAGGAGCACACTGATGTTTTTAACAGCCCTAGGATGCAGTCAACACTGCCCAACACTGCTTTTGCATCTAAGGTCATTCCAAATTTTACCACCTGATCAGAACGATGTATAACACCGTTCCCCTTTCCTATGTGCTGTTCCAACTCCGCTGTGACTTTGTACTCTGAAAATTTGTTCATATGTGAATAGAGCTCTTCTCGGCTTGAACTGAAGAAAGACAGGAGCCAGGTCTCCATGAGATGAAAGATTTGAACTGCTGTGTTTTCTTGAGGAGACATCCTGTTTCCCCATCCAAACTCGATAACGAATACTGTTCAACACCCTTTCATTTTATGGACATACGTAACAGAACCTTGAAGAAACCTGGACCGAATTTCAACAAATCAGTTTTGCCTCTCATAAAACAAAGATGGATAGCTCAGAATGCATTAAATCTAACTCACCTTCAGAATCCCCATTTATGGAACCATGTAATGCGGTTCGGGAGGGAAGTGTTTCCGGTGTAGTGCTGAAGAGGAGTGAGTTACCAGTTCGGTTGTTAAATTTGAGCCACGATCTCACGTAACTTACATAGGAAGGACGGCGGAAAATAACAGAGAACAGTGTCTCGTCATCTATTTCATTCACCGGGTTGCATAGGTTAGGTTAAGAGCAAAGTGGCAACAGCGACCTTGAAAAGTAGTCTGGCGTTAATTGTGCGCACCTATGAAATCCCCGTTACCATTCTCTCTCACCACCCGTTATTTTCAATTTCCGGACCAAAGTTCTTCTTGACCGGAAACTTTGGACTGTTGTGTTTTGACATTACGCCTAGTTTTTAAAAGCCGTGCATGTTGACCACTAGAATACTTTTTACTTGTGCCGATGACATTTTTTTCCTCTGAATTCGGATTCATCTAATGCGCCGTTTCATAGATAGCAAGGAAGTTTAAAGGCTTATATCTGAAAGCGAAGAGTAGTCCGTTTGGTTAATGACAAACGCGCAGTCGGTTTTCACACACTTGTGCTTGTTTCGGTTCATGTGTCGAACTGAAAAGTGATTTCACCCTGCCAGTGAAGTCAATCTATTTTGAAAAACCGAGAAACACTGTGTAACGGCTGTATCTTTGCCGGAAATCATCATTAGTGCGCATTCGATACGCTAAGGAGATTTGAAACCGCTATAGAACCCTGAAAAGATTAACTTCATTGGCAGTTGATCAGGTAGCTGTTGCCGAGCTTGGCAATTGACTTTCAGACGTTTCGTCGCCATTCGAGAAGGCATTATCGTTGCGCTGTTGGGTGGGTAGTTTATTCCTCTGTGCTTGCGCTTACATAGTTTTCAGATAGCAGCTCTTAGCTTTAATCTGACTGGCTATTCACAATCATTTCAGATAGAGCCTGATTGGTTCGTTCGTGATCCGTGTTGCTAGGTGGTCCGTATTTCTGACCTTCAGTTGACCGGTCAGGAAAAGCTATGATGAACAACCAATAAGCTATACATTGGACCAGTCGAAAGCAAGAAATACAAACCGCGACGTAACACAGACCACGAGAGAACCAACCAGGTCCCACTTGAGATGATTGTGAATGACCAGTCAGGTTAGAGCTTAAAGCTGTTCTCTGAGAAATATGTAAGTGCAAGCACAGAGAGATTAACTATCAAACTAACGGCGCACGATAATGTCTTCTCCTCGAATGGTGACGAAACGTCCGCAAGTCAGTTGCCAAGCTCGAAAAACATATCAACAGCCACCTGATCAACTACCAATGAATGCAACCTAGCTACCATCATTTCAACAGGATGATTTCATTGGCAGGATGAAATTAGCGTTACAATTTTAAAATCTCCTCATGGCACCCTTACGTGATAGTGAATAGTCATAAAAACGTCTCCAACTTTTTACTGTCCTCTCGGAAAAGCTGATGATTGCCAGGCGATGAAGTTGAAGGCTGTACAAGTGTTGCTCAAAAATTCTGACGTAAACTTCAAATGGACGAAGTCCGTTTCTCCCAGCTGATGTAACCAAATCAGGACTGAGAGCCTACTGGATTAGTTTGCTAGTACTGAGAAGTTTTACTTTATAAATATCATTTGTGGGAACTCCAAACGGTGGGCTAGGCACTCCACTTGGTGCTCCACGAGGATCGTAATTCGTCAGTATGAGCTCTGATAAGCTCAGTTGCACTGCATGCCCTGATAAGGCAAACAATGTTTATTACCGGTGCGAAATTTGAATCCGAACGTGAGAGTTTTAAATTCCGCAAAGTTTATCTGATGGATCCCAAACCGTAAGCGGTTCTCCAGGATTGGTTACCGCCTGTCACCAATCAGACGTCATGATGTAACATCTCTTGCATGCACCGTTGCACACGAACTGAACTTGGGAACCTGTTCCTTGTGGAAAATTTAGAACGACCAATAAATTGAGAAGTGGGACATTGACACACTATCAGGTTATAGAAACCCCGGACAACCGACAATGCGATATGAACCCATGAACATTTCTTGATGGCTCAAACCAAATGCTGAATTCCCGGAGCTTCCATTTGTTGCCTCGCATAGTGTGAAGTTATAGGCGAACTTCCCAGGAATATTAGATGTCTGCTCGTTTGTTTTAATGTCGTGGCACAGGTAAATAACTGGGCACGAATAAAAAAGGTAAACTTAAACAGTGCAAATTGAACACAGCGAGAGTATTTGTTATATCGGTACGCAAAAATTGCCCCCGATTTGACTAACAGTTGCTGCCAAACTTTTTAGGGTGTCTGGAAAAACGCTTTAAGTTATCATAAACCGATAAGAAAAGATTGACAGAGAACATGGGACACTCCCTACGGTGATGCGGCTAGCTGAACATCAGGCTGCAACTGTGTGGCCGGAACTAGGCTAAAAGTCTGTCTATCTGAAGTGAACTTGGGATGAGATGGAACGCGACCTTGTCCAGTAAATTGTTGTCTTTTTTTGAATTCTTCAATTGATGCCTGATTGTGAGGATCCCCATGTCTAATGGGTACACGGAAGTATGTGCTGACACCGTTTGGATGTCTCAGAAATCCTCCAGCCTAATCTCACAGGCTCAAGTGCTCAGAGGGGGAAGGAAACTATGGCTGGCATGCTTGGTTCCTCAGCACTGCGGTGCAGATGACTACACCATGGGTCCTTTTTTCTCTTTCGTCAACATAGATAGAGTAAATATTGCGCGGGATGTTGACATTTTTGTTACTACCGTAAGACCATACGATGTGTCTGTCGCCTATGTAGTCCACCAGTTCTTTCCCATGTGCGAAGAGGCCTACATCGACAAAACAGAATAAACTCTTAGGAGCACAGAGGTGAACGTATATCTCATTACGCTCTTAGAGCAGCAACACGATGGACAAGAAGTGTTTGGAGGCCAAACTGTGACGCAGGGTCTTCATTCAGCAAGTACTTCCTTCAAACAGACCAACAAACAGAACCGAAGAATTCGTTTCGTGTGTAACTGGAACCCAAAATCACTGTCGGTCTGCGAGGAGTTACATATCACAATGTGTGTACGGAAGGTTCTGAGGCAAAACATTCGGTTTCCATGCTTTTTTCGCGTAGCTTCATTTAAATGTCGGCTGTCTGTTTGTTCCACCTTCTTGCTAAAGCTGTTTTTGCATATCACGTGTGTTTTACATCTTGCATCTGAGAATATTAAAAGAACAAGGTAAAACCCACCGATGTGTGTCTTTCGTTTGCCCAAGCGCTCGCGTTTTCTGTACAACCCGACGGACAGCCATGTCGGTAAGCAGGCAAAATGTTTTGGGCAAATCGCTCCAAGACATCATGGCTGAGTCTCACCAGGTACCCACTCGGTTAATGAGGCTGTTTTCGCTTGACTTTCATGTCAAACATATGTCAACTTTTTACCAATATCCCAGAGGCGCGGAGTTCAAATTCCACAAATCAATGAGCGTTTTGAAGGCTTAATCTGGGCTAATGATATGTCAACTGCTACCGATGAGTTAGCAGAAGAGTGATTCCCCACACTTTTCAGCAAATCTTGGTCTAGCTACCCGATCACAAAGTGAAGACTTAAATTATCTGATAACCATCAAAATTCTGGGCTGCCAAGCCAACAAATTTCGGCAGCACAGCAGGAATAATTTATGGTGGTTTTTTGCTTCGCCAACACCACTGAGATAACTGAGAGAATCTAGGTTATTTTTATCACAGATTTCGTCTTATAAGTGAAGCTAGTCCATTCTGAAAAGCCGATAAGCGCTGCTCCATCTTTATTGCGAATCGCCAGCAGTGCGCACCTCACGAAACTCCAAGGAGTCCCGCGAAATCCCAGTTAGTGGTTTAAACCGGTTCGGCCATGAGCGGCTGCTCAGCAGTGAGTGATCAGCTCTAACTTAGACATTTCCTTTGGTCACAGGATCCACACTACATGGCCCTATATACTAACTGGCTCTCCAATCGCTGGCTTATCAGATGTAAGTTTCACTTATTAGATGAATTTCATCCTTCATCTGAGCTACTTACTTACTCCCACCCCTCACAGAAACCTTCAAATTTAGACTTGTCCGAATTACCGCTTTATCATTGGCTTACCGGCAAGTGGTTCTTGGTCCAACTGTGCCCAAGTTGGCTTGGCTGAGTCTTCCGCAATTGTCCGATAAACAGTGGTCACTAGAACTTCTCTGTGATATGATTGGATCGATGTGAGTGAGAGTGCCAAATATTTATTGGTCGTATCGATCTGTCCTGTCGTAAATGTTGATCAGTTGATGGACGTAATATATGGGTTGGCAATGCACACTTGAAGCACACTGCACCACGATACTAGCACCAGCAGCAACGTGGTTTGCACTGGTTAACTCTGTCCCGGAATTCGTTTTCCGTCCCAGCGTAACCCCACTTGATGGACATCATTACCAACAGTGTGGTAATGAAGTACAGTTCGGCGGCTGTTTGGCATTCGATTAAAGGTTACTCGGGAAATTGTTTGATGTTAATTACAACATCGGAGGAGAAAGGAGAGATTAGGTTGCTGCCTTTTGTTTATTTCATCAAGCCTGCTATCTTTCGTTCCTTTCGGAGGCTTCGGCTGAGGTTCATAAACCGTATCGGAACGCGGCGAAAGAATTCTTCAAAAAATTCCCGCTGTCCAAATTGCTTGGACCCTTTTGCATTTTGTTCAGAGTTTGACGGCCAATCCGATTTGGACGTGTTGTCAGACTTAAAAATCGATGGCTACAAAACCCTACCAGCTAGATATATCCCATGAAAATGTTGGCGCTCATGGTGTTCGGTTCAAAATGGCATGGTATAGTGAGGTTGTGAATCCAATCAGTGCTGACCTTTGTCTTGCCCCATCTCTACCTTGCCACCCCCAGAACAACAGCAGAACAGCAGCATATTTTAAGTATGCAAACCACCCTCGAACAGAGTTTCATCTACATTCTCACAATGTGGTAAATCCGTAACAACGATGAAGAACAACAGCAAAACCCCGGCGAAGTTCATTGACATTACCTTCCACGTTTGTAGCTGTATTCAATTTTCACAATCAATCAGGCGAGCATTGACTGCCAACAGATGGAATTTCTAACCACTGGTCGTAGTATGCCATACCAGCAGGCGAAGGAATATAAACACATTACTTTTGGTTTGAAAGTAGACGCAAATTGAGCAACGCTGAAATGGTCTTGCTTTGGCCACAAGTGTTGAAAAACCAAGCAGCACAACAAGCACGTTCCCTCTGCACCCACTGAAGGACACGGTACCGAAAAACTTGTTTTTCCATTGAGATGTTGATTACTGGAGCACACCTGAGTAGCGACATCGTTAGCTATAGCTAGAAAGTGAATTTCGAGTGGGTTCGCCCATTTCTGGTGGACGTCAAGTTTTTGCAGTGCATCCGTGTAGACCCTTTCCACACGCTGCCTCCACGCGGACTCAATGTGGACGGTAAGCGCACCATTTATTGGTCTTGCTCCTATGGAGCACTAGACACATTACGGCTCTAAATCCATCGCGGGAGTATCTTGCGAAAAATCAGGGATTCCAGCTGTTTTCCTAAAACCTCAGAAAGAAGGAGACCATGTTTCACCCGAACGTAAAAACTGGGCATCCTGTTCCACATTACAAGCGTCTAATTCATTACCCCATCCGCAAAAACCGACTCCCAAAACACTGTAGAACTGCACAAGACTGCATTCCAAAATTTCTTGCCGCACCTTAATTCAAGCAAGATATTAAAAGTTGGACTACTGTAAAATACTGTATTCCGTCTGAACTTTCGGACAGTCAGTCTCAGCCAATTCTATTTTGAACATGGCAGGAAGGTGTTCAGGAATCTTTCGGATCTTTTGCGTATGTTGGATGTGGCGTCAACATTGCGTGTGTCGCACAATAGCATCTAAGTAAGACACTCAGTCTAGAGTCTGCGCTTACCGGTGTTTGACCTTCTTTAAGATGACTGGGCTTTGATCCTCTGCAATACCTCGAAGTTTCTCGAGGGGTGCGCGATAATCGTGTCTCTAATGAATGGACTGGATGACCATTACTCATTCTTGAAGCTGATAGACTACTCGCGACTGAAACCCCCCTCCCCCCAACAAATAAGTAGCATGTGTTGGAGATTTCCTCTTATTTTCAGTACTATTGATGTCTGTATTTGTTGACCAAGTAATCCGCTCTCAGGGGTTTTCCCAGTAACACGTTGCGCCTACTCTAAACACTGTCGCAAAGTTAGACGCAAATAGCTACCTTATAGTTGCCGGTGTTCCTAAGTGTCTAACAGTCCCTATAGTTGGAAAAACAGTGTTTCTGATGGCATTTTATGCATTTCCATTAGATTTATTACTGATGCTGCTAATCTGTGAGATACAACAGTTAGTTTTCTCAAAAATCCACAAGTACGCATTAAAATAAACCCTTAGGGTCGACAACTAATAAGTTAAATGCCACGTGTCACAGTTCATCAGTTTCTCTTACGCAGATAACACAACCTAATAAGCTCCTGATTAACTTGCTTGGCCTAAAAGAAGCCCCGGGATTCATCTTTGCTTTCAGAGATGAATGAAGACAAGTGTTGGCCTATCAAGTGTGAGATCGAGAAGGCTCAGTAATTAGATCTCGAATTTACTGACCGGAAGGTCCGTGGTTCGAACCCAACCTCTGCATCTCGACCGCTTCTGTCAAGGCTCGGACAACCTGGCATGGCAGATAGGTACGGAAGGGGTGTTACAGCTTAACGGTCATTTAGGTAGTGAACAAAACTGCTCTAAACATACACATGTCAATGAAAGTTTCCCATTTAATCTTTGAATTATTGATCAAAATGGAGAGATATCAACGCTTCAGCTTCTGATATATATATATATATACTACCAGGTTTTTCACAACGCCTAACTTGAACAGATCACTGAGACCGAAATTCAGTGTCGTGTTTGCAGGAAGACCTCTTAGATTCTTCTCCATACATGAGGATGAAAAATGTCTTAGTTCAGTCGAAAAAGCCTTCTCTAAAAGTGACATTTGCAGACCTCTGGAGCTTTTGGAAAGAGACAGGCTGATGACTGTGCGCTTTCCGTACTGGGACGCACCACACATTGAGAATGTTGAATTTCGGGCCTCTTGGAAATGTTTCCTATTGGACGGATGTGTTGGTATATCACATCATAACCGGAGTTTCCTGACCATGTTCCCAACACCAAGGGTGCTTTATCCGGTCTCAGGGGCTCAGTCACATTCTCGTTGCGCTTACGACATGTGCTAACAAAGTACAAGGATATCCAAGAGGGGGACAAAGCGGTTTTTGCAACAGTTGCACGCATCATAGCTCTTGATAAGTATGTACTGTATTTAGGCCGGTATTTAAGGTGCTGAGCAGCCACTCTCCTCTGTGTGACCATCGTGATCATCAATTGAATCATCCTGCAGAGTGTTAATCTAAGCATACCGCTTTTCCATTTTGTTCAACAATATTCCACTGTGCGCAAGTCTTCAGGATCCAGTCCTTTAGACTTTTCCATTCTTGATGCAAACTTCTAGCGATTGTTTAGTCGTTTTAAGTGTTGTGACTGTGGGAGCTAGCTGGGTGATTTAGGAGCTTGGTGGAATTTATTCTATCACGTTGATAGTTGAGTAGGAAAACCTCAAGGAAGAAGACAAAGGACACCACATGAAGACTGGCTATATTGCAGATGAACCAGTGGAAGAAAGAGCGCTGCGGATCAGTTGTTCGTTAGGACCTGACCGTCCTAACAATAAGCCTGTTGAATGAATGAGGAGGTCGGACTACACTTTCAGTCATTCTAAAGTAACGGTTTCATCTGGGACTTTACAATGCGTCTCTCAAAGTGAGTTGATCCAGAGTTTGTGCGACTGACGACTGGACAAACGAGTGATACGCATCTGTGTCCTACGGGGCACCAAATCTATCTTGCGTAAATTTACTCCAAAGGAGGTAACTTGCTGCTCTCCTTTATGCTACAGTGGCTTCCATTAGACACGCAAAGGTAATCAAGTCTGAAACAACTGAAATTCGTTTGATTTAGTTCCTCGTGCCTGAGAGAAGCTGTGTATTGCGGGATAACAACAACTCAACTACCTTCTAGCCTCAAACACGATGGAATCCTGTCTGTTTTACGTATGCGAGTGAAAAGTAGGTCAAGGGATAACATTTCGCGAAACTTTATTCCTCCTGAGCAACTAACACCATGCATCTCAGGGGAAACCCTCCGTTTAAAGTGTTTTTGGGTACAGGAAATTCCGGTTTCCGCGTAGTTTTTCACAACCAGCAAAAGCTTTGTTCCTCAGAAGATCCTATCTTACCATCTATGCTAACCCATACAGATTAACACAATATGTAAACGACACCGAGGGGAAATCAAAAGATGAAGTGCTCTGAACCTGAAGAGAACAATTTTCGAGACTCCTCTCTTACACAGTCGTTGAAAAGTTTGGACAACTGGACTGTCCAACAGGAAATTTTGAAGGAAATGCAACGCAGTTTGAATGGGTTCTCGATAGTTTGAGCACTCAGTGGCACCCCTGCGCAGCTGTTTAGTTTCGCGTTTCTTTGGACGACGAGGGTAACTCAACAGGAACTACGTATTTCCTCCGCTCTGTTTCCTCCGCTCTCTTATTTTCGCAGCGGCCAGAACCAAAGTACCGTGGCGCGTAATAGCAGAGTTTGACAGAGTTCTGTCCAAAAATGTATGCACCCTACGTGTCCGTCTTATAGTTAGCAGAGTTTGACAGAGTTCTGCCCAAAAATGTATGCACCCTACGTGTCCGTCCACTTGGCCTAATTTGGCTGAACATTATCCGGTAGTAAGTTTTTTCAGTGGAAATTTCGTCCTGCCAGTGGAGCAAATCTGTGCTGAAAAGCCGAGGAGCACTGTACAGTTGTTTCATCCGTATTTGGAATAATCAGCAGTGCGCGTCTCAGGAGGCTCCAGAGTCTTGAACCCTTGACCTGCCGGCTAGTAGTTTGAACACGTGACCGCTTGGCCAGCAGGCAAGCTTTTCTGAGGGCATCCGGCAATCCTTTAGAGTAAGGCTTGCGTAATCGCTAAGATTCAACCATGCGTCGATAAAATAAAACTGTGTTTGAACACTTGTCCGAACATAAAAGACAAGCTTCCATTACGTCACTAGACGTAATACGACAGCCCACGACCGGCTTCGTCCTTTTTATGGCTCATCAGGTAGGCGCGGTCCCCGAGTTTCCGTTAACCGTATGTTTTACTTGAACCAGAATTGCACAGAATTTGCGAAACACATTCATTTGCAAACCAAGTTGGTCTTGCAGGAGACTCACCTGGAACCCAGCTGAATCCCTCGTTCATGAGATATCTGGAATATCGTGCCAACTGAAACAGGAGGCGGCCTGGTGCAGCACATTCAGTCGTTTAAAAGCATCATAAACGGGAGATTCGGCTGAGTTTCAGGTGCGTCTCCCGCAAAAACCAAATTGGTATGCAAATGAGTGTATTTCTCTAGTGTTCACTACTTGTCACTGTCAGTTTATATAAAGCTTCTTATGTGTTAGAGACTAACCAGTATGCCCGAGTTTTTTCCACTCTTTTTCAGTTGAAAGCTGTTCCAAAAAGCTCATTTCAATCTTTTGGATGAAACACAGCCACTAAAGTAACGCTTTGAGACACTTCAGCCTCTCAACCTTAATTAGACCTTTGTCATCTTCTCGAAATAGACTACCCAGGTGAGCTGAAGGTCGCAGCTCGAATGGATTTCTTGTACAGAACTGATCTGCTCCGCTAATTGCATTCTTATGCCGCTTAGTCTCTGTTCTCATGTCCACAACCCATACAAGTTTGAGTATGTAGCTATTGGTTACGAGTAAACTGTACCTACCATTTGGATTTCAGATCAGAAGCTTCTGTTGCGGGGACCAAGAAGTGTATGATCTAGCCGGAGCTCCCGTTCAGCATGAATTTTCGCGTGATGTGATCGGAGGCTGAAAGTTCCGTTGTCTCCATCCGCAGTTATGCGGTACGTGAACAAGCCAAATGACAGCTTCTCATCTTCCCACAACCCAGTGGGCACTTACCACGCCTGATCTTGGCTGTCTACCCACCTTGACTCGGTTTCCTCTCAAAGACTCCCTGTTTTGTCTGTACTGTATACAACAACATACTATCCAGCTAATGGGGGCGAGATGGCTCAGTGGTTAGAGCACGAATTCATTGTCCCTGTCTCGACCCCGACTTGTGCATCTCGACTTTCCCTGTCTAGACTTGGGCAACCTGACACTATCCAAGCCCTCATTCTTCCTTCGGGTGACGTGGCACCAAAAAGGTGCTACATCTAAACGATTCTTTTATCCAGATAATATCCCAAAAACAAACCCAAAATAGCTTGACGACAATCCAAATATCGTCATCTCTCGGGTCAGTTGCCTACTTTTGATACAGCTCCCTTGTAGGTTCATAATGTGATTTAGACGTATATTATAAATATATATATATTATGTATATTATATATAACAAGCTTAGATAGTCCCCAATCACGTTATGCAATCTGCGAGTCTTTTTTCTTATCCGACACCACCATCCTTTGACTGCCCTTTGTGATACAATTCGTCCGATTATCGATTAGAACGAGGGGTGCCCTTCAGGTGACTCCCCATTTCAGGGTTCTACCGTCCGAATGTCAGGCTTTCTCTGTACTCAGGTTTATTTAAGTCCAAGTAAAAAGCGCTCAGCCGAATTCACCCGAAAAGCTCTTGAATTACAACCAGATCCCCACTTGGCTTATGGGTTGTCATTTGCGTCCGAAAGTATGGGACCGCACAGAAAATTCTTCTTAGGGTTGGACTACGCGGGTAAAGCAGAACAAACCCTCAATTAGCAAACTATGTATATGACCCCGAATCATTTATCGGTTGAATTATCCGTGAGCATGCTAGAATCGCTGTGCCGTGTGATGTGTGACAAGCGAGACGATTCTAGCAGCGTGAATGTACCTCCATTAATCTATCCTAATAAGTAAGGTAATGTCTATACTGCTCAATGCTGCTCATCAAATCAACTTGTGTGCACATTTCCGTGGATAACACTTGTGAACTTGCAGGACTACCCAGCTTGGCCACCTTGAGAAAGGCCAATTTCAACCTGTGGCTTCAACGTGAACTTGTGAATCACGGTACTTGAGACATATTTGAGAAGGTTCTTACGGCACTCGAATGTCATACTGTCGTAAACAGAAAAAAAACTGGCTTAAAACGCACACAATTGAATGGTGCTATGTTGTCGCATGCACCAATGGAAAGTTGCACGTCCAAATCACCCACCAATAAAGGTCAGTACAATACAACACGAAATGTTCAATAAAATGACCGAGTGACACAGTAAAGTAGTGTCACGTACGTTACATGCGTTTGCTAAATCCGGTCACCTCAAGGGATAGCACGTCGCGGTCAACTGCGCTGTGAACCTGTTGGAGCCTGATACGAGTGTCTGGAGGATTGGAACAGTCCACTAAAACATTTGGATTACTTACTCTGCTAACACAGAATTAGAACTACATATAGTCTGTTTTTGCTGCGGATTTTGGCACCTCTTCAGACAAGACATTCAATAAACTGTCTGACGGGTTCTACTTTCAGATTTCCGTAAAAACCTGCTTGAACCGCTAGATAGTGATTGGCCTTTGGCGAATAGCGTATGTCGGGCCAACACCGACATGGACTGCAGCTAATGCCATAAGGTGCTGACTACATAGCCAGATGATTGTTTAAACCTCTGCGGGAAGGTCCACTTCCAATCCAAGTGAATCGCAGTTGTTAACAGCCCACAGCACCTTTTCTCCCAAGCCATAGTACAGAGTATAACAGTCACAAAAATGAACATATTCCGTCAGCTACTCATTTAAGCACAGGGATGATTTGCACACCCTGACGGAGTTCTCAGTCGACACTTAGCCACTTAGCCACTTAGCCACTTAGCCACTTAGCCACTTAGCCACTTAGCCACTTAGCCACTTAGCCACTTAGCCACTTAGCCACTTAGCCACTTAGCCACTTAGCCACTTAGCCACTTAGCCACTTAGCCACTTAGCCACTTAGCCACTTAGCCACTTAGCCACTTAGCCACTTAGCCACTTAGCCACTTAGCCACTTAGCCACTTAGCCACTTAGCCACTTAGCCCGACTTAAAATCACTGCGTTTATGGTGCAGATTCTTCACGTCAGACATTTACTTTTAAATGCAAGTCCCAGAGAAGTAACGGACGAGACGAGATGCGCTTTGGTCGAAGATATGGGCTATGAAAAGTCTTCTTCTCCTGCCACCGAATGAAACCTTTCCAGTAAGAGTGATATGAGAACATGGTATTAAACTTACATGTTATGATACAAGATATGGGGTCGTCTAGTGTGAAAACAATGTTAGTCGATCCTCACCCAGATTTAGTGCTGAGCCTCGTACTTTACTTTACTTTACTTCGGCTCCCCCTTGCTCGATTTCGAATCTACTCACGCACGGTAGTCGATGGAAGGGCTCTTGCAGATGCCGACCAATTGCTGATTCCGGTAGGCCAAGTTATTTAACACCGGTCCAGGTTTTCAGCTGACCGCCTCGTTCCTATTCGTGGCACTTTCTAGGAACAAGAACAGCTCTGACGGTGTCTGTATGCGGGAGGCGAAGAACGTTCCCGGAGTCAGTGTTGCTGGGTTACCTGCTCACGTCTAGCGATGCAAAAGTATCGACGACGACTCCTTTCATTCGACACACGATCTCGAGGAAGTTGGCCCTAGGGTGCCTAAATCAAATATTTGCCATCTCTCATTTTGCCCTATGTAAGAAGTCATCTCCAATCTCATCTCTTATCGTCACCTGTGAGCAATTGCTCCTGGCCGATAGGCACAGTTCAGCCATGAAGCAAGGTGGTAGTCTAAGCTCGCTTATACGGTTTCTCGTTGGTTTGAGGAATACATGTGGTAATGACTGTATTTGCCCTACGCCTTCCTAGTTTATCGCCTTGCAATGATTTGATCTCAGTTTGGAAAGTCTCATTAGGTCAACCTTAGTAAATTGAGTCGAAACGATCGATCGAAGCATATTGTTGATTCGAGCTGCTGCAAAGCTAAGCAACAAACATTCCATAGGTATTTGAATACATTACTAAATATACGTTAAGTTCCAAGGAATTACTAGCAGCTTACTACATATATAACCTTTTATAGATGGCACGTGTATACATATATATATATATATGCTCAGCACTCACTGGTCCTTTAGTGTGCCCACCCACACCTTGTCTACACGCAGAATTTGCCATTTCGGTATTCTCCATCCTTTTGCTTTTTAAGTAGGCTGTGGCAACAAGACTAGTGTTTTACCAATACCGCTGTCGTGAACAGACTACTGAAATGAAAACGTCTCCCCTGAGTAAACATACCTATTGAACCCCCTGAAATCACCAGGTGCAAGCCACAAATCGACTCATTAACAGCCCACTTTAATAGTTTGTATTTTAACACCATGACTATCATTGAAATCAGTTCTGGGAGATGCAGAACACAAGTTCAAGCAAGTTCGTAACAAGAATCGTAAAATTGTTCACGTGTTCACATAACTGTGCAAATCATTTTGCGTTCTTCGCCTAACTGAATGTTGGCGCGACGTTTCCTTGGTCTGGTTGGTTGATTGGCTGATTTGCAGGCATTGGTACTGCAGGCTGTGCGCCCTCCCCTGGGATTGCAAGTGGTCCGGCTTGTGCTTGAGCTTGGTCCGGAACCCCAGGGGCCTCCATAGCCATTGGTCCTTGTTGGTCTACTGGGGCCGCAATATTTGTTTGATCCACGGGATTCGGCTCACCAACAGGCTGATCTGCCAATCCTGGCGCTGCTCCCGGTAAGTTTCCAGCCGTAGGTTCAAGTGGTTTTGCCTGCGACTGAGATTGTTCCATAGCCGCATTGCCTCCTACGGCAGGCTGCCCCTGTTGACCTCCTGAAGTCATGATATTCACTTGATCTACGGGTACCGCATCAGCAACAGGTTGATCTGCAGCACCCCGTGCAGCTGCTCGAAAGCCGTCTCCTTGAGGGGTGAGAGGTTTTGCTTGTTGCTGCGTTTGTCCTGAGACTATCACTACCTGAGTTTCCACACACCCGTTTGATTTCGGCAACGGCAAAATCACTGTTCCCGGTAGTATGGACTTTTGTGTGATTCTGATCGCAGGAACTTCTTGCTGATATTTTAGGGCTTTGATGCTCGCTCCGTCCAACAGTTCCAAATACAAGGTAAAAAACAACATGCGAATCATGTGAGACATGATAGCTGCTTGAGTGAAAGCTGAGGACTTTGTGTGCGACGGTGTCAACCGTCGACAGCAAACTGATCACAAAGCTGCAATCTGCTTTATATATTGGTGGTGCGGTTCCACCAAATCAGCTGCAGTCGTATTTACTTCAGTTTAACACGTCTCAATATCGTAACCACAGTGCGCAGAGTAGACATGCCTAACTGACCTTCTGTACCCGGCGCTCCATTACCGTTGTTTTCGGGGTCTTATTCGGCTGTACTGGTCGTATCGCATCACTGTCGCACACGCTCTGTGTGCAAATGCAGTTGAGTGTGGCACCGATTAACTGAAAAGACAAACCTGTTCATACGATATCCGAGCAATCACGAACCAAGTCAGGCTCACATATAAGTTGTCCGAACTCATGGAATGGAAACGTTGACGTACCTGTCGAGAGAGCTGTCCACAGTTCAGTGCAAGAGAAATGGAAGGTTTTTTCCGTCCCTCCATGAAAATTCGCAGTCAGCGTTTGAACGTACTCAACACTGTGGCGTTAAGTACGCTTTCTTTAGGGACACAGTTTGACTGCAGGAATGTCTACCCTATGAGAGTTGATCTAGATTTGAGGCTCCAGTAATTTGATCAGGTATCTAATACCACGTTACCAGTAAGCAGGTCCGTAGTAATCAGTAAGTATTCATCTTTCATTTGAACATACTGATGATTTCCAATTTCCATTTACAAGTGCGAGGATCAGATCTCATCCACTTCCCCATGGTCGGGTTCTCTTTGAAGAATATCACGCAGTTAGATAAACTGTCTGGCCATCAAGCAGTAGTCAGATTATTTTGAACAAAGAACATATTTCTGCATTCCTAAGCGATTCTGGCGGTTGAAAATTCAAAATTCCCATATCGATCAGGAAGCCTACCGCGTACAAAAACGAAGGTCCGCACCGGGCAGGATAGCTGAGCTCAAACGGTTATAAAAGGCCGCAAATCGTCCGATAAGGTATTCGTAAGGAGGCGAATAAAAGATGTGAATCGATTCGAAAACGTGCGTTGTTAATCGCCAACCCGCCATAATTTGCCCAACCGACTAGTGTATCATTGGAATACTATTCACAGCTTTATACTTTCCAGTCTGACCGACAGTAAACTATACTTTTGTGTTGTTGTCTTCTGATTTTCTGGGAATCGCAAACGCCAGACAGACGCCACCCAACCGCACCGCTTCCTGAATTAAGTGAACTCCGTTTGTGATGTTTTCAGGCAACTGAATGTGCTGCACCAGGTCGCCTCATGTTTCAGTTGCTACGATATTCGAGATATCGCGATACATGTATATTCATAATGCACTACTCATGAGGTTGCTGAAAATTCTTCGACAGCCCGACCGGTTTCGACCTTCAACTTCGGGCTCATCAGGTAGGCGCAGTCCCCGAGTTTCCGTCAACCTTATGTTCTACTTGAACCCAAATTGGACTGTTTTTCGAGAAATACACTAATTTGCAAATCAATTTGGTTTTGTGAGAGACTCACCTGGAAACCAGCTGAATCTCTTTTCGTGATGTTTCCAGGTGAGTCTCTTACAAAACAAAATATGTTTGCGAATGAGTGTATTTCGCTAATTTTGTGCAATTTGGTTTCAAGTAGAACATAAGATTGACGGAAACTCGGGGACTGCGCCTACCTGATGAGCCCGAAGTGGAAGGGCGAAACCGGTCGTGGGCTGCCAAAGAACTTTCAACAACCTAATGAGTAGTGCATTACGTATAAGTGAACTCCGCTTCTCTGTAGTTTCTATTACCGATCAGCCAAGCCGGCTTCTTCTAAAGCCTGTTGTTACCTAGTCCGTTAGTTTAGGTTGAAAATTGGGGATATTACATGTTCTCGTAGTGTTCAGTTTGCTGCGTGAATAATTGGACTCCCCTCGTTTCGACGAAGTGCACGCATTACTGTGCACAATGGTTTATAGTTGAACAAAGTCCATATCCAATGGAAGCAACTAAATGTGACAGCAAATTGTCCCTGAAGTTTTCAAAACAGGGAGATTGTGGATTTAAAACACTTACGTTTTCATACTCATGGCTTCCTCCTAAGTGGGTCTTTTTCCCAAAGCAATATCTGCCCCAGACTCTGCAAATTAAAAGATGCACCAAGGGTGAGAGGTCTGAGAACGTTACCTCTTTGGTGTTGAGAAACAGTCCCAAAAGCCTAGCTTTCTCTTCCTACCGGTGACATGATGAAGCACAAAAATCTTGCTGTTATCTCGAAGGGAAGTACTCCAAGGTTGCTGAAAACTCTCCGATGGCCCACACTCTTCAGCCAGGCTGAGGTGCAAATGTGCAGGTTTGGAGCAACATGGTGATTGGCTTCCCTCGTCAAAATATACTGCGCTATCTCATTTTATACCAACTGAAACAAGAGACAACATATTCAGTTGAAAAATATCATAAACAAGAGTTTCAGCCGGGATTCATTTGGTTCTCTTGTCAAGACCACACTGGAGTCCAAACGAGAGTAGCTGCCGAAGGTTATTGGTATTTAGTGAAGTAACTATGCCACTTACACGTCCGTTTAGTCTGATTTTCTAACCATTTGTTACCACCCAAAAATCGCAACCCTTGGAGGAATGACCTATTTAGACCAGATGCAATGGGACGTTGAAGCAAATGACCTAAAATCACGACCGTTGCAGTTAATTCCCAAACTGCCCACAGCTCAACGCAATCGTTACATCTTGTCCATCGTTTCTGTGAGCCTTCAACAACTTCTTACGTATAGACCAGTTTTTCGCTGTTCTACTCACTTCCAGATCAGTCGAACAATTGTACCTTTCAAACTCCTTTTACTATTCAGAAGCATGAAACAATCAGGTGGGTAGGATGAACTGTTAACGTAACTAAATCCCAGCTTCGTCCAGTCACCCGTGGTTTCATGGACTTTTCGAAAGAAGTGCTGTCCGGTAGACAGAGAATCCACTTCTGCAAATTCCCCTCCCTCCCTCCGATCTTGTTTCACCGCTTTTTTCAACAGGAATAAGTTAAAATAGTATTCTACAATGACGGTTCGACCCTTTGGAAGATAGCCAGTCATACCAACGTGCGCCTGATCCTGAGACCCTGTGGCGGCGACCTCTCCTGGTGACTTCTGTTTTTTTAGCATGCTAGGCATCGTCATTCTACCATGTTACCGTAAGTAACAGCTACGACATTTGGCACCCTCTGGCAGAAGGTTACGCAAAAATCAATCCGGACCAAATGTCGTCTCTGGTCACCATTGAAACGTCTGGGTACTCCCTTTTCTGACAGCCTTTTGATATCCAAATGCCCGATGCCTGGATATCTCAGGTCTCTCTGCAAGGTTTCTTTATATTCAACGAACTGCCATAAACATTTCATGGGTCAGGTCCGGACTCTGCTTTGCCTGGGGTCGCTCCGGCCATCCTGAAACTTCTATTCGAAAATCTCCCAGCTGAAAGTCAGTGCATCGGTTGTTGACAATCGAGTCTGAACGGTACTGGTCGCTTAGTATTTGCACCAAGATTATAAACGTGCATCATTCTCAGCTATGGATTTCTAAGTGAGTAATCTTTAGATTCCAATAACTAGGTTGGGTCGAGAGCCTTTCAGCACCCAGTCGTAATGAATACAACTAGGGGAGCTTAAATGTGTCCAAAAGGGTTTAACAAGGTAGTTCATTGTTTTTTTTTTGGTACTATGCTAACTGCCACGTTCAGTAGTCAATGCCTTAAGCAAGGTGTTTGGTTGTATGCGGTCAACGGAAGGACCTGTGTTCAGCAGGCCTCATGCAGTCCATGGTGCTGGGTTTTGTGTCTTAACTCCAGACTGAAACTAGCGTTTCTCAAGGAATAGTGCAGTTTTCTTTTGTCTGCGCGTCCTAAAGTGTGAGCCACCGTAATTCATTTCATGAAAAATCCGAAGCGCAATCAGCCATTTGTAAAAGGAACCATTTTCTCGGTGCATAAGATAACTCTGTGTTCTATATGTTCCATTGATTTGTTCATCGTCTAAATGTAATAATTGTCTGAATCAGGCAATGTTCAACTGTACCGAAGCCTATTATACTTTTCTCCTTTGATACACATGAAAATTCCTCTACCCACACACAATAGGCCACCTCGCCGTACAACATTCGATATGCGGATCCGAAAGGTGCCCACGTCTGTGGGCTGACAGCACCAAAATGCACTAAATCCTCGCCAAAAACAGGCAAAGCTACATGCTTTGGGGGTCAAAAAGATTCATTCTGGAAATATTCTGAAAATCTTCACCCTCGTGGTCCTCAAATCAAGATAGCTGTTTTATTGGAGGGAAGCTTATGGGGGGTCGTTTGCTACTGTGTTAACGTGGTCCTTGTTACCAGTGCTCCAAGCTGTTGAATATTCCTTTTGGGGACATTTTTGCAACGAATAAAACGTATCTAAAAGTACTTCTTAGGAATACAAGGAAGGAAGCTTCTGAAAATGTTTTGTTTAGTCGAGCAAACCAGTCGAACTGATCAAGTGATGGTAGCCTTATGTGCAGGGTAACAAGCATGCTATTATTTTAGCTACTGGTAATGAAATGAGTAGTTGAAAATAATTCTGAACTAGACTACACGCCTTTCTGGTTGAAATCTATCCTCGGCACACCATAATACGACGAGCGCAATGCACGGACTAACTATCGCATATTGTGGTGCTGGACACTCTACAACCACATTCTGTGTTGCACAAGCAAATCTTGCTTTCTAATTGCCTTGCTACATATTCACCGACACTAGTATACACGATTTATGATTTTGAATCTTTTCGAATTTTTCAGTAGAAAATTACGGAAAATCGACTGTGTTAGAAAAGATATGCGCTGTTCCAATAAAATTGGCAGCCCAGTAAAACGGCTTTGGACTGTATTTGAATTAAAATTTCCAACAAGGAATGTATGTCCTGAATGGTGAGGGTGAAAAAACGATGCATTTTTTGACGCCGAGATATCTTGCCGCTTTTCATAAGTATTCTGATTGGACTTTTAGGATGGTCCCAAAAGAAATTCTGAGAACTGATTGAAACAAGACTGTCTACTCAATCCGGTTTCAACTTGCAATAATAGAGCAAACAGTCTATACGGACAACAGTCTATTCACTAGCCAGAAAGCATGTCCATGTCGGTCTTTCAGACAGGGTAGAAAGAATTTCTAATCTGACGTCTTGAAAGCAAGAAAATGGTGTATAATGTACATTCAATACGAGTCCGGTTCTTCACCTAGTGTCAAAAACCAGCATCTACTTTGGAAAAACTGGTATCCTCGTTTAATTTCACAAAAAGGCAGTAGAATACGCTAACACTGGACTTCTTCACTGATTCAAGCTCAGGCACCACGGTTTTGTAATTAGCCTGATCCGTCCAAGTAACCGACAAAAATGGATCACTTCGCATGAGCCAGCGGGTGCTCAAAAAGCTGCCACAATGGATGGGAATCCGGCTCTTAACCGCTTGTGGCGGTCCTGACAGTTGCATCAAATAGAAAAGGGCTGCTAAAAAGTTTTTGACAGCGTTTCCGTTCTTTGTGAGGCTCATCAGATAGGCGCAGTCTCCGAATTACCAGCAACCTGATGTTCTGGCTGAAACCAGACTGAATGGAACTAGCAAACTATTCTCATTTGTACTTTACTATGACCTTCACTGGAAGCTCAACCGAATCCTTCTAAGTCTCCCGTTCATGAGACAGCCTTTTTCAACCGAATGTACTGTGCCAGGCCACCTCATGTTTCATTAGGTACGATACTCGAGATATCGCAACACATTGTATAGACGTACTGCACTACCCATAAGGTTGCTGAAAACTCTTTGCTTGCCGATGACCATAGCAATAGATGTGTCCAGCCGAATCGCTAGTATCCAAAAAGGTGCGAAATTTCTCCCTCCAGCATCATGATCGACCTACGACTCAATAAACTGCAATTCATCTCAGTTGGTTGACCTACGGCCCCACGGTCTGAGCTGAGTTCGAGACAGCGACCTTACTGACCGGAAGATTGTTGATTCCAGCCCAAAATCTGCATCTCGATATCTGCACCTCTGTAGGCTTGGACAACCTGACAACGTTTCAGCCCTCGTTCTTCCTTCGAACGGCATAGCAGCTATGCACCGAAAGGGTGAAGTTACAGCTGAGGAATCATTACCATTTTTTCTGTTATAAAATCCCTGACGCAAACCACAGTTTTTACCGACATTTCCTTCATCACTGCATCCGAGTCTTCTTATTTATAAATCAAATAAAAAAATACCTGTAAGCTTAATACAATTTCTGATTCGCATTTTCTATTAACGAACACGCGGCGTAGAGTTGGCGAAACACACTCATTTGCAAACCACCTTCGGTTTGCAGGGGACGCACCTGGAACCCAGCTGAGTCCCTCGTTTACGATGTTCTTAGGCAACTGAATGTGCTACACCAGGCCACCTCAGGTTCCAGCTGGTTCGAGATATCGCCACACATTGCATAGACGTAATGTACTACTCATAAGGTTAGTAGGAACAATAAGGCTAATCAGCCCGAGTCCAGGCTGGTTGGTGTAGACGTGCGTTTCCATTGCTTCAAACCGGTTCCCACCCCGTTCATAAAACACTGTAGTTCATTCTACAAGCTATTATCTCACCAACATACAATCGTTTTTTTTAGACTGTATCAGACATTTGCATTGCATCAAGACTGACACTGACTGTTCGCTGTGCCATAAGTGTGATTTTTGTTTGTCTTCACCTCACTAAAGTGGAGGGCTGGAAGGCACATGTATAAAGATATGGTCCAGGCGGAATGCGGCTGTTAGAAGGCAGTTATCTGGTGATTCATACTTACTTATCAAATTTGGATGAATATTCTATTGTCTTCGGTGTAGACGTACATCCGAATGAGAGGTTTGAACCGTGGCTACCAATGAATTGGAGTGACACCTTCAACCCGAGAAATCAAGCTCGGCTTTGTTGCGGTACGGTGTAGAAGTGACGTAGTTTGCTCATAGTATTTCGTAGGCATTACGTAGTACAATAACTTGAGGTGCTTCTTCGTGCAAATTGTATGTATTCTGTACTCACAAGACTCCCAGCTTCGTTATTGAATCTCTGCAGGTCCAGAGTGAGTAGACCACGGCTTACATATGTTTGTTAATTGACCGGAAATTTTTCAACAAGCACGTAATCATTTTCCAAAACCTCATTGCTCGTTAACTGTTAGGTCTTATAAGAGGACTTATAACCAAATTCGTCACTAAGCTGGGTATCCATGAGTAGTGAGTGCCAATCTTCGTTAAGTGGTGGAACAAGCCACTTTCCTCAACCAACTTTTAGCCTAGTTGATTGGTTGCTTGGTCCTTGATCTGTACTGTAGAGCTTGCAGGCAATTTGATCACCAATCGGCTACTTGATCACCCACCAATGAACGCACCAGAGCTATCAATATTCGGTACATTTTCAGCAAGTTTTTAGCCTTCCAGAGAAGAGTGCATCTCACATAAGACAGTGTGACCATATGATATTCACGGGCCAGTTTAGCAAGTGTCGCAGAGCTCTTCGTTTTACACCTTTACTCCAGAGATGTCTTCATGGTCATGCCCCAGCACTAGGGTGTGCTGTCATCCTCATACATTCTAGCTTTAACACGCGGAACTTCTGACAAGCGGGCGATTATGTGCCGACTTTTTATCCAAGCGATCACACCAGGTTGATTAATCAATAAAATCTGCAAGAACGCCCCACTGACGTGAGCTCTGGATTTAAGGATAAGTAAGGAACAAGTAAACAGATGGCTGGCTCCTGGCTCCAGATACCATATCAAACTATATCGAAGTTAGTTTGTATGCGAGAACCCGCCAAGTTCATTGTCTGGATTATGACATTCTCCAGAAAATTTGAATAAACACTTCGAAGATGGATAAGACGTGACAGAGCAGCTGGTGGTTCCAGTCTAAATACACGTGAGTGTTTTTTCTGGTTGAGTCGCAGCCTCCTCCAATAAGTTACCAGCTGAAATGAAATGGTACGAGGTTGGACGACTACAGGCTGAAATGAAACGCCTGCTGACTGCAGATCTCGCGGAGGTGCAATTAGCCGCTGCGGGGACACACTGAAGACGCCATTCACACAGCTCACACCGTTCACACCGTTCACACCGTTCACACCGTTCACACCGTTCACACCGTTCACACCGTTCACACCGTTCACACCGTTCACACCGTTCACACCGTTCACACCGTTCACACCGTTCACACCGTTCACACCGTTCACACCGTTCACACCGTTCACACCGTTCACACCGTTCACACCGTTCACACCGTTCACACCGTTCACATATCTATCTATATGCACTATATGCGCTTTGACTGCTGCTTGAGTCTCCAAAGTCGACCTGCTGCAAACTGATGTGACGTTTGGTGTCGCTTTCAAGCCGAATCGCGTTCCACATTGAGTCTAGTTAATGTGCTCTCCGTAGTTCAGTGGTCATGGAGACCGGAAACGTGAGGTTGAATGCAAGTTGAACCTGGATTGAAAATTCGGTCATCTGGCAGACCCACGGTAGGGACATTTGGATGTGTTAGGGTCTGGCCGCGGTTCTGTGGTGTAGTGGTTATCACGTCTGTCTAACACACAGAAGGTCCCCAGTTCGAGCCTGGGCAGAGCCACCAGCTTTTGTGTGCTTAGTCGCCTTAGCAAGAGAAGGGACGGTGAATTTCGGGTCTGTGAGATTTCGTCCCAAGCCCGCCCCAACTTGCATTTTCGTGGTTCATGCGTCCTGATATTTCTGCATGGGTGTGGCTACGAAAATGTGAGATGAAGATCTTCGAATTACGCTGTGGTTGCTATGATGTTCGTCACTTACCTCAAAAGTGTTTGGCTCTGCTCAGGCTCGAACTGGGGACCTTGTGTATGTTAGAGTGACGTGATAACCATTACATCACAGAACTGAATGACTTGTGGACAACCTTGTTCATTTGTCTGGTGAAGACAATGTCCAGATTGTGACATCAAACCTCCAGTGTCTTCTATTCGTCTAACTACCGGAAACTGAATTTTCCAGGCAACTGAATATGCTGCACCAGGCCGCCTCATCTTCCATTTTCTACGATATTCAGGATATCGGACACATGTATATACCTAATGCACTACTCATAAGGTTGCTGAAAATTCTTCGACAGCCCACGGCCTGTTTCGCCTTTCTTGGGGCTCATCAGGTAGGCGCATATTATTGGACATATTACTGCAGAACGGTTGTGAACTGGCATCTTATCCTTGGTGTTTGTGCTGAGTAATCGATCACTAGTGAATTGGGCAGGCTGAAATAAAACGCCTGCACCTCTCTGACTGACTTAGTAAATGAGTGGCTTCGTCTGGTTCAAATGTACGGTGAAACCTTTCCTAGATGAATGGCGACCGAGGAGTGCACCAACGGTAAACAGACCTCATCGAGCATCTCATTGGATGAGCGAAACTTTGTAGAGTACTGTAGCTGAGAGTGGTTAGCGGAAGGTTTCCATTCTGGAAAATGAAGGGTCAAGGACATGTTGATACAGTAAATCTTTCACTAATGAAGGATGATACAAATTTAATCATATCTGAGTGGAATGTGATCAGATAAAAAAGCATTGGAATGCTTTAAAAGAGCAGATGAAAACAAGATTTAGAAAAACATTGAGTGCCTGAGTTTAAGAACGAGGCCCTCCGGGACAAATGATAGGTCATGTTTCGTTTGACGTTGTCTGCCAAATCCCAGGACCTTAGTTGTCCCTCCGAGCAAATTAGAGTTAGATTTGCCCAAACTTGAAAGAAAATAATGAAAAAATTGAGGACTCTGAAGTCAGTGACCAATACCTGAACGAGTAAACCACTGTTTTGGTGATTGAGTTTCGTTCTCCGTATAGGTGATCTGCAACATGCTGAATTTTTAAAGTGATCTGAGTGGTTTCAAAAAACACCTGACTTTTCTCGGATACGTCCAGTAACTTTGTATATGTTCATATCCACACCACTCTCGTTTGAACGGTCGTCCTCCTGTTCTGGCGTAATTATTCTGGTGAGTCCACACCAAAGGGGGGAGAAGCACTGGACTCGAGTTTCGCTCTTATTAGAGCTAATCAGCAATGCATATCCAATGGCCGTTCTGGGACTTGAATCCCGGACATCTGACACGCTAGGCGAGCGTGTTACCGCTACTCCACCAACGCGCGTTGGACGCATCTGAATTTTCACGTGTCCACGCTTGACCGATGTGATTGGTGTGCCCGAACGACGACCCAGCAACCGCCCTGGTTGTGACGATCGATTGACTCGCCAGTCAGGACTTCCCAGTCAGGTAGCGTCACACACGCTTGAACCACGTTTCTCTTGATTATGCAGTAAACCATACGCATATTATGCTACGAACACCCTGTCCTCTGGAAAAGCAGGTGGGCTGTAAAAAAGGCCGACATCCAGTTTGAGGGAGACTCAAACTAGTGACATCGAAATGATCATTCTCGATGTTAACAGCAAGGCCATGATGGTCTGAATTAATAACCACTGATACAGTGTATGTCATTTTTATTGAGTATCTTCTGTCCCAAATGTCTGTATCATATTTTTCCTCTGTCGGGTGAAACCGTCCTGGCAGACTGGGCTACTCGTTTTTATAGCACTAGACATTAACGCGAAGCTTGATTCCGCTCGTAGGTTTAATGCATCTGTTGCGTTGGTCGACCTATCAGCTGACCCAATATCGATCACGACTTATGAAAATAACGTTGATCCACATGAGTATTGGCAGCGTTTAATCGATTCACACTATCCGCTCCTGATCGATAAACGATTCTCGATCAGTGAGACAGAAGTATGTTCACTCATTCACGGGCCAGTGACGCCAATTGTTAACCCATTCCTCTCCAGTGTCTGGCTTGGGTGGAGGAAGTCTGCAGTACTATTTGGAGCAACACCTACTGTCCGAAGATGCGTAAAGTATTCCGCTTGTTTTTGAGCCTTCAATTAATTTGGCTGTTCACCTCGGAGCATATTTTAGCCTGGCCTACTATACAGATTCCCAGAGACATGTGGGAGCCGGAAATTTTTCCGCATGACGTTCCCCGACTTTCTGCAAAAAATGCTATTGCTGTTTCCAATATGGATAAACAAGGCAAACCACCGGTTATGCAGGATTTGTCCCATATATTTGGCAGGCTTGAAATGGATGACGAATACACAATTCCTCAGTCGCCAAACTTTGCTGTGGTTACTGAAGGAGGACGAGAAAGCTTAGAGGAAAACAAGGAGGATGACAAAGCTGACAATGAACTGGATCAGATCGTTGGTGAGGAACAGGCACCCCAGAAAGGTGCCAAGCTACTTTCCGGTTTATACGGTACATACGGAACGTATGGTCCGGCAGCCGTCAGCTTGGTGCCGGTGGTTCAGACAGCTTATCAGGCACAAGCCTATGTCCCGGTAGCCGTACCTGTGCAACCTGTGGTTCATGTCCAGCCAGTAGTGCAAGTGCCCAAACTGGTTGCCGTAATGCAACCCACTCATCTTGTTCAGTCCAGTGTTGTCAGTGGTCTACAGAGCCAGCAGCAATCGGTTGTCACCGGGCTACAACCCACAGTCACGGATCAGCAAAGCCGGATGACAATCCCGCAACAAGTCATCCAGCCCCAGCAAGTTGTTCAGCCACAACCAATTGTTCAACAGCCTCAGGTCGTTCAAACACAGCCCGCCGTCCAACCGCAGACGGTTATCCAACCACAGCCAGCCATACAGCCGCAGCCCGATTTTCAAACCCAAGGTCGCATGCAACTGCCCGACACAAGTGGAGTGAACACGCAAACTGGTGCCTCACAAACGCAGCAACAGCAACAAACATCCCAGCAGTCATCTGTCACTATCAGACACCAGATAGCTCCGCAACATATCCACATTGTCATCCCGAAATCGAAACAACCAATGAAAGCTGGCCACCATAAATCCTACTATTGAACTTACTGATATGGACCTCATTGATACCAAGTGAGCTATTGATTTTGCACAATAATTTACGATGGTTTACCAATAATATACACTGTGGTTGGTTTATGAGTTCCTTTTTCACTTGACCTTGGAGCGCAGGAAGCGTAATCAGTGACTCGCTGAAAGGGGGACTGAATGTTGGTTTTGGGAGGCTGAAATGCCTTATTGCGCACCAGGGTGGAAGAAGGGTGAAGAATTGACGCGTTTCTATCCCGCAAACAGGTCTTGTTTGTCTCCCCGCAAGAAGCTGACTAGGCACATTCAATTCCGTCGATCTCTACTCCTCTGGGAAGTAAGAATTATTCACACAAACAGTGAATTTCCCGTCACCACCCGAGGACCGAGTCAGTAGTGATCAGTCAATCACGTGATATGCATTCCGTGATCGAAGGATGAGGGGCGTCATATCCTGTCTAGAAGCGAATTAATCACACTGCTAATGAGCCGCTCGTGGCCGAAATTTCAAGTGTTCATATTAGTGGCCGAAAGTTGGCGGGTTCGGAACTCCACAGAGTTTCGTGAATTTCGCACTGCCGATTATACTGAATAAGGATGAAACACCTGTGCATTGCTTCTCGGCCTCTAGGACAGTTTACTTCCCTCAAACCCCTTCTTTGTGGGCCAGACTAGGCGACGGACCAAGACCTTCGAAGAATGTATGAGTCGAGGAAAAATACCAAATCCGGTCAACCTTCCCGCGAATTGAACAGGTCTTTCTGTAGGCAAGGAGTGAATCGAAATTCGGACGAAAAGTAAAGAACCATTTTCTCGAAAATATTCGTATCAACAATGTGCTGGTGACTAACTGACTGCCGAATTTCAAGGGTTTTCCGAATTTGAAATTGACATTCGACTATCCACTGTTCCATCTCTAGCTAGTTCGATTAAGGTTATTTGTCAATCAGAACGAAAGAAACATCAAAGTCTAGTCAAATTGTGCCATGACAATCGATGAAATCCCGCCAAACGGATACAACGGAACCGCACAATAGACCTGACACACTGACGTTGCAAACAGTCATACAAACCAAGTGCCATTTAACGAACTTTGCGACCAGGAACACTGTGTTTTGGTTGTGACTGTGCAATTTTATATAATCCTTGTTGCTAGGCCAGGACCTTCATCAAAGGTATGAAAGGCGCATGACCTTCGGCCAAGTGGTCAGAATTCTTGATGCTTTCTTGGGACGACTTCCCACTTTCATGATCACCCTCATTATCGCCAACACCATCATCATTACTGTCAGTGGCTTCTCTCCTTTGGTAGCAGTATCAAAAATGATGACAGAATCAGTCATCAAACGGTCATGAAATTGGCGAACAGGAGGTTCTAGAGTGAGCACAAACAATTGCCCAACCGTACAAAACCTGTTAGTTTTGCCGCATTTCCCGGTTGCTTTGTTTTCCCTGATAACCTCAGGCTTCCAGCAGGAATCCTTCAAAAGATGAGAGTAGACGGGCTAACGCGTTCTGTTACGCACCTGATATGTATCGCTTCAAGCGCATTTGATGTTCCAACCTGTTAGGCTTGTTTTGGGGACTAAAAGATGACTCGGGGGCAAGATAGCTCAGCGGTTAGAGCGCGAATTTACTGACCGGAAGGTCCGTGGTTCGAACCCTGCCTCTGCCTCTCGACTTCCCCTGTCTAGGCTTGGGCAACCTGGCAGTATCCCAGCCCTCGTGCAACCTGTGGGTGGTATGGTAGCTAGGCACCGTACGGGTGCTACAGCTGAACGATTTATTTAAAGGTCGCGATCAATAACTGACTGCCAGAGTAATCAGGAGGTGCGTGGAAGTGCGTTGAAATTAGACGTTCAAGACAGTGATTACGGTGATGATGATGTTGGCATGTGGAGACTCCGAGAAAAGTCAAGCAATTGCTATGGAAATATACAAGGGGTAGAACGTTACTAGAGAGAAAAGCCTGGTTTACTTGTGCAACGAAATTAACGCCAGGACGCCAAAGTCAATTTTGCATAACATTTTTAATTGCCAGTGTCCTTATCATGTGTAATTCTAACATCCCAAACTAGCTGAATTTTCGGGAAAATAGATCCACTGTAACCGTTGCTTGGTTGACGGGTCACAACACTGAAAAGGCTGAGTAGCTAAAGTGATGCGCTGCAAGCTTCACAGATTTCCTTCAAACAAGCACACCAGAATAACTTTTCGAGTTGTAAATCGAACCACGGAACGAAAGTGTCAACACACCATGATCGACACTGCGATAGGTGACTGTTACCGTATGAGTTCGAGATCTTCCGTCAACTTTACTGCTGGCGGACGCTACATCCCTCCGCCGATATCACCCTCTGATCATGATTCCCGCTAGAGGCGTCACTAGGTCGCTTTGGCCGGAAACTTTTGAGTCGGCAGTTTTGTGTGGGCCGGACTGCAGACAGAAGCAGGGCACCAGAGCCAGCAGCACTGTAACCACCAGTGTGATAGTCCTTTCACTCGTCGCGCATTGTGGATCATCCAACAGCTTACACCCCACTAGACTCGTGAACAAGTGAAAAAGACCAGCAATTGATATCTACATTAGTACACGATGCGGTGCTACTCGCTTTCCAGGGTGGGGACCGCGTGCTCCCCACTGCGCCTGGTTGGAGACGCTGCAAGATATGGCTGCCAACCGATGTCAGTGGCGATCTTGTTGCCAGTTTCTATCCAGATTGCCTGAATGAGTGTTTGGAGGTGTAGGCACCTCAGAATGATTGTAGTACAGCAACACTAAGTCCCTTCCCCGTCCATCTTTATTCTTTTCTTCACAATAAGGATTTCAAATAAATCATGGTTGTACGGCAGCGAAGCATCGGTGTTGAACACTGATGTCATGCTGTCGATGACGATGATGATGATACGATGCGGGTTGTGGTTGCATATATCCAATGAACCTGGTGAGTGAGCTGTCTGAACCGTTTTGGATTACTCACACACCATTTCCAACTTTTTGCTGACTACCATCCATCAAAGGAAAGCCCACCACAGTATATTTTCGTATAATTTCAAGCCAACTGAAACATGAGGCGGCCTTTGTGCAGCACATTCGGTTGCAGAATATCATAAACGAGAGATTCAGTTGAGTTCCCCGTGAAAACCTAGTTTATATGCAAATGAGTAGATTTGTCGATATCTGTCCAATTTGGGTTCAAGTAGAACATAAGGTTGATGGAAACTCTGGGGTTGCGCCTACCTGAAGAGCCCGAAGTGGAAGGGCGAAACCGGTCGTGGTCAGTCGAAGAGTTTTCAGCAACCTTGTGAGTAGTTTCCTTCATGAAAACACAGTAGCACTGCGTTGGTCAATACATCCTCAAGTTAAGCCAGGCCCGGCCTAAATGTGTGACGTAGTGATAGGTGTTCTCACCCTGTCGGCCACTTTATCATCAGCCCTCCCAGTTTGAACGCTTGTCATGTTATTGACTGATTGGTCCTGTGAACAGTAAAGACGGACAATCAATGGAGAATTATGACTATTTTTGGACACGTCGGTCTGAGAATCTGCTGGACTGGGACGTGTGTTTGGGTGTGTGTGTTTGACCACAATACAGTACAACTCATGCACCTACCTGGGGAATGTGTGGCGGTACCAAAGGATAGGACAGAGACAACGTGCAACTGATTAGTTGCGCAACATGTTACCATCTTACTTTTTGAGCAGTTCGGCAGTTAACCTAAAACAGGATGAAACGTAAAGGAAACATGTTACTCATAAGGTTGCTGAAAACTCTTCGACACATGTTTTGCAACACCAACACCGAAATCACGAATATAAATATGTCAACAGCAATTTAAGGCCTCGTTTTTAATGGACAGCATAAAAACAGAACCATAAAGGATAGAGCTCTAATGGTTTAAAATCAGGTTAATGGGACTTTTCCTCGCCTAAGACTCATTCCCCCCCCCCCCCCAAGAAGGAGTACGCTGCTCTGTGACCACGCTGTTAGCAATCCTCCCATTTGAGAACCCTTATTCTAGGGCAGGACTGAAGTCGAACCCACTGGAGACATTCTCTGTTTCAGATGCAGTGGAGGAAATTTCCCTCAGCCACACCCATAAGCACACCAGTTTGGTTTTAATGGGTAACCAACTGTATTCCAGCTGAATCCTTCGTTTATGACATACTTCAACTGAATGTGCTGCATAAGAGCTGTCTCATGTAGCATCTGGTACGACAGTCGAGATATCGCGGTATATTTTATTGCAAGAACACTACTCATGACGTTGCTGAAACCTAATGTGGCCTTTGAGCAGCACATTTAGTTGCAGAATGAATGGTAGACGCAGCTGGAACAAAGCCGAGTCTTACGGCAAACTGAAATGACATGCAAATTATTCCGCTTGTCGAATTTCGAAGAATTCGCCTTCAATTAGAGCACACTGTTGACGAAAAAACTCGGGGACTGCACCTACCTGATGAGCCAGAAGTGGAAGGGTGAAACCAGTCGTGGTCTGTCGAAGAATATCCGACAGCCTTATGTCCAGTGCTTCTGCAAGCTTTTCCGTGTTCTTTTCATTAAACTGGTTTGAAAAGACCATGAATTTTCAAGAAAGTGCATTAAGGAGGCCGAAATGGCAAAGTTTTAGTTATGAGCATAAAACTAGACATTGATACCGCGGCCGCAACAACACTGACGTGCCAAGTTGCATCAGACTATCTCGCACGTTTTCCTTGGCACCGGATAATTGTACTGTGTGTTGATTTGACGGAACGGTTAGGCGTACTAAAGTCACATTGCGGTCGATACCAACTTCTAGTTTCCTATCTCCGCAAAGATTTAGACGTCAGAATCCTCAATGTTAGTTTGACAAGCTGGAGAAACTCTTGTGACCTTCAGGTAATGAAACCTAAAGCACCTGTGAAAATTGCTCTTGGGAGGTGCTTCACTCCTCCGAGTGGGAAAGACTCGAGGTCGAACTAATGGATTCAACTGTTGAAGCGTATGCTCCATATCGAGACATTTCTGAAGGGTACCACTAAGTCACAGTGTATAATTAATTTGATTCTAATGTTTTGAGGTGTCCCATCATCAACAGTAGTTGGGCGACGTGGCTTACCGTCTCCGCAGTGGAGCATATTTCATTCAGCGTCTCGTTCTCATCAATTCGGAAAATAAACAGAACGTATTAATAGATGAATACTCGCGCAGGTAGGCACTGTGACACCGTCGCTCAAGCGCAACACCAGTTTTCAAAAGTTTTGCTCACAGTAATATCTACCTGAATGTTACCTGGCTTCTTATTGTGAAGTCATTGGAGACGGAAGACGAGGCTTGAAGCCGAACTCCTAAAATTTTCCAAAGCGTCTTATGGAATATAGGTAGCTCGGGTGCGCTGATTGATTGTTGGTCTGTTCGCCGAGCTTGGCAGTTGGATTGCAAACGTTTCATCACCAATCGAGGTGACATCGTCAGTGCGGGGTTGAGTGGGAGAGACCTACCCAGAGAGAGAACATAATAAACAAGGATTCATCTGAGTCTCCTGTTAAAACAAAGCTAGATTAAAATTATACAATAAGGGTTTCATCCTGTATGTGAAACCGATCCTTGCTAAAAAAAACCCAAAAAAACTGTTCAGCTACTTCATCCTTATTCGTAATCATCGTCAGTGCACATTTCACAAAACTCCAGAAAGTCTCGAACACAGGACATCTCGACTATTAATTTAAAAACTTAACCGTTCAGTGGCGAGCGACTGATAAGCAGAGTAGTTAAGTTGCGCTGAGAAAATATGGCGTCGTCCATCCTTCAATCATGGGAAGGGGCCGAGATGGCGCAAGTGGTTGGAGCGCGAATTTACTGACAGGAAGGTCCGTGGTTCGAGCCCGACCACTGCCTCTTGACTTCCCTTGTCTAGGCTTGGGCAACCTGGTAGTCTCCCAGCCCTCGTGTTTCCCTAGGGTGGCATGGCAGGTAGGCACCGAAAGGGTGTTACAACTGAACGATTTTTTTTTCAATCATGGGATCCTCGAGCATTGACTTCTTCCGGGGAGGTTTCGTTCATCGGGTGAATTTTCTTCCTCCTCTGGACTACTTCTGGATTGCTGGCAGTCTGAGGAGACGCGGTAATGTTCAGTATCCTATCAGTCAAGGCAGTCCATGCTGAGAAGCACTGTATGTCTGTTTTATCTTTATTGTAAATTATCAGCTTGGCACAACACGTGTGGGCTCTTCAATAAGCAGCTTGATTTTTATCAATATCATGTATACTTTTAAAGAAAACACGCGTTTCATCATGGCGCTTTTGCTTTACACTGTTAATTAGAAGTTCTGTTCTCCTTGTCTCATCCGTAGCACAAAGTGACAAAATCCTGTTTTAAGCGAGACCGCCGAAGTGGGCTCCAGCGAATCGCTACGATCATTCGAGTTGGCGCACTAAATCAAAGTCCAACATGACCGCTGGTTATTTGCTGAGCTGCAGTTCGGTTACTGAAACCAAACTGCCCAGCTCAAAGAATAAACTAACGACCAGCATTACACCCTGAGCTGCTAATATTCTCCTCAGTTACAGCGTCAGACGTGTTCATAATACCTCTGAAGATTACGAAAAACAAGACTGTCGGCAAACGAAGGCAACTAAATGCGAATTAACTGAGTTAGTGGTTGGTATGTCTTGAGAGATATTCACTTTTGATAGGCTTTATAATTTGGTCTTGATGGAATAGCGTCCTCCAACATCTAGCCAGGACGAACATGAAGAAACCATGCGAAAAATAAACAACAGGTTGTTGTGTTCAGGCTTCCACCATTCAAACTCGCTAACAAACCCTGAATGTATGCAAAAAAAAACTGTCGCATTTTGAACTTCCCCGATTTTTTGATGATACATCAGCACGTGATTCTACTCCCTGAAACTTCAGACGCATCAGCATACCCAGACACCTGTGCGTCCCCTGAAAACGCATCTACAGCAGACAGACACTGTTGATCCCCCCTGTGAATCAACGGCGAACAGCGGTCATTTTCTCTTCTGTTCCAGCTACTCATGAGTAACGTGATACACCCCGCTTATCAAAACACCATTTTGTTTCCCCACAGCCCGTTTCCCCCGTTTTCGCTCCAATTCAAGGTCTGCTTGCTCTCCAGTAACTGATGTCAATATTTTGCTGCCCCTCCGTCGTTGCATGCAAGTTCGTCTCAGTCCCACCTATTTTCGAGCGTCCTCTCTAACAGAAATACGAACCGACCGGGAACCAAACTCAGAGCTACTCAGATGGCGAGCGAGCTTGCTGCCCACTACACCAACTCGGCACCGGGAAGTCCCTGCTCCTGTAATACCTATGCAACGCACCTGCCAAAGAGGCTTTGGTGAGATTCGTTTTGAATAGATCCAAGCGCGCAATCTGATTTGTCACGTGACACGAGCTGCCGCATCACACCGTCAACCAAAGATAGTTCCTTACTTCCCGAAAGTACTGATTGTTTTCTGCGCCGTTATCTACCTATACGGCCAACTTACACAGACTGACTGCCCGTATCTGGACGTTTGTACATCGTTTGGTGCTTGCTAGTTGTTGCTTCCAGAAATCTTTGCTGCCTCACTGACCATTTTCTGCTCCTGATGATCGCACTATTATTGATTGAACGTTTTGTTCAATTCACAATGCTTATTAACCCGTTTGTCTACCGAACCAGTTCCTGATAGTTCTCCGTACATCATCTAGCGCCCTCGTCAGTCTGTTCCTACTGCCTACTGGATACGAACTGCGTATAATCCGATGTCCGCAATCGTCCTGTGAGATCCCTAGCTGCCAGGATCTTACAAACGCTTTCAGTGGGTGATCTTGTAGGCTGAAAATGTTCGACACACTCACCTCTGCAGCTTTCCAAGTTGGTAGAACAAAGCTAGAACGAGGTTCTTCGCATAAGTGCAGGTCTGCAGACACAGACTGTAATCGGACGTTACCAGAACCAACCAAATATTCTTACACTGGTTTGGCCGTTGTTACGGCTTTTCCTAGGATCCGGATAGGATTTATACCATAAAAAGCTGAAGCCTTTTCACACAATGCACAAAACGTTCAACCGGTTGAGATGAAATCTTTAAAGTAAAGTCGCTAAACGGAAGCTGAACTACCCACCTCCAAGCAGAAAACAGTCATATGAGTACGAGCGGAGCACCACGGCCTTGGGGAATCAATAGGATACTATCAGTCCCGATTTACTCCTCTTGAACTCAGATCAAAGCTTGAACTTCCAAGCCCTAGACGGATAAATTCAGCTTTACGTAAAGCCAGTCACGGTTCCTATAGGTAAGCTAGAAGTTTTTTGCAATTAGAAGGCGTCCTACCGAATCGGAATTAAACCTCATGGTCAGAAGTGAAACCCTAATTTCCTCTAGGGATCTTCTGCAAAAAATCTGAATGCTGTTATCAAAGCCCGAAAATAATTCGTCTGATATGAGATATCGCATAAAAATAACCACACAGTACCACATCAGTAGGGAGAGATCACGGAGAAAAGTAAAGTAACCTCATATACGTCACATCATTTTAACTGGTTAAGATAAGTAGACGACATTTAAGTGCCCCAGTAGGTGCGCAGTTTTTTCGAAAGCTGCACAGATCTAAAGAGCAGCCTGAAAAGGCCATGCTTCAAATAACCAGACATGATGAGTTGTTCCGTGATGACCAAATTGCTTTCTTTATTTGCGTTTTTAGTGGGCAAAAGGGGGAATATCTGCAAGCAGTCCGGAAAGATTCTATTCCTCCTTTCATCAGATTTACTGGCGGCATATGTGTCACAGCTGTATTTTTAGCGTACTTTTAACCCTGTTGACCGTGACCCTGGCTGTTTCGCAATCGCTGACGATTTTTATGCCGAGTGGGGGATAGACTCACACTGAATTACTGCGATCAGTCTGCGTCATCAGCCACGTCGTTTTTGCCATGGCGGAAGTGCGAATACAATGCGTTACTAAGATTCATCGTTATCGGTTCATCAGAAGGAGACTGAACCTGCGGAAATGTGACAAGCCCCACTCTTCCCCGCTCCAAACAATTTTCGAAATAATGATTTACTACTTCCTAAATCAAGTAGCTTAATAAGGGCGATACTTTTTCATCCATCATTTCGAGTATCGGTCTCTCGAAAGGCGGTAAAGCGTCTGGATGCCTGCTCCTTAAAAGTTGTAGTATGTTATACGTATACTAACTGTCCTAGCCCTAGTCTAAGATGTTAATCGCCCCGTTGCTAAATTTTCCTGAGCACTTCACGCAGCCTGCAGCTCAACGTGTACACCAACCTGCACGACTACGGAGTAGCGCAGCCAACTCCATCTACGCAAGGGAGCTCGAACAAGACATCAGTGATTCTCAACTCCCAGAGGCTTATTCCACTTGAGTGGAAATACAGTACCATTTGGCGGACTTGCCGTTGTTAAACGAAATTAAGTATCCACACAGATTGAGAAGCTTGGTGGGTGTAGAATACTGGGGGAAAGCAAGAAGCCAAAACCTCCAAGTGTTCGAAGTCAGCTCCGAATGGCCCGTAAAACAGGCTTTATAACTTCCTCTATGAATGGAACGATCAATAACAAGGGTGACCCACTCATCTCGGGGAAAACGATTCCCCGTGAATCTTATGCAGAACCCTTCAACCACCAATCAGCTGGTAACCGTTGCTGTTCGGTTGAACTCCTGACCAGTAACAGAAGCTTGGAAAGTAAACCTAGACCAGCTGCTGATAATTAAAGCATACAAATGCATTTCCTTGCGCAAGAACAACCGGACGCTCACTTACTTTGTCTGATGATGAGAGAGAAGTCGTCAGCGAGTACGTGTCTCACTTATTTGCTTCCATCTGGGTTGGAGATCAGTTTTATCCTGATCGTTTGAGCGACCATCTGAGATGAAGGCCGATCGAGTGTTTGCAATAGGTAGCAATAGGTCACTTTACATTCCCGTTCTCTTCACAATAAGTCTTGCTAAATAGACAGACAGTTAGCCATCAGTGTTCCTATACTTGTTTTTGTCAAAGGCGACGATAGAGTGATCAGGTGTGGAAGTCTGGTTTCCCGCTAGACTGTCTAATGTGCAACCAAATGCCGTTACTCTACCACTGAAAGGAAAAAGGCCTTCGCTGCGGAGTTGTCTATTTGAGAACACCAACTTACCAGTTACAGACTATTGAACAGGGGAGCAAAACTCTCATATGCATCTCGTTTACAAAACTGAATATCCATCTTCTCCTTGAATGCGTCTTCCTAAACTCTTCTGGATATTGACTGACTGTTTCTCAAATGCGGGCAAATGCTACAAAGAGACTCCACAAATTCCGTAATAGACTCACTTTTCAAGAGACGCGAAGCGAATTTACGAGAAGACATGCTACTCACATGCCTCATCAGTAGTATCCACCGTTACCCCACTAGCCAACGTATTCTTTTGCCCATATTTGACTTTCTAATTTGAATTCGAAAGTCCTGAGTCTGTGCAACGGCTAGGACCACCATGCTGAATGTCATAGGCAACAGCCAACTGGAAGTCATATCACGTACATGTGGACTTCTGTTGTTTGTCTTGATAAACCGAGGGAAAATCTGTTACGTTTCGTGGCAAACATCCGTTGTTCTTTCACTGTGCCGATGCACATCTCAAGGTTGTTTGGGCTTATGAATATTCGAATGAATGCCAGTTAATAGATTATCACGTAAAGGTGAGTTACTTCCGTTTTCTGGTAAAAGTGGACAAAGTATGCACGAGGTCATCTGTATATAAAAATGCCGTAATTACCAAAGTTCAAACGCCCTCTGTTCATGGATAGGCTCTAGGGTGATGTTTTTGGCTCTAACTGACGATAGGCTTCTCCTCTGTTTCTCAAACAACGTGATACAAAATTCTTAACCTAGCTTGAAAGCATCACCATTCTTGTCTTTTTTAACATGGTAATTTACAGTCAGACTTCCGTGATCACCACGAGATTGTATGACCACGTTACAACAGTGAATAACCACGAAAAAACGCGGGAACTAGCCATAGCCTCCGTATTTTTTGCGGTTCATTCACCAACCAAAATCACATTTCCTAGTTTATGTCTACAAAGTCGTCATCGTCATTACGGAAAGCATAATAGCAATGTTCAGCACCGACGCTTTGCTGCCGTGATTTATGATTCAACCATGATTTATTTGAAATCCTCGTTGTGAAGAAAGTTAACTAAAGTGAACAGGGAAGGGACTTAGTGCTAGCCTACCACAGCCACTCCAAGGTGCCTACACCTCCAGACACTCATTCAGGCAATGGGGTCAGAAATCGACAACAAGGACGCCACTGACACCGACTGGCAGCCAGGCACAGTGGGAATCTGAGGGTCCCTATCCTGGAAGGTTAGTCGTGCCGACAGCACCCAGACGCTTCGTAATCCCCTCACACACGTCTGCCAGATCAAAGGTTGACCCTCTCTCTGCTTGCGACACTTCGAATTGAGCACGAAGAACAAAACTTTCTTCGGCAAACGATGATTTGGCATGCGCAGTAGATTGCCTAACAACTGCCCTGAGCAGTAGGGCACCATCAGAGCTCTATTTTGCCCCAGTCGCGAATATCCACAAGGCAACTACAAGGTGACAAAGTCTTTGTCTTTCCCTCTCAGTTATGTAACAGCTACCCAACACATTCAGGCCTATCAAAACCACGAATCATGCGGAATTGTGACATCGATTTCCACATGCAACTGTGAACTGACATGTACATTTGCCGCTTACGTGATACAATTTGCTATCACTGCCACACCACTTGATCGTACAATGCGCTGAAATGAGTTCATATTAGTCAACAGTCACCTAAACCGGAAATTACAGCCTACGTAATACGTTGAATATAAGTTTACGCCATATTCGTAATGCACTACTCATAAGGTTGCTGAAAATTCTTCGACAGCCCACGACCAGTTCCGCCCTTCTTGAGGCTCATCAAATAGGCGCAGTCCCCCAGTTTCCCTCAACCTAATGTTCTACTTGCACTCAAATTGGACTGATTGCGACAAATACACTCATTTGCAAATCAATTTGGTTTTGCGAGAGACTCATCTGGAACCCAGCTGAATCTCCCGTTTTTGATGTTTCCAGGCAACTGAATGTGCCGCCTCATGTTTCAGTTGCTACGATATTCGAGATATCGCGATACATGTATATTCGTAATGCGCTACTCTTTTATCCGGATTTACATGTAGTCTCATGAGTAGTACGTGACGCATCCACTGCGAGATATCTGAACTGCTACGAACTACCCACCACAAAGCAAGTTTTTTTTTTGAGACCAACAACAAATGAACTCATAATGTATGACTAGTTGGCAGTATTTTAGTCCGATAATACACTTGACTGATTGGTGACTAAATAGCCAAAAAAAGTCATCATCACCACAACGTTACTGGATGAAGTCAGTGTGGCCGAAAGTACTGGAAATAATCATATCGATCCACAGAATGTGGACATCATAGTCAGACTATTCCACCAGGTAAACGTTTGTACGGCGGCGTTATTACGGCAGCGAAGCATTGGTGTTGAACACTGATGTCATGCTGTCGATGATGATGATGATGATGATGATGATGATGATGATGAAACGTTTGTACGAGAATTAGGGCTCGAATCAGTTTTAGTGATGGTGATATTGTTGTCAGGTTTGGTCAGGGTTGTTAGGGTTGACACCATGAAGTTAGGTAATGGACTACCGTTTTGTTACTACGTTACTGTTGTACCAAAGCCAGGCTGTACCAAAGCTGAGGCTAGTGTTCAAATGACCTTTAGTGCATTCGCATTGTTAGCTCCTTCGAATGTGGTACAATTCCAGTCCCTGGTAGCTTATTCAAAATGGTGTACTAGTTGTTGTTCCTGTCCTTGGAACGTGTCGTTTCTGTACTGCTACTCGGCACTCAGTGACTTGTTGGGCTGCGAGCATTTGTCCACATTAGACAGACAACTTTCACCGTTAATTTGCTCCTCACTGTTCATTAGTCTGCTGTTGCTACGTTGCACGGTTGACCAGGTCGTTCAGAGTTTAGCTACACTCATTATTTTGTTGTTTTTTGTTGCACTGTAGGTCATTTTTACGTTAACACATGACAGTTTATCTCGAGTCTTGTACCGTCTTCGGTGCCATAGACGCCTCCGTCGCCAGAATGTGTCATACAAGCTGACCAAATTTAAGGACAGTCAGTGTAACGCCACTGTTCCTTCATTAGCCAGGCAAAACCATGCATCCATCTCAGAAAAAAGATATTATATTGACTGGTGGTTTTACTATTCAAGGTAAATTTGTATGGGTTAAGATGAAAGCCTGTAATAACAATGCCCGGTTGAACAGGATTCTTGATTACTCGGACATAGAACCGCAATCAATCAAACATGCTTTCTGAAACACGTCTAAGCACAAGGTTAGCTTTAAGAAAGCCTAGTCGTTCATGCGTTATGAGTTTAATTCAACAATTCAGACTTACTAAAATATGCCTATTAATGAATCCGTTATTGGTATAGCAGAATACACTCATTTGCACACCAATTTGGTTTTGACGCGAGACTCACCTGGAACCCAGCTGAATCTCTCCTTTATAATGTTTTCAGCAAACTTATGAGTAGAGTACTACGTCTGTACATTAGCATTAGTATAGTTTCTGTTGCAGCGGGCTTCCGGTAATGAGGGTGCTTGCTGTCTTAGTCCCACTCACTGATGCTACCAGGTTTGAGCTCAGTACTACCAGTGTAACGGTGGATACTACTGATGAGGCATGCGAGTAGCATGTCTTCTCGTAAATTCGCTTCGCGTCTCTTGAAAAGTGAGATCTATTACGGGATTTGTGGAGTCGCTTTGTAGCATTTGCTTGCATTTGAGTAACAGTCAATGAATATCCAGGAAAGTTCAGGAAGACGCGTTCAAGGAGAAGATGGATATTCAGTTTTGTAAACGAGATGCATATGAGAGTGTTGCTCCCCTGTCCAGTATTCTGTAACTGTAAAGTTGGTGTTTCTCCAATGAACAACTCCGCAGCGAACGTCTTCTTCCTTTCACCAGTGGTGTTGGTTACTTTCCGGAGGTATCACGAAACAGCGGTTGGCACGTCGACTTGACACTTGACTGGACGCTTACAACAGTTCGTAGTCGGATGAAACAGCACACACAACGAGGCAAAGCCCCTAGTCAAGACAGATTCATACGTATAAATTACATGCTAACAAGAACTTACCAGAGGTTTCACTCTACAAATGACAGATTTTCAGCGTTTTTCTACAGAACAAAGTCATAGTTTTGGTTTTACATGGTAACAATAAGGTGAAGGTTTTCGTTCTCGTGCAATCAGATCATCCCAATTTGCAAGAGCAGGAGAGGCAAAGACTGAAAAAGCACCCTTGTTGTGGCGTTACTCGCTACTTAGTTGTCAGAGTACTGCCGACCGTATTCCATCAGTCCAAGTCTTGAGTTCAGTTATTCATAACCATTTCGGAAGTAACCGGTGTAATTTGGACAAATTATCTAACAATGAGGTTCAGTCGTGAATGAAGGTCAAACTAGTTCATTCATCAACGACAGGATTTGAGAACTGGTTGAAACAGTACATTGTGTTCGGAGTCTGGGTAAACGATCAGTGTTTTGTGTACGTGCAAAGCTTTTTGTCAGCTGAATTTCGGCTAAAGTTCTCGTTCTTTGATTGAATATGCTGCACAGAAGTCGTCTTAGTTTTCACTTTCTGCCAGATTCAGGAAATCGAAATACATTTTCCTCCTATAACGAGCCACTGAACAAGTTGCTGAAAACCCCTGGACAGCCCACGACCGATTTCGTCCTTCCACTTCGGACTCATCAGGTAAACGCGGTCCCCGAGTTTCCATCAACCTTACGTTCTACGTGAACCCACATTGGACAACTTTCGACAAATATTCTCAGTTACACATAAATTTGGTTTTGACGGAAGCCTCAGCTGAACAACGCACTTAGTGCAGCACAACGAGAGATTCAGCTGGGATTCAGTTATGACTACATTATGAGCACCGTGTTACGCCTTTACAACGTAATGTGTTGCCTCGAATATCGTACCAACTGAAACATGAGGTGACCTGGTGCGGCACTTTCAGCTGAAGAAAACCATCAGAAGCGAAAGATTGAGCTGAATTCAACTGAGTCTCCTGACAAAACCAAATTCCTATGCGAATGAGAGTATTCGGCTAAGGTGAGTCTGAACTGCGCAGAGCAACTAACTGAAATCACCCGTTCTGGCACTAGATGTTTACGTTGTATACTGCATACTAATTCATAAGTCTCCTTTTTGAGTTTAACAGCGTCAACACCCACAAAGTACTTTCCAAAACATACTAGGCAAAGATTCCATCAACCGTAACCTATCCAATTTCAAACAAACAATTTCCGATCAAAAGACGTCACATTCCACTCTATCCTGTTGATGACCACTGATTGGTATGAAGTCGTAACATCCATTCGGTCGCTTGCAGTTTTTCATACATATTTCGTGGCGCTGTGTAGAAGCTGCGTTGTGCACAGGAGCAAACAGGTTCGACCAAATGACATCATTTCACACTACTTACCGGAGTCCGAAAGTAGTTTCAGAAAAATTATTACAAACGACGCAGTTCATAGTCAAGATGCTGTCCTCTATATCAAGCAAAACAAATCTCCCGAGGCAATCAAGAGGAACCAGGATTTAATTGCAATAAGCTTGGACCATTTTCTATTTTATTCAGAAATGTCGCCATATCATACCGGACAAGATAGGCAGACAATACAATACTCAACTGTTGCATTACACACCGGGAAGATATTGGACAACTTCGTGTTACACAACGAAGGACAGGAGAACGGCTCAACTCGGCATAATGCACGTTAAGCAATCAAACCTGCGGTATCTGTGGCTAAAAAACGACTGGTCAAAACTACATGCAACCTTAAAGGTATTCAGCTTCCTGACATATGAAGGTAGTTGATGAAGGGGTGGTTATATAGATGAGGAAAGGACCGATTTCGAAGCAAATGAATCAGCTGAACAGAAAGTGTACTATTCTGTTCACCATAAGTGAGCCTGTTGACGCGTATGAAGATATTCTACGCACACATAAAATGCGAGCATCGTTTGTCACCCCTTACCTGGTGCAGGCATGCCATCGCGGAAGGAATAACACCTAGCGTACAAGTATACCGGTTTAGAATAGGACCATGAGAAATAGGCGTACGAAGTTAGGACATCTAATCGATGCAAATTTGGAAGACTGATGATACTGGGGTGTAAACAAAGTGACGTGTACAAAAGTATCACGACCGTTTTTAGAGGGTAAGTTGTTCCACTTCTGTAGAAAAAAGTAGCAACGTTCAAATAAATGAACTTTAAAAAGCGATTTCCTTCTTCCCAGATTATGCCATGCATCACGTCCGAATGCTACCTTGTATGAGAGGTGATGAGATTTTTTTGCCAAACGCTCGATTTTGAGCAAACTGCGGTTGAAAAATCTTGCACTGAACTGACCTGACCAGATAGTGTGGTGGTTTGATTAACGTTAGGCAGTTCAAAATGATGTTGGTTTTACGAAACCCTTCCAGAAATATGTCTAAGAAATATGTTTTTTAGAGAGAGAAAACAGGAGTATGATTGTTTCAAACGAGAGTCATGTGAGTGTCTATTCTACAAAAAGCCCCAACCATCAACACCTGAAACAAAATGTGTCAAGCAGACTTCAAGCGTCTGTGGCGCTACCTGTCTGGGAAGTCCTGAGGGGCGGGTCAGTCTATCGACGTAACCAATGTATGTTACTGGGTCATCGTCCGAGGTGTTGGGCTATCCGCTCACCTCTCTCAGGCGCGGAAATGCTCAGACACAAAACTTTATATGCGTCCAGCGTGTATTGGTGGAGTAGTGGTAACACGCTCGCCTCCCATGTCAGATGTGCGGCATGGTCAAGGGTATGCACTGCTGATGAAGACGAGTAAGAGAGAAACACGAGTTCAGTGCTTCCCCTCCTGGTGTGGAAGCACCAGAATGATTGCGTCAGGACAGGAGGACGATTGTCCAAACGAGGTTCATGTGAATGTGCATTCTACAAAATCTCGTCATCACCAACATCTAAAACAGAACTTACCGAAGTTGGCGCTCTATCCCTGAATTACTCATAAAACAGGTACACCAAACAACTGGGGACTGCTGAAGTTCGAAATGACATTCATCGCGACCTAAACGATTTTGTCTCAGTACAGAGTCAACGCTGGAGTACTATGTGGTGCATTAAAGTACGTTGACGTTTGGATAAGTATCGTTGCAAATGAGATGTTGTTGATCAGGTAGCTGTTGATCGCTTCGCCGAGCTTGGCAATCGACTTACAAAAGTTTCGTCACCATACAAGGAGACATCATTAGTACACAGTGAGGTGAGTACTTCGTCTTTGCCTACGTGTATCCACCATGGATACTCATACGTACTCATATCATATATACTCACCTCGATACTTGTCAGTGCTACCAGGTTAATGTATCGCACTGCGGTTGGTTTGAACACGTGACTTTCCACCTCTCTTGTGTCCCATAGTTTAAACCACTTTGTAATCACGAAGAATAATGTACGCTATGCGAGATACTGTTATGACATTAAGAATACTGTGTCAGACACTTCAAATAACTTTACGGGTTTTCTTCATTCAGACCACTGATCCCCACGCTTCGATGCGCAGTTATACGTTAAAAGACTGCGCACCTACTGACGTATCTTATGCAAGGAGAAGTGCGACTTTGATAATAGAGAAGTATGGTGGACTTTCGCCCGTCACATTGAGTCTAATTTAAGTCCAAAATGGCTCGGCCAAAGCATGGTCATATTACACTGGGTTTGCAGTCACGTGGACGAACCACGATCGCAAGGGCAAACGAGGTTACAAGTAAATCTGCCAGTCTTGACGAAAGTGACTTGGTCGAAAGTATCCACAATGAAACGCCGGAATCGCGACCGGGGTTTGAAGTTGTGCCGTCAATATGCTTCGTGACACGATACCGCACTGCAGCTCAGCGTGTATGAGGTGTCGGAAGCAATCGAGCAGATAAGCACACACCTTAATACGATATTCCAATGAGCACCAGCACCCGGATACAAATGCTGCACATTCGAAACACGGTACCCAACGAACGGAAACGGCACGCCACCAAAACGTCAATATTAATTGCTACGCAAATGGGATCTCCGTCCATATTCGAACGGACTTGTCGTTTGTCCGTCTGAGTGGTCACCATGATCAGCTGATCGTACGATCGGTCTTCTCGTTACAAAGATCACAACTGTTCTACTTACGGAGGTGAATTCAGTTACACGAATACGGAAATTATGGAAACAAAGATGGCCTGTTCGTCGCTGTGTGAGTAACATAGTGTACACTCAGAGTTCAATGCTTGAGTCGTTTTGCGCAATAAACGATATAAATCAGCTGAATGACTCTGCGAAATCTATCAAGCAATCGACTTCCTTGATCCCGAATTGAGACCCTACCATAACTGTATTCATCACAATAAGCAAAACCGTGCACCCCACAGCAGTGAAGTGTCCTACAAAGCACATAACACTGGAAGGACTGATTGATGAACATGATAATAAATGCGCACTGTTGTCATGAAATCACCATTCATTAGTGTTATAACAATAAAATAATTTTATAATCGTTCATCCATAACAGACTTTCGGTGTCTAGCTGCCGTTCCACTCGGCAGAGACATGAGGGCTAAGATTATGTCAGGTTGCCCAAGTCTAGACAGGAGAAGTTGACATGCCGGGGTTCGGTTTGAACCACGGACCTTCCCGTCAGTGAATTTCACACCTTGATCCATCTCGAGTCCATTCTGTTCTCTTTTCATCAAAACTGCATTCATTGCCATGATAGGGTAATAATATCCTCTAACACAGGTGATGGCAACGCCAGTTTAACACGACTGCGAAGGAGTAATCGTTGGCTGTACCGTTTGGATGTGGTTTTTTAGACCTGCATCCCAAAAGGTACGCATAGTAACCAGGTAAACTGATTCTACCTACGCTGTTTTCCACTGTTCGTGCAGTGTTATTATACAAATTCAAACGCAATCAGTTTTAGAATGTTGGTTAAATCCAAGCCTGATATGTGTGCATCTCCGTGTGGTTGAAAGCTTGATTTGTAGATACATGGTCACGTGGTAGATAGCGTCCATGAAAAATTCATCCTGAATGAGCAATCGCTTAAAACTTGCGTCAACAGCTCATGCATTATATAATCAATGTGTTGTAACTCTACTTGTATGTGTATTATCAGCTAGTGTTTTCAAGTCGATTATCGATGCTGTTACAGAAGCGCAACATTTCGACCAGGGACTGAGAGTTGGAAAAACACTTAATTATCGGACACTAGAGAAACAAATAGTCCACGATTTCAGTACCCACCGATAAAAGTTATTTTCTGTACTATAGCTTCACTATTTAAACCTACACCCGTTTTTTCATTCCGAGTCGAGATGCTGTTCAACATCTTGGATAGTTTCCTTCCGGAGTCCAAAGTTTCGCCTTTGTGGTTCGTGAAAAATATCGCCTCTCCGGTTCACTCATTCGATAATCAGAAGACGGAACATCCCCTAGCTTGCCTATATGCGTCATCTGTGCAGCCCATCTTAAAACTGTAAGGAAAGCCTTGAAAATATCGGTTCAGTGTATATCCGTAAAATATATCGGTGGTTATGTTCTACTGTGCTCGATTAGTCATCTGAACACACAAAAAATCAATAAATGGTGGCAGTAGTGAATTAATCAATCAACTCCGCAAATTACCATTTTCGGATATTCGTGATATCCGTTGATCTAAGTGGGTTCCTATACTCACCTTCTACCAGCTCCTTGAAGTCACTGGCAGGTGCTGTTTAAGCGAATAGCCCATTTGATTCCCCGAGTTGTTTTCACTACACACTTGGTCAGCTCATCTAATGATTGTGATGCATTCCACATGGATAAACTTGGACCTGAAATCGGTATGGCTGCAGCGACAAATCCTAAAACCACTTTTTACATTACTTGCTACACAAATTACATATGAATATTTCGGAATAAATGAAATAAATAACACTACATAGCCGAGCGATTCTCCAATGCGTTCGGGGACTCATGGTGGGAATTGAAACATCGCCAGAAACAGTGAAATCGATGGTTGTACTGGTTGAGATCGAAACCTTCCGGCCAAATACAAGCTCAGCTTCAAGTGATGCAGTAAAACAAACCTAACATTAAGTTCATTCACAAGGATACTAGCACCAAATTTCTGTGGAGATCGTTAAGCAATCTGTCTGGTGATAGCTGCCTACGTGGTCATGCATGAGTGTTTGACAACCTCCTCTGTTTACCGTAGACAACAGCCCCAGGCCTACGGGAACTCTTATAAGTTCCATCACTAAAAGGCCTGGTTTTACATGTCTCTTTATCCGTCTGTCTTCATTGATACTTCACATTACACGCATTGTAACGGGCGAACGGTATCTTCGAGTGACGCGTAATACCAGAACCCCCGGGAAGGCAAAACAATGTCGGAGCTGGGTTTCTATACGGTACCATTAATGTAAGACAAATTCACAAATTATACAAACCTCGATAGTAGATACTCGTCCAAAACAAATGCTCCACTTGGACTACAAAGGTACAAACCAAAGGAGCAAACAGGCTCCCACGTGGGACAGTCACCCGTGCATTAAGTCGGTCACAAATGGCCGGATGACCTCAAGGCCAAATGAGTGAAGCAGTAAGGACAAACAAACGCCAGTTCATATACACGCACTAAACACAAAAGTGGGGCGGGGGTTATGAATAGGGACAGAATAAACGTGGGGAATTTCAAGTGTCAACGTAATGGACGACACACGCATTATAATATGGCGTAGTTTACCAATTTCTGAAAATGACTCGACTTACCACTCTGGGATCCCCGCAACGGTGTTCCAGGTAACTTTACGATAATCGTTTAACAGAAAGAGCTGAATAATTGATAGCACTGGTTAGGCATGTGTACGTGCAGACTACCAGACCACCCATGCCATCCGTTATCAAGATGGTACACTGCTTGTGCCGAATATTAGGTGCTTTAAAAAAATTTACCCAAAACGGCTGGCTGCGTGCGTTCCGTCCACATTCACTTCATCTGGAAAGCGTCGGAACAACGCTATCTGCTACAATCGGGGGAAGCATATGTGGCTATAGTGACCTTCATCTGACTGCCACACAAGCAGGCGTCCGGTCCAGGACAGAAGGCGTACCATTTTCCACAATAAAACACAACTATCCGGCACCCACTCAACATAGCCCGTTGACGCTTCCAGCGGTAGTTGTATATATCCTGAGTGGTAAGAGTTTTGCCGAATTCATCGGCCATAAACTGCCGCACCTCACACGACGGCGTTCCATATTTCAGAAGGGCCCTGCAGGTGCCCAACTCGTCTTCGGTTAGCCATCGATTAATCGGAAGCCGATCGCACAAAATCTGTGACACCTTATGGTTGTGTTCGAGAAAATAAGAGGTGACTGCCAGGTGGTTACTCTGCCTCCGTAGGTAAAACCGCACTGGACAGTCTGTGCTTCACGGACTGTTTTTTTTATCAGCAAACACGCCCAGCTTACTAGCTTCTTCGAATTCCCCTACTTTCCGTTGGTCTTGGAGATCGCCTGCTGCATTTGTAGTACACCCATTCGTAAAGCAAAGCAGCACTGGTGCTTCGATTACTGGGTGAACGCACAAATATTACATAGTTGTCCTTCATCTAGTGATTTAAGGCCTTCCCAAATGCCCTGAAGAATGAAAAGGATATAGCCCCGAATTTCTCAATAAACGCGTGTGAAGAAACTTCCGAAGCCACAGCACAGCAAGTTCAAAGTCGAATGTGCGCCAAAAATTCCCAAAGGAGATTAATTAAAACAAATCGAAAAAATGATGGTGGATGAGGGTGATTTTTGGTCTGAGCGCATATGCAACGAAATGCAACATTGTGACGTAAGAGGTTTTCTTTCATTCGCAAGGGTTTTGCAGAAAAATGCATTGTGCGTCCAAGACGCGGCCAACTGCGCAAGGAGAATAGAGTTGTGATGCGCGACAGTAACGAAGGCTGTGTAGGATTCATGAGTTGACAGTAGTGAACAACTGATTCAATGCCAATCGCACTATGCTACTTACTATAAATCAGTACTCTATGTGTAGTTGTTTTGTTGCTTCAAGTAATCAACAGTTCCTAATGAAATCCTGACAGCTTGCTGAGGCACTGTTTCCATGGGCAAATCAGCTAGTTAAGAATGACATAAATGCTATATTTGAAAAGCTACTAATGTTTGAGTTTTATACTTGAAGTAGCCGCATATTTGAAGGTGTGCCGCTTGGTTGTCATGCCAGACACAAGCACGTTTAACCCGGCACACACCAAAGCAAGTCCTTTATAGGTATCCATCAGTCATTCCAACCTATATTTCCGTGTGCTTTCTGACTACGCAGCTTAAATTTTCCGCGTGTTAGCAAGAAACCAAACCGATACGGTGTGGAACAAGATGTGGACAAGATGTGGACAAACGGATTCTTCGGCCCTCTGAGTAACAGCACCAACGGAGACCCGCTGGACAGGTACTCGGGGTTACCACAGCTGTTGGGCTGAGCACTCGGGACTTGAGCACTCAAATGGGATCCTTCTTGAATTAGGGGTCAATTTATCAAGATCACCTGTTTTGTGCAGTTTTTCGGCATTTTTTTAGAAAATACTGGATGTTCAGGTCAGTTCGACCGGTTTATTGGATTCTTCGTGGAAGAACTATGCATTTCTTGATTTGCATTAAAAAAAATCATGTTCTCAAAAGTTAGCAGAAACTTTAATAAAACGGAAATAGTTTAGCTTTGTCTAAGCGCCACTATAAAACGGTGCATTCTGTAATGTTTCGGGCTAATTTGTAGCACGGAGTTTCCGGATCTATCAGAAAGTACGTTTCGTATTCAGATCCGCTTCCCATGAGTAGATACAACTTGGTTCAAATGCATCCTGTTACTCACATGGTGCAGTTTTATTTCCTGGCAAAAACATATTCTGCGGTATGATATTTGGGAATAACGTTCTCTCAGCGACTATTGGGACCCAGGTGTAATTTTTTTCAATTTAAAAAGGCATAGTGGAAATAACCAAGGTAGACTTGACATACCTCCTTACTTAGGAAGTTGCCAAAAACTCTTCTACCGTCCACCACCGATTTTGTCCACTTTGGGATTCATCATCTCCGGGTTCGCATCATCCTTGTGTTCTGTTTGATCGACAAATCTTTGGCGACTGGCGAACTACACGCATTTTCAAATTGCGATAATATCCTAAACGACTTTCTCGTTAAAACACAGTTGCTTCGCAAACGAGTGTTTTTTTAAGATGAGGTATTCCTTTTCTGTACTTGCATGCAATGCTCGTCCAACTTGGCCCAGGAAGGGGTCTGAACCCCGAACCCCTGTCATGCGAGGCGAGTGTGCCACCAGTGCATCACCAGTGCAAGCTGGACTCCCCAGAATAGTAACTTTTGAACAGGAGAACAATGTGGCTGGTTTTACCCGGCAGATCCCAAAAGTAGCATTCTCCTGTGGTTCAAATAGACCCAACAAGTCCGGACAGGTTCACCATGCCCAAAGCTGTGTTACAAAGACCCAAAAACCCATGCACGTTTGAATCAATGTTCCACTGAAAGAACGGAGTAGTCAATCAACCGAAGCGAGGCCGACGACTATCCTGGACTTCTGTCGAAATGTATATAAACATGGGAGCTCTGTCTGCACCCAAGGGGACCATCGCATAACCGCGCCGTGAGGCAGTTGTTGATCGTGCAACACGTGAAACCCACTCGAATCCGAATCGAAACAGTTAGAGTCGAAGTCAGTGAAGCTCAGCAAACAAAAGACATGGTAACAGGTTTCTACACATGATAACTCACTAATTAACAAATGAGAGACTAGGAGAGTGGAAGAGCCGTTCGAATGCGATAAGGGTAAAGGAATTTGACGAGTACACTCATTTGCATATCGATTTGGTCTTCACGAGAGACTCAACTAGATCTCTCATTTATAATATTCTCCAGCTGAAAGTGCTTCATGGTTCACTTGGTAGGACATTCGGGATATCGCAGCATATTTTCATAGAGGAAACTACTCAAATGGTGGCAGAAAACTACTCGACAGCTGAAACATGAGACGGCCTTTGTGCAGCACATTCAGTTGAAGAATAACATAAATGAGAGATTCACTTGAGTCTCCAGTGAAAACCAAATTGATTTGCAAATGAGTGTATTTGTCGCAAACAGTTCAATTGGGGTTCAAGTAGAACATAAGGTTGGTGGACGCTCAGGGACTGCGCCTACCTGATGAACCCAAAGTGTAAGGGCGAAACCGGTCGTGGGTTGTCAAGAAGTTTTCAGCAACCTCATGAGTAGCTTCCTCTGTGTAAAGAAAGTTGTTTTGAAACTTGGTATTATTAGACGGTCGCATACGTTTTCTCATGTTTGGAGGGAAACGAAAACAAAGGATATAATAATCATGGCGCCAGGACTGACGAAATTTGCAGTATCAGCAGTGAAGGATATCAGATCACCATTTGAGCCTTTGTTGAGGATCATGCTTGGAATTTTGAGTATGTGCATACGCAGGAGTGCTAGCTAATCTTTGCCGAGCAACATAAGTGAAAAAACTAATCGGCAGGAACTTTTCGGGGTACGGATTTTCCATTTGTGTCTGACGCTTCAAACTATATGAATGTCTTCCAGACATGTACATTTTGATAACCATCATACATCAATGGTCAGTCGCATGAAAACTAAACTCGCTGCCACGGATGAGCCTGAATCACGGTGGATGAACGCCTATTTGCTTCCGAAGATCTCTATTCTTTCTGTTAATATATACCCCACAATCCCGGAAACTCAGAGGTTTTTTTTAGTTTACTCGGTTAAATTTGGAGTTGCAGTTGTCTGTGGGTTTAGAGAATACAGGTTAAGACTTCTCCTGACCTATGTGGCGAGTAGAGGAAGTAAAAATGATCAACTGGTTATTTTCTACAAACAAAACTATTCACAAGGTTGCTGAAATCTCTTCGACAACCCATGACCGGGTTTCGCCCTTCCACGTCGGGCTCATCAGGTAGGCGCAGTCCCCGAGTTTCCGTCAACCTTATGTTCTACTTGAACCCAAATTGGACTGATTGCGACTAATACACACATTTGTAAATAAATTTGGTTTTCACTGGAGACTCAAGTGAATCTCTCGTTTATGGTGTTTTTCAACTGAATGTGCTGCACACAGGCCGCCTCATGTTTCAGTCCGTACGATAATCGAGATATCGCAGTATATATTCACAAACAAAACTACTCACAAGGTTGCTGAAAACTCCTCGACAGCCCGCGACGGGTTTCGCCCTTCCACTTCGGGCTGATCAGGTAGGCGCAGTCCCCGAGTTCCCGTTTATGCTGAAGTTAATTATCTTGGATTTTGCTAATTTACGTGAAGATTACCGTGAACAGTCAGTGAAATGTGTTACTTGGTTTGTCCCCCAGCTAGAGAAGAATTGAGGCTTTTCGCATATGTCAAGCCGGCCCGAAGCTCCACATAAGAGTTAAAGGTGCAGAATTTCTATAGACGTAATGGACTACTCATAAGGTTGCTGAAAATTCTTCGACAGCCCCCCAAGAAGGGCGAAACCGGTCGTGGGCTGTCGACGAGTTTTCAGCAACCTTATGAGTAGTGCAATACGTATATACATGTATCGCGATATCTCGAATATCGTAGCAACTGGAACATGAGGCGGCCTGGTGCAGCACATTCAGTTGCCTGGAAACACCACAAACGAGAGATTCAGCTGGTTTCCAGGTGAGTCTTTCGCAAAACCAAATTTGTTTGCAAATGAGTGCATTTTGCAGAATTTCTGTTTGTCAACTGCTCTGTTTTTCACATACTGATAATCTATTTTGTCTCTGCTGCCACACTGGTTGGGCTGTGAACTGACCGTTAACCTACTCCGCTCTTCAGTCTTACAATGCTAATAACTCAGACGGAAATGTGGCATTAACTTCACGGGCAGATTATGGCCCAACTATCCACATGATTTTCCGACCGGTTGCTGGTGTGCATCTGGTGTGTGTAGTATCAACCCGAAAACCGGTGACTCATGACGTTTTGAAGGATTCATCTTGACCTTTTATCTATTCAGCTATGGGCCCACCAAACTTGAAAGTAGATTAATCGTAACGCCGTTGGCAATGGAGAAGATCCAGCCGTCGCAACTTGGCGGTCCGCCATTGATTCAGAACGGCCACTGAAAAGTTCCAGACGGTGGAAATTTTATTTGCGCTTATCGTTTCCGTGGCCAAATAAAGCGCAAAATCTAGCTGTTGGACAGTAAAATTCGTCCGATCGTCTGTGAAACGGAAAATTGCTAGATTCCAGAAATTCGCCACCGCACGCACTAGCCTATTCAGTTCAGTCTACCAGACATTGGTCCCTTGGCCGTATGCTTCCAGCTGAGGGTGTATTCGTCAGACAGTGGAAGTCAGACGTGACACACTTTCTAGACCAGACATCACGTGCACCCGGCAGAACCAACTGGCTAGTTATCGATCGACCACCCCCGTCCGACCCAAGTTCAGCCGGTATGTTTGCTATTGGCTGGATAAAATTGCCGGTGTCTGGATCTTTTGCTGTCGTCATAGCGGCAAAAGCGCAACAGACCAAGTAAATGTCACCAATTCATTACCAAGACCCGTTATTTGGTGCTGGTAATCCAGTACTTTAAGAAGCGACCACGTGCAACCTCTAAACAACTAGCCCCTTCCCTCAAAGATAGAAATTCAGCAACTCCTCAGGGTTGATACAAAAAGGAGTTCTGTTTTTTTTCACCAAAAACGCCACCCATAGCCACACAGTCTCGCAATTTCTAAGGCTTAGATATTTGCCTTGAAGAGAGAACGCTGTTCTTGGCCAGGTTCACAATGATTGTCGAATTTGTCGAACTTTCAAACCAGGTAATTCCCACCGTTTTGCCTTAGCCAGTGTGAGTCACAAGAAATGGTGGATAACCCCTATTTAGATTTATTGACTGTACTGTAAGCCAGTTATCAAAAAAGGAAAGTGTTCTAGACAATTGTATTGTGCAGACGCGCTTTTGTATTGTTCCTAAGTGAAATTTACAAAACTGAAAACTACAAAATTATCTGAATGAAATTAGATGCATTTTAAGGTGCATAAATAGGTTTATTCGATAAATGGTAAAAAAATTGTGATATTAGCTTAGGAACGCCTTGGTCCAAGGTCGAATCCGCTTGGCAGCGGATACTGAAATCCTGAACCATAGGAAGTCTTTTTTCGTCATCAAAGGGCATCAATAAGGCCGGTCACACGATTCATTGGTTAGTTTTCACAAGCTGTTTACCTCGAGGCCACTCAATCCTAGAGAAAACTGTTCAGTTACCATGTATTACTTTAGACCATGTAGATCTGCAACCCCATTGTGTGATTTACCAAACGATGAAAGCTAACTAAAAGTCTATTCACTGCCCTCCTCCGTGCAGCGCATTCCCTGAAAACAGTTGAACGGAAGACAAAATTGACCGAATTCAGTGGGGAAATGTTACATTTATAACGACTTATGTAGTTTCAGTCGACCGTATAACACTTCAAGTTAATGCTCAGGAGATGAGCTTGTTGGGAATTACTAGTGGTATACTCACACTCTTGGTGGGATAGAACAGAGACTATACGCTAAATGAGTGAATTCAGATCGAACGAAAGCAATTCTCTCATTCGTTTGGTGAGCGAGGTCCCGTGTGCGACTGATCCCTTCCCAGTTTAGTTGTGACCTATCATCCACAAGAAACCCGACAACCGACCAGCGTCGCCGATTCTCCCCCTCTTTCCTGAATGGCTATGTCGCCTGTCACCAGCCCAAGCAGGATCTAGCCATGTAGACCGTGATCTTGTCCACCAACCAAGTTTCGAAAGCACAGTTTCCTATAATCCGGTCTTTTTTGTTCCTAGCAAAGAAGTCTGGAGGAATATCTCATAAATCATCATACTTTAAAGCTTGAGAGTATATTTGTGACACTTGTTCAAACATATTGTTGAATGGGAGCCAATAAACGCTGACTTGCATTGCTTACCAGCTTACGCCTAAAAGCGGTTCATGTCACTCGTGTCTTGTGTTGGTTTGCCCACCGGCCAGTCAGTCAATGAGTGTCATATTTACCCATGACTGGACTGTTCGCTACAGCAGATAGCTGTGTTCCCTTCGCGTGATTGGTTGGTTCTCCTATTGATTTGTGTCGCACCTCATTTGTGTCAGTTCTGCAACAACACACGAAGTTCCCGACTGATGCCCTTTGGTTCATCCCCCAGGTCACTATAATCGGGAGGGGGAGGAGTCACAATACGTGGGCAGTTCTCAACAGTTTTGACCTCTAGAATTACCCGCTGTCCGCTCCAACAACTGCACCCTCCATTCCAGTATGTTGAGCTGTCCGACTGAATCATCTCGAAGCATTTCTTGTTAACCCAAGCGTATACACCTACTGACATACGACTTCAATACATTTTAAACCATACATAGGATAAATATCATTTTATGAGCTTCACAACACTGCCTCCCCTTAACAGAATTGGCAGCCGGTGGATACGGCTCTAAGCCTATCAGTGCCGCAAATCCAAAGGCCTCTGCGGAGACTTACTCCAAGCGCCGGTGAAACCAAACACTATGACAAAATAACCGCCTTGCTGATACCAGGTGAAAGCAATCCAATCAACAGCTTATGCATTCATTTGCTGCGTAATTGGCTCGTGTATGATCCACTTTTCAAAGCAAATCTAATGAAACCAGTAGTTGGTACAATAACTAACTAAACGGGAGGTTGCGAGTTCCAATCCTCCTGAAGATTCGTGAGATACACGCTGTTGGTGACTCCCAGTGAAGACGAAACAGCTGTGCACTGCTTCTTGGATGGATTGATTCCTCCTACAGGATGGAACCTTCACCAAAGAAAAAATTCCAAGTTCGGAAATTTCATCACAGAGCGGGCTGGCGATAATAGTCGATGCAGTTCAAACTTAGAGAAGTCTGAGAATCTGGTGGGTGTGCACAAATTTTCACATCTATCTCAACTGAACATAGACACAAGAATGTGCAGTAAAGTAAGTTGGCTAAATTCGTGATGCACTACTCATAAGGTTGCTGAAAATTCTTCGACAGCCCACGACCGGTTTCGCCCTTCCACTTCGGACTCATCAGGTAGGCGCAGTCCCTGAGTTTCCGTCAACCTTATGTTCTACTTGAACCCAAATTGGTTGTATGCTCTTCAGGGCAATCTAGCTCCCGCATTAGAGACGCCCTCGGGAGATAATGGTGTTTGGGAAAACAACTAACCGTACATCTGATGCAAACGATACGATGCCCGAAATGAATGGTTTCCACTAACAGTAATTCTTTTATCACATCGCTTGTATTTCGAAAGAACCTGTCACGATTGGAAAGAAACCGTTGTTCACCACAATTGCGGAATTTTTATCATCAAAAGCCTCCATGTGGTGGTGAAATTCCACGATCCTTCCGGTGCAGAAATTTCATGGCAACTAAGACACATGGTGGGAGTTAAGTGAGATTTAGTGTACAGCTCATCTGTACACACCGAAAGCTATCGCGCCTTCTGAATCGGTTGGAAGCTGCCACCAGACATAAGATCCTACAATCAGACCAATAAGAGACGAATGCAGTAAGGATGTAACACACCGACTTACAACGCATACTTGATATACGCGGCTCTATTCTGGTGCCACGATTCTTGTCAGAAACAGTCATGTGTTATCAGCAGAACGTCGTAGTTGGCTGGTACCAACCACCATTTCATTTGAGGCGTAAAGAATTCTTGTTTATGCTGATCGCCTGAAATTTACTTTTGTTTCAAGTCTTCCAAATCTCGTTCTCAATAGTCAGTTCGTTCACAGTAGATGTGGCCCTAAATCTTGTTATACCTGTAGAAAACAAACAAGGTGATGACAATTGATTTTTCTTTGAGCTTGGTTGTCCATACCCTTAGATTTTCGCTTAGATGAGTCAACCTGAATTGCATTTCAGTACGCTGTATGCGATGAGCCAAGGGTGAAACATCATGAACCGCCCACACTTCCATTGCCAGCACAGGACGATTTTGAAACACTGTCAAATGAGGGTCCACAGACTAACCAACCGACCGAATTAGAGTGATGCAGATGGACAGTGGAGCAGATGAAATGTTTCAATGGAGGTTCCGTCCTATGAGTGGAACCAATCTATGATGAAAAGCCGACAGGCACTGTATAGTTGTTTCGTCGTCACGAGGAATCATCAGCAGTGTGCATCTCAAGAAACTTCAGGGAGTCTCGAACATTCGAACTCCGGGCTGGTAGTTTGAACACGATCGCCTAAAACGCAGTGCGATTAGCTCAAACCTAGACTGCATGTAGCGTCACGTATTCTCCAATCACACAACTTACACCACTTGGCTATTAGTGTTGACTGACTCCTCAAGTGACGACCTTAAATGGAAGCTTCTCTCATCGGGCGAATTTTATTCTTCCTCTGAGCTACTTATAGATTGTCGGTAGTGTGGGTAGATTCGGGGGATTTTCAATGGGGCTTTCCCACTGGAAGTGAGACCAACCTTTGCTAAAAAGCCGAGAAGCGCTGTCTGTCTATTTCTTGCTTCTAATGGCCTACTCATGCAATCACGTGAGAACACGAAGATTTGTTGCGAAAGATGGGGCCTGGTTAGTACGGCTGTAAAACCCTCATGCCGTGAGTAAGCTTGAAGGTCACTTACTAAACTATTCAAAAGTCGATCCCGAAGAGTAGAGATGGTTTGAGTGTCCCACTGTTAATCACATTTGAGTCTCAGGTAGGGGCTCTGGTGAACTGTAGAATTATATGAGTTTCCGGTTGTGAGGGCGGGTTATGCCTCGAAACGTGACCATAGCCTTCGGTCCGATGGCACCTGGTTTTTTCCTTGATAATAACGAAGCTAAATCCCAGAGATCAGACTTTCAAGCCAGCTGGAATGGGGGGGGGAGTTTTGGATGCACCTAAAATCTGGAAATCTGAAATGTTTCAAAGTTATTATGGATACTTTTCTTGACAAACTGTGAAAGAGTGAGGACCTAAAAACGACCAGGTTGATATTGCTTATCGTAAGACATTCTTTCGTCATGCTATGTCGTCGTCAGTTAAGTCAAGCCAAGTCGCCTACAGCAAGTTTCGAGCAGTTTTCAGTAATCAGCTAGAATGTTGCAGACTTTCTCTTGTTTGTGTACCTTAAGTCTCCCCTTAATGTTTCCTTTCAATTCCTGTCTGCATCGAAGTCCGCTTAGTCTGGTGTTGGTTGTCTCTGTCAGCTGCCTATCCGTCTATTGGTTAGGCAAGTCGGAAACTCTTCCGCACCTATCCTGACACAATTTTCTGACAGTCCTGTCTCGAGCCATGATAGACGTTGAGAATAACCGTTTTTTTGTTCATCCTACTCAGTTACGTCGGATGAAGTTTCGGATATGCACTTCTCTAAACCTCACTCGAGACAACGCGAGGAACTCGGTGTGGAGCTTGCTGAAATCGATTTGAGAGTATCGTGTTTACATGATTCCAAAGGGCAATAAAAAAACTCCGCTTGGTGGTTTGACCAGTCACATGATGTGTGGCCTTCAAAACTGAGCTGTGGGTGCTGGACATCTGTGCTGGTCGTATGCGATCGTGCTACGTGCACCCTGTTCACTTTGTTCTCATTCTATTTTAGCGGTGGCATATACTAGTAGTCTGGTTACATGTCTGCTAAGCTTTGATGCGGAAACGGCTGCAAATTGGGATGCGTTTTTATGTCTAGTCTGTAGTACGAAACCCGTGTGTTACGTATGTGCTCCACGATGAAGCTGGAGTTCACCAGCACATGACAGCTGCTGAGGATGTGAATTCTACAACTCAAGTGAACAATCAGCTTCGATTGCTGAGGATGTGACCTCTACAACTCAAGTGAACAATCAGCTTCGAACTGCTCACAGGGCTGCAACTGTGACGTTTAGTATCATTTCTATCCCAATATGCTTTAGGTTAGAATAGGAACTCACCACGCGAACGCGCACACTCTTCTCAAGGATTGATGCAAACGGGAAAACCCGTTCTCATCGAAATTATCTACTGATCGTGTTGAGCACGCATCTCGTTGAACAAAAGCTCAAGGACAGTTTTTATCCCGGAATTTTAACAACTAATAAATCTGGTAAGCACTAATCTCCCTCCGAAAGGGGATATTCTAGTCGAGAACCAGATAAACTATCCCCATCATATGGCCATTGTAGTCGGGTAGCAACGTATACCTTTTCTACTGGATTGCGAAGCCAGTTATCGTCCTGTACAACCAAGCACCGTCTACGACGAAAAATGTGGCTCTAGAACAACGTGTTTCTATTATTGGATGCCCCTTTAGTCTGGACAAGAAAAAAAACATGCTGTCAACTTGCCTAAAATACCAGGATTCACCTGAGACATTACACATCAAACCGAATTCGTTATCGACTACTTCCTTTTGCCGTATAATGCACACAAAATTGAAGAATTTTACCCTATTTTGTGAGACCTGTTGTAATTTATCACTTGAATTACCTGAATGAAAGCTGGTTTGGGGGTAGTTCTGTTCAAGTGCATTCCCAATAAGTTTCTATAACAATGGTGTCGGAATCGGAGTAGTGGACCGACGGTCCTTTATTCAAATCTTTTAAGGACAGCGCACCAAATTTTTCGCAAAACAAATACCATTGTATCGGTCCGAAGCCATGGGATCACCTGCGGGCAGGTAGTGGGGTAAACGCCTTAGTCGTTTGGGTTTTTTTTACCTGAAAGTAACACACTTTGTGGAACAGTAACTGGCTATCAGTTCCTTTTTTACCTCACAACAAGTTGAAAAAGGTGACCTAATAAGTCAGCGTCTCATTTGGTTTGGACAGCCGAACAGTATTTCGTACTGTATAGTAAATCAGCGTCCAACTACACTGGTTTCCACGACTCCATTCTCCTTGAGATTCGCATCAGCATCACTTGGGGAGATTCATCCGAAATCAGTCACCACTCGCGCGATGCACAGTAGGTTGATTCCCCAACTAATTGCGACTGAACCAGTATGTTGGAAGCCAATAACCAGGTACAAAATATCATCTCCCTAGACCGCAGAGCTCTTGTTTTGTCCTCAGTCGGAGCCTCTGTGAAGGTTGTTTCCCAGTGCAATTTTCGTCAATTATACCTTACTACTAATGAGTAGATTGGGTTTTGCGAGTCCCAAACAAGGTACGCGGCCCCGAACCCGCGCAGCACATCCACCAATGAAACTGGTTCCTATACCAAATACACTAGGTCCGTATCGGTATATATTTTGATGTTTCATGAGCTTTCATCATGACTGTGCTCGCTGAGTTGTGTAACGCTCCATCAGCAGCTGAGTTACTACCAATGAATCGTAGGCTGGTGTCTATCAGTGCCATTTGTTTTTTCATTGGGTGGGTAGCACCATTACTTATTCAGAGACAATTCCACCACCAACAAGGCCTCTTGTCTTATGTGTTATCTGTCTGTCTCATAGACCACACGGGTTTTCCAATGAAAGGCGTAGCAAAAACTCCATGAGTCGAAAACTCCCAGATTGTCGTTGCATGCCTGGAAGCGCTCTTGATGTAGTTGCACAGTTGTCTGCATATGCCTGTGGGCTGTGTTCCATGTTGTAACCTGGACTTGTGTAGAAGTACAAAATCATGCATACAAGGTCAAACTGAGCAACCGTACATGGCAGAAAAAGCTGACAGTGGAGAACTGTTTTTGAAGCGGAATCCCCATCGACATCAGCACCATCACCAGTAGTATTGTTATTATTGTTAACACAATCACCATATAAGTGATTACAACATATACCCCATGCTCACATTCCTTGTGGATTCACTACTGTTAACCAGGAAAAGTATGACGACGTTTCCAAATGTGGGTAGCCCGAGTGCGTCGTTTGGCTGTTGTTTTGTTCGTCGAGGCTGGTAACTGGACTCCATACGTTACTTATCAGTCGAGGAGAAATCGGCCCAGCTTGGCAGACAAACCAGGCCACCTAGAAGAGTCATTTCAGATGCAAAGCCGATCAATGATAAAGCCGCGAACTTACTGACCGTAAGGTCTTTGGTTCGAACCCAACCTCAGCATCTCGACTGTTCCTCTCTAGGCTATCTCAGCCCTCGTGCTTTCTTCGGGGGACACGACAGCTAGGCACCTAAAGAGCGTTACAGCTGAACGACTGTTATTTTTTATTCTGTGCTTCTTCATCCGTTAACCACCATTCGCTAGAAAACCTTGTCCTCTAGTCAACCTGCAACAGTTTTGTCTTTGCAGGACTGTGCATGCTTGTATTATGCGTCGGAGAACGGGTTATCGCCATGGAAATGTAGATGAATCCTTTTAAAGCTAACAAACTTGATAGAACTAATACGCTTTGTCTGGTTGTCAAGTCTCAATCAATATTTTAACCTGCAAATTCCGTGGAAGACCTGTGTGAGTGTCCGTTTCTTCACCACTGTTTCGGAATGCGGTTAGCTACTTCGCCAAGTGGTTGTATGGAGGGATCTTCTAAGAATGGATCAGAGAATAATCTGTTGTGTATTTGTAAACAGTGTTTCTACATCTTTTTCAGGGGAACTCACATCCAGCGGTTTTCGTCACCTGGCCAATCGAGTAAGAGGGATCCTATGCAACCTACATGGGGACCCTCCAGTATAGATGAATATGTTGCTGAGGCATGCAACTTTCACACCTTGCAAGTTTCAGTCTCCGAAACATGTCAAGCCGTTGGTTCAACAGGCCAAGCTCCCTTTGCAACGTTCCAAAGTGTGATTAATGCTCGTTACTTCTGTACGCCATCTGAAACCAGTTAATTAGATCTTGGTTGACACATGGTGCGATTTGTAAACCACACACGCAAGGCTGATCGAATTGCTAATAAGACCGTAGATAGACAGAGACCACTTGTAAAGTTATTTGTTCAAACATTCTTTATAGTGAATTCCACGCAAGATTGAATGATTCGAGCCCGTTGTTTGGGTGTGTTCTCAATTCCTAACACATACCACTGATTGTTAGCTCAACAGTTCTTCAGAACTGATTTTCCGCTTACGAACCGCTTGACCGTGCAAACAACACAACTGAGTACACTCAGTTGTTCTGGGCTGAGATTCAGTCAACCTGTACTGTTCTGACCCAGAATCCTGCTCAAATTTGACGCGTAAACAGACGGAACAGATATGGTCTTTTTGGGGCTGATATCAACTTTATAATCGTACTAGGAAAACGCTTTCCTATTAGGGCCAGTTGTCTCCAGGATCCTCAAGGAGAACTGTGCATCCGTAAAGAAATCCTGCATACTGAATCTACTGCACTTTTCACGCCCAAATTGATATACACAACTCCGTTTGTTCACACAACTGAGAGAATGTCACGAGGAACTCTTGAAACATCCGATCACATGATGGAGTGTACTGTGAAAACAGAGGACACGTACCTGCTACGCTTCCGTCAAAGAATCAAAGTCCAACAAGCCGAGTATTCAAAATCCAAGTGCAGTGTATCAATTTCTCACGAAGATGAAATCGACATGGGGAGAAGCATTTACACTATTTCAGGCCACGCTTGGGACAACCAACATTAGGTTTGGCTCAGTATGTCCGGTTTCTGGGCTCCCAGGTTGGTGCGTTGATCATCTTGTGTCTGGCCGAAATAGAGATGTTTTGTATCTCAAACCATGATGTCCACTGGCCCAGGAATGGTGTGAAACGGCATACTAATCTGTGTAGTCCATAAATGGGAACTGGGAAAAAAGGCTCATCGCTGAGCAACGTTCGGGCAGCAGCATCATTGGGAAAGTACCTTTCGCAGAATTGGAAACGACGAGATGAGCCATCAATTACAGGTTCTTGAAAGTGCCTTCAGGACCAGCCGCTTCATATTTTTCTCCGAATTTCTTTTCATACGGCACAAAATATCTTACCAAACAGCCACGCCTTTCCAAGTTCTTCGTCTTCCTGCCGGTTTTACCTCTCAAACGCGTTCCGTTCGTTTGAAGGGCGAAACCAGCTATGGGCTCTCGAAGAATTTTCAGCAACCTTATGAGTAGTGCATTACGCCTGTATATGTATCGCGATATCTCGAATATCGTACCAAATGAAACATGAGGTGGCCTGGTGCAGCACATTCAGTCGCCTGGAAACATCATAAACGAGAGATGCAGCTGGATTCCAGGTGAGTCTCTCGCAAAACCAAATTTGTTTGCAAATGAGTGCATTTTGTTAATTTCGTGCAATCTGGTTTCAAGTAGAACATAAGGTTGACGGAAACTCGGGGACTGTGCCTACCTGATGAGCCCGAAATGGAAGGGTGAATGCGGTCGTGGGCTGTCGAAGTATTTTCAGCAACCTCATGAGTAGTGCATTACGTATATACATGTATCAGGTTCTGTCCATCACACCAGCCAGTCCTATTTTAGCAAAGGCAGTAAGTAGGCTTCCGTACGCGAGAAACCTGTGCAGCGATTAGAATCCGACTACTACTGGCAGATTTTTCCGCATGTTTACACATGCACAGACATGTATGACCATTACTCACAGGTACTGTCCACTGGTAACCGCCTCTTGAGGAGTTGACTAAGTTCGTTGAACAAGGAACCTTCAAGGCCCGCAAGCAAAACACTGTGACGCTGGTTGCTGAGGTGTGCGACGCAACGATCACGTTGACAAGTTGATCAAGGTCAGTCAGCCATGTCAAGAGTACGTGGTATTGAATTCTCGCACAGTACACTGTAGTCGGTAACAAGTCAGTTTAAAGGCACTCTTTGTTCCGATTTGACGTGTCTTCTCTCTCTTGATGCATTCCAAGTCTGCAACATTTTCTGTAAGGCGTTGAGTATTCCCCACCGAACACACTCGCTTTTGTGATTACTAGAAAAGTTTGAGGGGTTCCAAACGAGTAAGCAGTTGAGGTGGATGTTTTGTCTACCTCAAAACGGGCTGCACCTCTTGCGTTTTACTGACTGGGTGGGGGACTGTCCAAAATGAGACACCTTTTTGATTGTAGATTGTGGGCCAAACAAAAGTTCACCTCTTTCGGAAGAAGTTGGTAGTCGGTGGATTTATTGCTGAGCGACGGTCCCCTCTTGATACAAAAGCATCTTCGAGCCAGGTGATGAGGTTACGAGGGTAGCTGGGTTTTAAAGCAGACTGCTAACCAATCACTAAATCTTTCGGCTAACACACTGGATCAGTGATGAATGTCGGTTAGTGCGGGTATTCAAGTCTTACGGCCGACGATGTGGGAGGATTTGGAGTCTTTTCCGTCGGGACTGCGTTCTTGATTCAGATGGTTTCCACTGATCATTCCTCCTGGGTGACATTGGTAACGGCTACGAACGCTTGATAAGCATTGTGAGTAAATCTCACTTAGACAGGATATGGTGTCATTCATCCTTCCATCAACGAATTCACATCACGTGGTGGCTAACTTCTCGAGTGACGACTTCTCAGCTGGAGAATCCGCTCACCTTGTGAATCTCCCTTTATTCTGATCAGCCATCGTGACCGAAGGGGTAACTCCATCAACTGCTAGCCGGGAGGCCGCGAGTTCAAAACATCCTGGAGAGGCGCTGACGATTCCCATCAGGGAAGAAACAACTGTACAGGGCTTATCGACTGTTCACAATAGGCAGCGTTTACTTACAGAACAAAATCTCTACTGAAAATTTCCAAATCTCCTCACCGTACCAATAACTTATATTTTTTGTTGATGAATCCTTTTCGTTGATATCCCTACACCGCCACGTTTCAGATCGTCTAATCTCGCGCCGTTATTCACACGTTCATCAGTTCTACGCTTTTTACGCTGTGTACACTGGGAATCTTGGCGATTTGCACCATTTGGGGCATCAGTCACTGCGGTTGGAATTGTAGTCCTCGTGTGTCGCGTGTTCTGTGCATGCTCAGTCATTGCTGAGTCACTGAATGACGTTCGATAGTCATCTGCGTTTCTCGGCGGCCTGTCCGTTTTTTTTTCTTATTCTCACCGATTCTGGTGTGAACTTCTCTGGTCCCCTGTCTCATATAAACCTCGTTGCATTTGATTAGGTAAACACAGACTTTGGTTCAAGTGCCCGAGAGGATACCTTTCAATTGCACCAGCGCTGAGCAGAGTGTCTCCCTTTTTGAACGCCACTCTTTTGTTAGGCAGCTGTAAATCCAGCAACTGTTTACAAAAATTTCCTGAAATGAGCATTTATTAATGGCTCCTAAACTTTTCCAGTCGACCGAAACCACTGGCTTATTTATTATCAGAGGAAAGATTGCAGATATCGAAAAGTGTATTCAATCTCAGTCAGCGGTGACGGCCTGACGAGCCCTCAGCAGGCATGGACTGTTCGAACCAGCACGAATCCGAAGACCATTCGTGGCCAAGCAGTAAATGATGCTTCCAGCTTATTGCCAACTTGTGATGTCTCGCCAGTATCACTCGCGCAATCACTACCGTCGAAGATGTCGTTTGTCCAGTCACTTTCTAGATCATCTTCGCAAATAAGTTGGTTGAAATGCCTCCACCGGCTGGCGAAATGCACTCACTCGCAGGTTATCTTGGTGTTAGTGAAAGGCTCTGGAGCATGAAGGTCGCCTCACGAGTAGTGTGGTACGTCAACAAAATTTTTATACAATCTCTCGAATATCGTAGCAACTGAAACATGAGGCAGCCTGTATGCAGCACATTCAGTTGGAGAATACCGTAAATGAGAGATTGAGTTGAGCCTCCTGTGAAAATCAAATCAATATGCAAATGAGTGTATTTGTCGGAATCTGTCACGAATCTGTCACCTTACCGTGGTGTGACAATCTGTGTGGCCCCGTGACCCGTTGAGATATACTGGGTAGTAGCCGCCCGACACTCACAGAGTCTCTCATACCAGGTTGGTCAATGGTCAGAGGTCTGACCAACGGTATCCTGGCCCTCTAGATTGAGGATTAGAGCTTGTGGCGAATCGTTCTGTAAAAAATGAAATGACATGCATCTCCCGCCAAACACTGCTGCCTTGCAGTCAGGCTTTTGAGCCAAGGGCTTTGGGTGAGTACCCCAATCATCCGCCTGTCTAGGTGTGGGCGCCCTGGCAGCATCCCAGCCTACGTGCAACCATGAATTGCACACATACAACTAAACTCAATCCACATCGGCCGTCGCGTGATGCCATCAGCCGGGTGGTCTTACTTACTGCATACAGCAGGGCCGGTAAGCGAACATATGCTACTGCTAATGACTCCCTTCCTACACTTTCACGTTCTCCGTCTTCCACCCTCCCCCGCCCAAATTTTAATATTCTCTCCGCAGGTCCCAGCACTAGGCTGACCATATTGCTCGCCCTGCATCTGCAGCTGCTGTACGTCCAACTTCAGTTACAACCCTAAACACTTCGAAGTCTGTTTTCAAACCCCGAAAACCCGTCTACTCAGCCGCCCTTAAGGTTCGTACACTGAAGCAAGCAGGACAACAGGTGGCTCTTGTTCGTAGGCTGGATTCCTTCTGCATTGATGTACGTTGTCTGTTAGAAACAAGAACGCAGGACGCAAGTACTGTAATTGAACTGACTGCCCCCTCGCTCTCTTCCAGATTCCGGATGCGCAACTCTGGTGATGCAGAGGCCGCTGCAGCTGAATATGTTGAGTTGGGTGTTATATTGAGCGACCGAGCGAAAATGTTTCTACTTGATTGGATACCTGTTGATATTTGCCTCTGTGTGGTTCGTTTGGCAACGTCAGCTTACGCTCTAATAGACTGTAGCTTTGAGTCTGCCAAATACGTTTGCTATCACATTTTAGGTGCTCTTTTTAACAACGAACTAAAAGCTCAGATATCGTTGTGGTTGCTGGTGACATGAACGCCCAGATAGGCAGACTAAAAGCTGCTGAGGCCCGATTGGGTGGTCGTCGTGGACTGGACATGAGACGCACGGACAAAGTGGATCGCTTACTTCAGATGTTTGCTGATCACAGACTGTCCCTTTGCAGTACGAATTTCCGGAACAGCGGAAATCGCTTGACAACGTGGTGCCCACCAACAAACTAGCCCCGAATCCAACCAGACCACATCGCCGTCAACTATGGTTGGCGAGGGTCAATCACCGCCTGCCGTTCCTTCTGAAACACCAGCGTGGACTCCGCCCATGCACTTGCACGCTGCTGCTTTTCATTGCGCTTTTCAGGTGTACGCAAACGCGCACACCTCGCTTAGCCATTGAGAAGCTGGTGGACTCAGAAGTCAAACGAAAGTATCAGAACCAGCTCCTCGAATGCCTGCCGGACGGTACGGCCTCGGGTATAAACGGCCACTGGAAAAAGATATCCAAAGCGCTACTCAGAGTCGGAACGTCTGTTTGCGGTACAGCCCAGCCAACCTCATCCAAACATTGGATCTCTGATAAGACCGTGTCTTTGCTGGAGACCCGGCGACAGATTCCCCCTGGCCGCCACCACAACTCCACCCGACGCATCATCCGACGCCAAGTGAAACTGAGTGTCCGTGCAGACCGAGAAGCTTGGTGGACCCGAAAGGCCCAAGAAATGGAAGATGCAAAGAATGCTGGAAATGTGCGCAGGCTGTTCCATTTGATTCGTTCGACTGGTCCTCGAAAACCTCTTGTCAGCGAAATAATCAGAGACCAAAATGGCTCCCTGATATGCAATAAAGCAGAACGTCTGGACCGCTGGGCACAGTGCTTTGAACAGCAATTCAGCTGGCCACCTGCTACCTGCAATCCAGAATCCTGGCCTTCAACAGAAAGCCTGACCGTAAATATGGAGCCGCCTTCAGCCTCAGGAGTGTCCGAGTGTATTTCCCTACTCAAGCGTCATCGTGCTGCTGGTTTTGACGATCTTCCACCTGCTCTTTTCAAGGATGGCGGTGGGCTCCTCAGCCAGTGCCTGTCTAGCCTATTTGGGTCTATCTGGGAGAAAGAGACCGTCCCAGACAACTGGGGTGAATCGATAGTAGTGCCCATTTTTAAAAAGGGTACTCGCCATGAATGTACTAACCGTGAAGATGTCAGTTTGACTCCTGTTGTGACAAGGCTGTTGGCGTCACTGATTCCTCATCATCTTACGATCGCACGCGAAACCTTGACTCGTGAGAATCAAGCGGGATTTCGATCGGGTAGAGGCTGCGTTGACCACATCTTCACACTCTTCACACACTTCTTAACTACACTGTAGGGTATACCCTAGAAGTTTGTAAACGTAATCCGATCCTAATATTCAAATACTTCTGGTCTGGTGAGAGTGTATGGTGAGCTCTCCAAAAGTTTTCCTACAAAGAGTGGTGTCAGCCAAGGATGTCCACTCTGTCCATTCTTTTTCAACTTCATCATTGATGAAATAATGAGGCGAACGCTGGACGGTCTTCAAAACCCCGCTGTTCAAATTGTTGCTAGTGTGATGTACGCAGACGACATCGCCCTCATCTTCGAAGACCAAAGCAAACCACAAGCCTTGTTGAATAGACTGACCAACATCATACCCTCTTTTGGAATGCACCGTACACATTCAAAGTGCAAAGTTATGCTTCAGAACGTGCAGTCTCCGAATATATCCCTTACAATTCAAAGAGAATCACTGGAGTTTGTAGGGAATTCTACATACCTCGGTAGTTGTATCAACTCTGACGGAAATGTGTCTGATGAAGTCAGTGCAAGAATCTCAAAGGCCCGAATCACGTTTACTAATTTGCGTCACTTGTGGCGTCAAAAGGCATACCACTCAGTCTCAAGGGTCGCGTGTACCAGACTATAGTAAGGTCTATGTCTTTGTGTGGCTGTGAGACGTGACCTCTGTGGCCAGATGACGTCAGGTCTCTTCGGGTTTTTGACTACCGATGCCTCAGCAGCGCTGCTGGTTTAGGATGGCTTCAGCGGATTAGTAAAGAGGTGAAGAGAAAATGGGTATTTGGTTGTACAATCGCGGAAAACATCTAGCACCATTAACTACGATCAGGTGCTACGCAATCCGAAACACAGTCAAACGAGACGAATGTTGTTCTCGGTGCCTACTTCAGAATGGCGCAAACCGCAAGGTGGACAAATGTGACTTAGTAAAAGGGTGCGAAAGGGATTACGAAGAATCTGGTTGTTATTGGTGTTGTACCCTCCCAGGATGGGGTCCCCGTGACCCGCGTGCACATGGCTGGAGACGTTGCAAGAAATGCCAGTCGATCGATGTCAGTGGCGTTCGTGCTGTCAGTTTCTTTCCAGATTGTCTGATTGAGCGCTTGCAGGTGTGGGCACATGAGAATTCTTGCGACAGCCAGAACCAGTTTCCCTCCCTCACCCAATATTTTCCCTCCTTTCCACGCTAAGGCTTTAAGTATAATGAAGCAATGAAGTATCAGTGTCAACACAGATGCTTCTGATCCTGATGATGATGATGATGATGATGAGGATGATGATGATGATGATGTTGATGATGGTGATGATGATGATGATGAGGATGATGATGATGATGAGGATGATGATGATGATGAGGATGATGATGATGATGAGGATGATGATGATGATGATAATGATGATGATGATGATAATGATGATGATGATGATAATGATGATGATGATGATGAGGATGATGATGATGATGAGGATGATGATGATGATGAGGATGATGATGATGATGAGGATGATGATGATGATGAGGATGATGATGATGATGAGGATGATGATGATGATGATAATGATGATGATGATGATAATGATGATGATGATGATAATGATGATGATGATGATGTTGATGATGGTGATGATGATGATGATGAGGATGATGATGATGATGAGGATGATGATGATGATGATGAGGATGATGATGATGATGATGATCTATGGAGGATCAGCAACGACGATTTTACGAAGCTTTTAATGAATTGCGGACAGGTTTATCTTCCGCAGTACATCAACACTTGTTGTAATGAAATAGCTGTAGAAAGCCAGATACAGTATTTAGCAGAGTGTCAACGCCGATGTTGCTGTCTCTGATGATGATGAGACGTCCAATTTGGGTTCAAGTAGAACATAAGGTTGACGGAAGAGGTCCACCTGATGAACCCCAAGAAGGGTGAAACCAGTCATGGGTTGTCGAAGAGTTTTCAGCAACCTTATGAGTAGTGACTCGCGTCTATACAATACTAATCCTATTCAGGCGAACGAGTCCCGCTTTCGTACATAACGCCATATTTCGAACAGCTTTCAGCTGCCTTGTGAGTAGTCTCCTCCCTGAAGACATGCTGTGATACCTCGGATATCGTACCAAGTGAGACATGAGGCAGTCACTTTGCGACACTTTCATTAGCATAAACGAGATATTCAGTTGAGTCACTCGTTAGCATCAATTTATTTTGAAATTGAATGAATTTCGTCAGTTATCTACAATCTAGTGTTCAAGTGGAACATAGGGTCGACGGAGACTCGGTTACTATGCTTACCTGATGAACCCCAATAGAGTCGAAACCACTGATGGGCTGTCGGAAGTTCTCCAGCAGCCTTATGAATGGTGTGTCGTATCTCCTCGAGTATCAACCAGTTCTGCTCTCGTGTTTCTACTGCTGGAACAAAAAGTGCCGTCCACACTGCATCTCGGTGCCATTCTGGGGGCACAGTGCCTTATTTGGATTTCACTTGTGAAACCTGGAGTTTACTACATTGGGAAGAGAGTGAAGCTAGGTGAACACGAGTGTTTCATTCTCAATCGTATCGATCGAGGACCCTTTAGACAGTGTTTTCACCTTGAAAATGCTAAGCACGGTCACTGGTAAAGTACTGAGGGTTGATAGAGAACTGCCAAAAAATTTCCATTGTCTGCTGACGTCACCGTTTTGATTTATTTGGCATCTGGAATCCCGTAACCATTTTGCTTCAGTGTCTGTTATCATTCTCAGTGTTCTGTCAGTAACTTCACCGTATGCGACTGACTAATACCGTTTTCCTGTTGTCCACACTCGTTGTCCCAGCTCTTGCCTGGATAGTTTGCCCATGAACTTGATTCGAATGCTGGACACCGATCGATTGCAGCGAGCCGCGTATATACTTTATCGATCTCACAATCATACCACACCAAAACACCAAGTCACTGAAGAATCTCTGAAATTTACCAAAGCAACTCCACGGAAGACTGATTCCTCCTGCCTCTGCAGTTTCACATGGTTTTCCTCGCTCATAAACAACGAGCATCCCCCTTGTCCGTTGTTCCAGTTCCCGTCCTGTATACGTGTGCACACCGATGACTCACCAAATACGAGGCACAACAGCCGGCCACGCCCTGCGCTTGCTGTTGTTCATTCCCGGCTTGAAGGTCACCCACGTGCCATTATCATTATTCGTATCCAGTGTCACACATCTTTCATGGTCTTCAATCGCTCCACACCCTCCAGACATCATGCATCCTACACTTGAGACAAAGGTTTTATCGATCTGGCTGGCTGAAGCGAGCTTGGTTTGGACAATTCATGTTCTCCTCCTCACGTGACGATAAACAGCCACCCCCATCACCACTAGTGGTGACCCTAAATAACCCCAGGATGAGCCGAACGCCCCACTACAGATAAACAATAGGAGACGAAGTGGGACGCACAAGTAAACCCGCAGGTGGCGGCGAATGAATCAAATGCACATGCGCAGGGTTTGTCAAATCATTTTGAAAATATAAACATAGGTGGAACAAGCAGGAATAAAGCGGTTGCAATAGGTCACAACTAGAGTCACAAGAACCAGGAATAATGGGACCGTCCGGTCCAGCTAATTGTCACTTTATACCTCCCTCCTCCCCCAACTTAAAAAGAACATTACACAATGAAAGTAGTCTTGAATATTTCGGCCCAAAGGTATTCTGACGCCGAACAGTTCCCTCTCGATCGTTTCAGATAAACAAAGTATAAACCATTCCAAAAACTGTCAGACTATATAGGATACATTATAACATCTGAAAGTCGGTGTTTCATGATATAAAAATGCACATTATTAGGGGCTTAATTAGAAAGAAAGAATGAAAAGCCTTTGTCGGCAAAACTCAGAAATGATAACAGTGACTTCAGACTGAATATTTTGCGGGATGATGAAAGTGAACTAACCAAGTAATGTATCATTTATCGTGACGACTATTCACAGGACTATTCACTATTCATGATGATTATTCACACCAAAAACAACCCTATTTTATCTCCTTTGAGTAACGATACCTCCAAGGTCAACATCTGATTTCGTCATTCGTTGGTTGACAAATGGTTGTGAGGATGGTACACTGGAACGACAAAGAGGATTTCAGCATCTCTCAGTACTTCTATTTCAGTTACCCTTCTTTTGTCTCACAATCCAAAACTCTGCCCGGGAGAGACTTAAAACTGATCACTTGGCTTTACGGCATGAGTATCCTTCAGATCTGTGGACTAATAAGGCTTGCTTTCCGATGAGTGCCATCACCTCACTGAGGTTTTGTCCTGAAGAAAGGATTTTAACCCAACCAACCCTCCATAGAGAAAAATCCAACTGCCTGATACGAGTTTCGTGATGGAAAGGAATTTTTCACAGAATTTAGTATGTGATCAAACATCTTTTTGTCAGCAATGCAAATGCGCTAGTTATAGACCTATTGTATGAAACAAGGTGTGCACATAGTCTGAGCTGCTTGAGTAAGTGTACCCAAGCGGGGTAAGGTAGTGAGCAGCGATGCTCGCGCTAGGGATTATGTTCACCTAAATTTGGATTAAATGTCCGAAGAATAGACATCCCAGGACCGAAGTGACCGGACCGAAATATCCGTAGGCGATGGGCCCGATGAGCGAACATGTTAAACGAGTGAGGTCCTGGTGTCGCTTTGGTCTCCGCCACGTAGCTCATGGAAGTAATTTAACCTGATCAATACTACCCCTACCTATACACTCATCTGCATACCAAACTGGTTTTGATAGGAGACTCATCTGGAATCCAACAGAATCCCTCGTTTAAGATGTTCTCAATCAATTGAATGGGCTGCACCAGGCCGCCTCAAGTTGATGGAGAACATAATAATAAACGAGAGATTCAGCTTAATCCCAGGTGAGTCTCCCCCGTCAAAACCAAATTTGTAGGCAGCTGAGTGTGTAAGTCGAATTTCATGCAATTCGGGTTCAAGTGGAACATAAGGTTGACAGAACCTCGGGGAATTCACCTACTTGCTTAGGCGCAAGAAGGGCAAAACCGGTCGTGGGTTGTCCAATATTTTTCAGCAACCCAATGAGTAGTGATTCGCGTGTATACAATACCAATCCTATTCAAGCGAACGACTCCCCTTTTCGTGCATAACGCCGTATTTCTTATCAAGTCGGTTTCCACATTTCTTTCTCTGTCTGTCCCTGTGCTGTCCCGAACTCACGGAAAAAGTCGTGTATGGTTCTCACCTTCACAGCATTGTACCCACTTCGTTTCGTGCGGTCAAACTAACGCATGGTTTTCCAGTGATTTATGTTGATTCCAAATGGGTATTATTTCGTCCATAATTTACGGCCACATGCTACGGTCGGTGCTGCTACGAGCAAATAACTGCAAATTCCAATTTTTCAAGGTCACTGCGTTGTTGGTGGTCTGTTTCGCTTTCATCAACTCGTGTGATATCCATAGACAAACCCATCCTAAAGGTTTGGAGTTTTGTGGCAGTCGGTAAGAAGTCTCCAACCAAATGGAGACGCAACTGATAGAAGTACTGCATTTGTACATCGTTGGAAGGCACTGAGTTTCCTAGTAGACCATGCCAGAAATGACTGAATCAAATGGATACTGACAGATGGGACAAGTTAGAACTGTTCGGTCCATTGCGTAGCTTAAGGAGATATGAAAACAGCACACTATCTTTAAGGATGCTGACAGTCCTGATGATGACGTTCACAGTAATGACAGTATTCCCACCTTACAAGCACTTTCTTGAATTTTGAGAGTTGAACAAATTCCAGTGATCTACAAGTCAAAACCTCCCGTAATACTCTACTTTGATGAAGGAATTTGCTGTTCGGTACTCTGCTGTTGTGGATACCGTTGACGAAACAAACAAACTACGAGCACCCGTGCGCCTGACCTCACATTTGTTACTGGACAGATCTGATTGCCTCGAGTTCCGTTCAGCGTTATCATTCCGGCGTTGCTTTCAGCTAGGGCAGGGTGTTGCTTAGTTTCTGTTATTTTCAGGTCACACTGAAATCGATTGGAAAGTCGTTGTATTCGCCTCTTGGTGCCGCTGTTATTGTTGTTGTTGCTTATATTGCTTGTGACGTATGCAGTGTATATGTTAAACGATCCTCGTTCGCCGGTGTCGCAATCCCCAGCATATTAGTACAATGTACAACTGACTGACAACCGGCCTTGGATCGGAACTAACTGACTGCTGGACTGTGCAGACTATAACACGAAAACCAGCGAGCCAAGTGGAAAACATGCTGCGGTTCATGCCCGTATTCATCGTGGACATCGCACCTGGTCGCTTATCGTTGACGGAGTAAAAAGACTTGCTAGCAAGTGGCATGAACGATCGGTCGTCTCAAGGAAGAACCTTCTCACGAAGCTGTCGGCTTGACTGTACGGTAGAAAAAGACGTGGTTGATTTCGGAATTGATCAGCTACACAACACGATCCAAGGACTCGCAGTTTAGGGGTCAACGGCCTTCTGCATCCAGCTCATAGTGCAAAGGACCTGGTACACTCAAACCTTTCAGTAACCTGTTATACCTTTTTTCTGAAAGTATACTGACAGTTCATACAGGACTAAAAAAAATGATGTCAAACGTTACACCAAGTAGCGCAGGAACCTGTTGGTAGAGTTGAGCTGCTCAGAATTTAATGCTAGTTTCAAACTTTTGATTAATTACAAGACAACATGAACGATTCTCGGTGTGAATAACTAAAGGGCATAGATACAAACATCATACTGGATGTTGTTACTAGAACTGACAGTCGGGTTATCGAATAAAAGCTGTTTTGGAATTGAAGAACTTCAATAAGTCTTTATCTGTAAAGCTTGAATTCAGAAGTAATTGTGGATACTTTTTTCACAGATAATTGGTCGGGTGACTGTTGAGCTGCCTGGGTCTTTGACCGTGTTATATCTGACTGCTGTCCACGCTCCAGTGCCTTAGGGACGGAAAAAGACTCGCCGACAAGGAGCACAACGACACAAAGTTGCAAAAAGTGAGTGCAGAAGTACAACGGCCTCGCGCCATCTTCTTAAAGGCGCTGTTTGACCTTGATCCAAGGCTGTCTCATCGGTGTTTAGTGGAGTTTTGAGTTTCGAGAATTCTGGGATAATCTTCAAAAATCTGACCTTCCTGCCGTTCAACGTAAGATTGTCGGCACGGATCAGTTTGAAAAGGCTCCACCACTTTTCCGGCGTGACCAATACGGCGTCTCGGTTGCAGCAGTGGATCTGTCTTGGGCGGTACTTGCGAACCAGTGACTCTTGGTGCTAGTCTTAGAAGATCGGAAGTTTCGCGCAACAGGTTGAGGTCTAATGACTGTTTCCCCCGCTTTTAGGATCTAACACTTAGTCCGCCGCAGCTGATTGACATGCCGTTTGCATATCAATGATTCCACCCGGACTCTATAGATCACCTGATCGATTCTTTTGCGAACGACTCCAACAGTCCAGTTTCGATGCCCAGGGCGATAGTCCCTCACAAGAACACGATTTCCAGACCGGAATGTTGGCTTTCCTGCCGTTGGTGTTGATGATTGACTCCATCTGTTTCGTGACCTCCGGCTTTTGCTGCATATTCGACTAGCTTTTCACGTCCGGCACTGACTTTCTTTATGCCCACGTCGATTTCACGCTGAACATTTGTGTTTTTTCTAGCGACAAAACCGCACAAAATGCCAATCACCACATTGCCAGCATGCCGACTAGGACTTTTCTCCGTTTGAATTTGCCGTCAATACGGAAAGCAGGGTTGGATAATGTTCTCTCCAACATGGCCGTGTCATGTTTGCGATTCAATAGGCGCTGGCACTCGTGAGTAATGGACTGCAGCGTTACCCCGGGAGACTGTTCAACCTTTTCCAATAGCCTCACTCTGATATCACTCTCTGAATATGACTGAAGGCCAAATATGAAAATAAGACACTTGAACTGGTCTTCAATCATGGTAGATAACTTGTTCACATTCAAGGTTGACTCTACCGGCATAAGTGATATAGTCTTCGCATTCATTTCCACAAGTTTCATACATTGGTAGCGAATATTAAACAAGGTGCTGCACGGTTTTGTCAAAACTGAGATCTCGCGTGTTCTTTGGCAGGATAAAGTTGGAATACCGTGTGTGTTCCGTTGTGCCCACCTTTCTGAATGATAAGCGTACTCTCCAGGCATCATCGTTGTGCTTCAGTTCGACTTGGAAAACATCTTCGTAACGCCTGAACTACGAACCGAAGATTAGGCCGGCATCAGGATCATAATGGAACTCTGTGATACTGTTGGCGATCGAGTGGACTGAATTTGCATCTGGAGCGGTATTTGGTGGCTGAATTTTAAGTTACTGAGTCAATGTCTCAGCAAACGTAGTTACGCCTCTTCAAACCGATTTTGTTGTTGCAGCAAGATTTCTTTCAACAATTTAGCCGTTATTGTCATGGTTCCGTGTGTTCGGAGCGTCGCCGACCTGTTATATCTGACTGCTGTTCCCGCCGGAAAAAGACTCACCGATAAGGAACACAACAGCTTTATTGCAAACAAGGGAGTGCAAAAGTAAGACGGCCTCGCGCTATATTTTGAATGGCGCTGTCTGACCTTGATCCATGGCTGTTTGATCGGCGTTTAGTGGAGTTTTGGGGGTCTCAGTAGGGTTCGGGTATTCTGGGATAATCTTCAAAATCTGATCTTTCAAACATCCAACTAAGTCCTATCTGGAAGGGACAGACTGCCTGACTGCTTCTAGCTGGTGATTTTCATAAGGAATGGGTATTGATCCAACTGGCAAATAAGGTAGTCGAATTTGAAGATTATCCGATTGTATATCTAGGCAGCAGATATCCCCCATCCCAAAGAGGAAACTGCGCATAGTGCCAACCGCAGTTAAGCACATCTTGACCTCACTATTGACCACTGCTCATACGACGACCATGCTATGTTTGACAGGATCAAATCGATCATCTGAGTACTGGCAAAGACTCTCAGCTCTGATTCTTCATTTTGCGCACTCTACCAGCTAGTTCAATTTTCCTATCATCTGATAGGCAGGTTGAGCCTTCGGACGGATAGACACAAGTACGCACATGGGTGTTGTGGCTGCACCATTGCATGGGGGTGTGCACCTGATTGTCAAAGGCAGACACAAGCAACAGAGTCATTCCTGCTATCTTTCGAGTGCAACAATGCACCAGTACAACTGAGTCAGGCGATCCAATGTGCACTGCTCACCGGCTCGCCTGGGAAATGTGTCATAGGCAGACCACATGAGCTGGACTTGGTGGCGAGCAGGAGCGGAAAGACTGAACTGCCGAAATTTGTCCAAGCTCGCTGGTCGAACAGTTGATAAGTTCCGGTGGGCAGAGCACGCAGCCAGAACGCGTTATCGTACGGCCAACTGTCCCGACGGCATTGGACGGAAGATGGCCTTCCGTTCCCGGCGCCATGAGTCAGACAAGCCCGTTAGTCGAAACTTCGGGTGAGACCGTCCTAACAATGAACATAAATGCATCATGGAGATCATAACAAGTAACGTGTTTTTTTCAGCAGGAAAATTCTGGGCTCTTTTAGAATCTTACAAGTGGGATTTGCCATATCTCGCTATGTGAAATCAATCTATGCGCAAGATTCTGTAGCACAAGCAGGTTTGGGCTTGTCAGTAACGTAGTGCACTAACAGGCTAAAGAAATAAAGTATATTTCATTCGGCCGAGTGCAGTCGTACCGATCCGATCTCGTGGCCGAAATTCGCAGTTTTTTGGCCTCAGCATTTCTCATTGTTGGTGTAGCATTAGTAAACAGACCTCAGCCGTAAATAGCTAAGGGGATATTGGAATAAATGAATTGGCCGCTGAAAATTCCAGGATGGGGTGCAACACCTGGAATTGGGGAATTGGATAGGGGAATTGCGAAGCCTGATCAAGGCTTTCGAAGTCATCAGCGCTCACACGAACATAACCCCTATCAGCATGTTCATTTGGATAGGACACAATTGTAACTAGGGCGAGATAGAGTTAACGATCAATGTTCTTTGCTCCTCAAGTGTCCACTCATAAAATTAGAGTAGACCCTAAAAAAACCATCCAGCTGTAGCACCTTTTCAATGCCTAACTGCCATGCCACCCGAAGGAAGCACGAGGGCTGGGATACTGTCAGGTTGCCCAAGCCTAGACAGCGGAAGTCGAGAGACAGAGGTCGGGTTCGAACCACGGACATTCCGGTTAGTAAATTCGCGCTCTAACCACTTGGGCCATCTCGCCCCTCTACCCTAGGTAGGTTGCTATGCTTCCTAATCTAGAGTGACACAGGAAGCGGATGGAAATATTATCTGGACCAGAGCAGAGTTCGCGGATGGTTTGCAAATCGGTTGCCAATTTTTCCCATGATGCTGGTGGACCGGATTTGAAGTACTCCGAAAGAGCATAAAATTTTCCACGAAAAACATGTTGTCATGTTTTCCTTGAAACGCTTGCCACAGTTCAGCTGACGACCAAACCCAACTGACAGGATCACCTTCGATCCGAACAGATTCCAGTGCGATGGTGGCAGCTGGCTGTCCGCCGTCGCGCACAGCCAACTTACAATGCACGACACTTATCGATCGATAGGCTGTTGAGCTCGCTTTCCTCATGCCTGGCTGTCTGTCCGCACTCCCTTCTAAGTCAGCATACTGCTTGGTCAGGCTCATGTGATCTATCTGTGTTGCATCTCTAGGGCGAGCCGAAATGGTGTGCATTTTCGGTCCGTTTTCCAGTGCACCGTCGTCAGGATGGTTAAAGTCCCGTCTATCGGCCTATCACAACGGCTGTGGCACTCCATGAAATGGCGCATGCGGCAAAGGGGGGTGCGCACGTGTGCATAACCGTGAGGGATTGCAAGGTGCCGGACAAACGTCCGGTTCAAAGTGATCTGAGAGGAATGAACGTCAACCTTTGTCATACCGCGACCCTCTGCTGTTGGACATAAAGATCACTAAGCCTACTTGTTGTGGCACTGAATTCGATCATCAGAATTTCACCACGGAAAGAGAAATCGGGCTTATCAGATAGGAATATTTAACAGGCCCGGTTTTTTTACCGCACTCAGTTCATTTTTCTCTGCATTGCTACGTAAATGTGGAAAGCTCTTTCGAGTGACCTGTTGGTTCTTTCCACTCCTCACGCTTAGTTTGTAGTTCGAAATCCTTAGGTACAAGAGCAGGCACAAATCCACGTAAGTTTCTACCTCACCTATGGGTTGCAACAGGTGCTCACCCATGGTACTAACGTGTAACCGACATCCTAATCTCATTTGGCTTGCTGGTCGAAAGAGATTTTGCCGATTCGTTCCACTGCCATGAACTGACGAAGGTTTTGTGTCAAAAGTGAATCGTCGCCCATTGAAAAGAGCCTGTAGATGGCTCTTCAAACCTTTCTGAAGCGGTAGATCCTTTTGTTTAATGTCCTCACGTTTCGGCCCAGTTAGATGTGCATCACTGAATCTCGCCTATCCTCCAATCTGAAATGCTTAGACCCAGTAGACCACACAGACCGAGTAAGGTGAGAGAAAACCAGTGAAACTTCACACTGCTACCAAAGACCATACTGATGGTGTGCCATTCTGCAACTGTGATGCTCTGACGTGTAGCTTCCACTTGGTGGTACGGAAACCTGTTCGATGAAGCTGTCCATCCCTATTCTGTTGCATGCTGCCTGCTGCTAACGAGATGATTTTCCATAACCTGGTCTGGTAGCTATGATCCTGAAGCAACGTATCCTAGCGCAAGAGCTACATCAATCATAGATGACCCACTTGAACAAACCGGGGCATTTGAGATATACAATCATTTATATCAGGAGTAGCGTTCTGCACTGTCAAGCAGCAATCAACCTCGGTTTTTACCGGAACGAATCGTACTCAGCCGTTTTCGTTTTTCTTGTGTTTAATTTTCACAAAACGCTGAATGATGAAACAAATGAGGAGACTGTACGCTGATTCTGGTCACTGAAATTAAATTGGCTACATATTCATCACATACTCACAGCAAAGGAAATGAGCACTCCAAGTTTTTGCCTTAGATTTATCGGACACGAACATGTCATTTCCTTGTAGAATAAGTGACCGGGCCGAATGATTCACTCGGCAGATTTTAACCAGAACGATGATTTTACCTTCTCAAGTTGCATACGTAGAAAGCGCCAGATACGGCGAGCGTGGGGTGGTTGAGAGGTCTCTGATATGACCGCAGAGAATATCCGCTTTTATTTATTTATTTATTTATTTATTTATTTATTTATTTATTTATTTATTTATTTATTTATTTATTTATTTATTTATTTATTTATTTATTTATTTATTTATTTATTTATTTATTTATTTATTTATTTATTTATTTATTTATTTATTTATTTATTTATTTATTTATTTATTTATTTACCTCATGTGTTCTCCTCATGTGTCCACCTTGTCCAGAAGGATTTCTAAGCACACCGGTTCATTGCAGATCACCTATTGAACTGAATTCTGTGTTCTTCACCGTCATACACCGAGAGTAATTTCACTGTTTACTGCAACTGCAGAGTCTGCAAGCATCAGACAGATTCAGCCAAGTCTGTTTGGACGACCAGACTTTGTTACAGCCACATCTTAGCTTAAGGAGACCGTTTATTCATTTATCTCCCTTCCTCTCTCTCTCTCTCTCTCCCTCTCTCTCTCTCTCTCTCTGGCCCCCCTCCTCGCTCCCTCTAGCTGCTATGCCACACATGTAACCCCTCTCCCTCGTTATATTCTTGCCTCATTTGGTCCAGCTAATATCGTCGTGTATCCCAAACTCTACTACGTATCTGAATTATTTGACTTTGGGTATGACTGCCAGTACGCCAGAGGGAGCACACTACTCATAAGGTTGCTGAAAACCCCTCGACAGCCCACGACTGGTCTCGCCCTGCTTGGGGCTCACCAAGTAGGTACAGTTCCCGAGTTTCTGTCAAGCAACTCCAATTCAAATTAGGCACATTCGCGGAATAAAATCATTGACAAACCGATTTGGATGTAACAGGATGCTCAACCGAATCTAGGTGAATTTCTCTTTATGGATTTCCGTCTGGACCACGTACTTTAACATCTTGAATATCGATGGCCTTATGCAGCACATTCTAAACGACAGATTCGGGAGGGTCCAGCTGGATCTCCCCTCCAAATCGGATGTATGTGCAAACGGGCGTATTTCGCAAACTGCTATTTCCCCGGGGTGTTGTTTTTTCCTCACCTAGTTGGAAGACACTCTAGCTTAAAAAGGCAATAAATTTCACATCCAAATTCCAACATGTGCTTCAACACTTGAAGAAGCGTATGCTTTTAGGTTCGCTTCAAAGACGGTTTTGTTATCAGTTCACGTCTATCAGTCATTCAATAAGCCCTCAACAAAATGTAGCGTTTTGTGTGACCTCGTTAACCAATTGACCTCCGTCATACTTGTTATTACCCTGCAACCGTGTGCGTCTTGTCTGGCTAGGTTGAAAACGCCGAAACCTGAGATTAACGTCTTTGCGGTCCTGTCCGTTGTCACCACTCCTTGGTTGTCATGGCTACTGTCAGAGCAGATTGAGCAAAGCGTGCCTGACCCTGTGACCCGGTAGAATAACTGGCTAGCACGTGTCAGTCGATGTGGCGCTAACACATGTAGGGCTGTTGTCGTCATGGCTATCGTGTATCAACTAAATGTTTATGCAGGTTGGTGGTGATCTACTGTCTAATGAGCAGCCGCATGTTCGTTCCATAGATGAATATCGCCCGCACTGAAGCATAAGGCGGTCGGTGTGCAGCACATTCAGCTGAGTCTCCTGTTAACACTACGTGAATTTACAAATGACCACGTACGTACAGTTCGGTGGTGCTCATGTAAGGACTCAGTTTGATGAGGTTTCCGAGACTAGTCCAACCTGATGTAGCATCCGGATAGACTCACTTCTTCTTCAGCGTTTTGAACAGTTGGTGTTCGTAATGCACTACTCATAAGGTTGTTGAAAATTTTTTGACAGCCCACGACCGGTTTTGCCCTTCGACTTCGGGCTCATCAGGTAGGCGCAGTCCCCGAGGTTCCGTCAACCTTAGGTTTTACTTGAAACCAAATTGTACGAAATTAGCGAAATACACTCATTTGCAAACCAATTTGGTTTTGCGAGAGACTCACCTGGAACCCAGCAGAATCTCTCGTTTGTGATGTTTCCAGACAACTGAATATGCTGCACCAGACCGCCTTATGTTTCAGTTGCTATCGCAAAGCCAAATTTATTTGAAAATGAGTGTACTTCGCTAAGTTAGTGTTCGTATTGATATTTTCTGATGTTTATTGGCCATCCCTCACTAGAAATCATCATGTGGCCTAATTTGATGTGCACCATTGGTAGTCTTACTGCCCAGATGATGCATACACACAGCACGCGTCCGGTCTGGTCTTGTTTCTCTCTCCGACAAATTGAGTCTACAACACACAGCACGACCAACGTCTGATGAGCTCATTAAGGCCGAAGCCAGTAGTCGGCTACCCAGGTTTTGGATCGACCTTACGAGTGGCACCGAAACAATGGGAATACTGTTTGTCATTCTTGTGCGTCAAAACAAGTGCGGCAAAAACCGATGTTGACTTGGTTACATTGCTACTCAGAAGAGATGAACTGCGACTGTTTTTCGCATTTCTCCTATAAGGAGCAACAGTAGTTGGGAGTTCTGTGGCAGATTACTACTTTGCCTGTTAGAAATATCACTGATGAAAATTATTCGACAGATCGCACACGCCTTCAGCTTGATTTGCATATCGTAATCTGCATAATTCAGTAGTGTTTTTGGAATAGTTTGACGCCAGTTTGTATAGTCTGTTGAGGGCCCAACTGACCTAGAATGAGGCGTCTGTGATCCGGAACGTCAGGGATTCTGTAAAAAAAATGCGGGAGAGTAAATATGAAACTTGCTACTAGTGCGAATAGCTAAGAATGTTGATTTGAGGAACCGAATTGACTGAGCCAACACACTGCTCGTGCTTGTAGATTCAGCCAGCCCGTTGACAGAAAACAGGACCTGCTTGGATGCAACACACTACTCACACAAGGTTGCTGAAAACTCTTCGACAACCTACAACGGATTTTGCCGTTTTTGGGACTTACCAAGTAGGCATAGTCCAAGAGTCTCCCTCAGCCCTATGTTTTACATGAATTCAAAATAGATCAAATTATCGAACTTCTCTCATTTGCATACCAATTTAGTTTTCACGGGAGACTCAACTGAATCCCAGCTGAATCTTTCTTTTATGATGTTCTTTTTCAGCTGAACGTCATGAACGAAATGTTCGGCTGGGATTCAGTTGAGCCTCTCATCAAAACCAAAACAGCCTGTTTAGTTTGCCTAGCCGTTTTACTTACAGCGTGACAGACAGTTCGCACCGTCGTCCGGGTGCCTAACACTGCCCAAACTTATAGCAAACTTGACTCGTTCGCCGCTCCTTGACTCTGGTCTTGGGGTTTTCCGCTTGTTTTGTTGCAGTCCTATGCATATTTCGTACTAGGCTTGCACTAGGCTTCACTAAGATTTATTGCATTGCATTTTACGTTGTTTTATTGTTTATTGGTTTATTGGTTCATTGCGAGATGGCTCAGCAGTTGGAGCGCAGATTTACTGACCGGAACGTCCGTGGTTCGAACCCGGCCGCTGCATTTCGACTTCTGTCTAGGCTTGAGCAACCCAGCAGTATCCCAGTCATCGTGCTTCCTTCGGGTGGTATGGCAGCTAAGCACCAAAAGTGTGCTACAGCTGAATGATTTTTTATTGCATTGTATTGCTTGGTTTTGTGTCAACTATACTGTGCCGCATTTGTTGGAATTTTTCCAGAAAGGTTTGATAAACAGTCGGTGAATTTAGAGCTGAAAACCGCCTCAACTTTGACACAGAAGCTCACTCAGGCCAAGTAAATAGGCTGACCGAGTTTTAAGGCAGACGGAGAGACAGTCAGTGGGATATCCCATAATTGGCCGATCTAATCAGTTCTGGACGTTAGTCAGAGGTTATTTTTTGTTGGTTAGTGTGAATCAGGATATGAGGGCCTTGCTCTTCCGGTCTAACTTTGCTAGAATATTCCTCTTGGGTGTCGTTCACAGATTTTGTTGGTCTGTGTGCATTTGGAAATTCTAGAACAGTTGGTTTTGTACTTTGGACTCAGAACATTTCACTTACAACCGCACGCCACTATCTATCAACTCAGCTTATCTAAAGTTACTCTCCATACGGTTTCTCCATTCTACGCCATCTATTCTAGTTACGTTGGGATTTTTGGCGATTTCTACCGCCTTGGTCTTCCGTAGCCAGTATGTGGGTCTTAGCTCTTGTTTCAAACTTTCTACATCTTCCAGTATCCAGAGCATACCCTACAATTGCCGTGGTCTTTAATTATTGCGTAATATTCAGCTGCCATTCGTGATAGTCTGTCCAGGCATCTTTTGTGCTCACCAATTCTGGTGTGTAACTTCCTGACTCTATTGGTTTCGTTCTAAGTGACAGACCGGTCCAGAAACGGCAAGTAGCTATCACGAGTTTACCGAAAGCGGCAAAGTTGATCAGCTGATTGCTATTTTTAAAGCATTATTGAAAGCCGAGCTCTCCAAAGGTGTGACAGGTGACATCGTTTGAATCCCCCGTTCTCGTATTCCAGAGATAAACAACCATAGGGTTATCGCGGTAGGGTGTACGGTTGGTCACTCTTTGTAGCCTACCGTCTTCCGTGTAAATGCATGACGAAGAAGTAGGAGCGTAGACTGCTATGATAGTTAGGTTCAATGAAGAGCCTGGATGAGACCGCTGTTATGCAAACAGTTGGTGGATTCCATCATTGGTGTTTTGATGCGCTGTGAAGAACCTAAAACAGGAATCCGTGTATCTGGAAGGCATGGGATTTCGATTTGGTAGACAAACAAACATTCTTCGTACAGTGGTGAGACTCTGTTTTTCCACTCCAAGCAGAGTACGAAAATTTCAGCAACCTATATGTAGCATCTTGGAGGAACATAGGAAATTTTATATCCACAGGGTGTAACTATGGCTTTTGCGCACCCGAGTGCAGACTGAAAGGTAGCAGGGAGTTATGGAGTGCAGAACAATATAGTTGGTCAATCTTACCTGCCTACTTACTCGAATATGGCTTTCATGGCCCTTGCACATTCAAGTACGACCTGCAGGGCAGCAGCATTTTATGGTTGCCGCTGGTTACTACACCGTTCTTACGCTAGTTCAGTGGTACTAAATACTGCCCAGGAGTCCATGTTCTCCTTTATGGTCAGGGTGTACGGCGTGGAGTCGTCCTTTGGTCCCATATGACATTTTATAGGAGGCCCAGTTTCCTGTCGAGAATCCTCTAATCCCATGTGGCACCGTCGCTGGAGTCCCGTTAGTCAATTGCAACGAAAGTCACACTACGGTTAGCATCCTAACGCTACGATGAGAAGGGTGTTAGACGGATTGAATGACCAGCTGTTCAAATTGGAAGTCACCTTTATTCAGTCGACGCCTATGATGCCCATGACTCGGTGCACATTCGAACAGTGGCGTCAAGTCCTCAGACCCAAAATCCTCGTTACAAGGAACATGCAAGGACAAGACAAAACATTTAGTTGGACAGGAGTTTCGTTGTGAAAGAAATGCACAGACGTGACAATTTTGGGGCTGTACAAGACAACGTGAAGATTGGATAAGTGTGTCAGTCGCAATAATGCCGAGGAGTCAGGTGCAAAGTCCAGTTAGCACAAAATTGACACTTTCTTAGCCGAAACGGCCTTCTTGTAACGACTAACTCTCGTGTCGGTTCGTGTGTTGTTAGGCTATTTATGTGCTCTCATATTACGAACATCTCTCTGACCTGTTCGAAGTCACAACATAGAGGGTGCGCAGCCCCCAAACAATAACCACACATGCAGTGGTGTTCAAATGGAAGTGAGCGGTGAGTCCAGCATCTGGCCGCATAGATTGCTCACCAAAACCTGTTACAGGCCGGTCACCATAAGAGAGTGGATTGAACTCTCCTTGGGAGCGGGGCTGCACATATATATTTGGTTGTCAGTTTTATTTTACTGCACTGCTTGGTCAACCGGTGGTGCTGTACACCTAGAGGTGGATTGCACGCTCTCGTCAAGTCAGAAAACTATGACTGGTCATGAACTCTGATGAAACTTTCCACTGAAAGCCAATTTGTGACCTCGTCACACCGGACAGCGTGACGAGACTGCCAGAATTGGACCAATATTTGCTTCGATCGACCGCTTTAGCGCAGGTCACCGAGTGCTTTCTCGTCGTACCGATCAGCAACACTGTTCTAATTGCGAAAAATTCATGGAAAGATGCCGAACACCTAAGTGTGACCATCAAAACTGTCGAGCGAGGCAACTTAATCCAACGAGTAACAGTGTGAGGTGAGCTCGGTGGCATAGAAACCCCAGCTAGTTCTTTTCCCCAAAGCATATGCCATCTCACAGGATAATGAACTGTAAACTAGGATGACAGACGAGGCTCATCTCAACGATGTAGGTTTGCTATAAGATTGAACTCAGATCATGGCGTTTGCCCAACGAGTAATGAATGCAACTCTCATGCTAGACCCACCAGATGACCATACTTCTCCTTCCTCACACATTTCAAACTGTCTCTTTGTCAACACCATTGTCTTAGTTGCTTCCTGTTGTGCATTCGTGTCAATAGGCGTTACACGCATACGTCTGCCGTCAAACCATAACTATCCTAGTTTCATTGTTTAAGGTTTTGTACACTCGGTTGAGAATGAACTTGGTGTTAACGAAAGCTGAATTGGATAGCTCGTTTGTGATAAGACAGCTGTCGAACAAAGTTTGCGATGCCTCCGATAACCTTGAAGGTTACAAACAGGACCTTTGGTGAAACGCTAGGATAGAACTGCAACAGAGTTTCAGTCGAGTGTACACGTGTGTGTTGGGACACAAACCAGTACTCATCATTCTACTACGGAAAAGCCCTCCGTCGACAATATTTAGTGTTAAACTCGAAAATGCTGACGATGGGCGTCCGACCCTCATATGGTGGCTTCCGGCCCCTGTCCTGATAATCTGTACTTATGTTGCTCCAGGAATAAAGATGTAAAAAGAAGGAGAAACTTTGGTTTCCCTGACGCTGAAATTGTTTGCTAGACGATCTGCCAATGAAACTCCCTTGATCGTTCGAACAGCATGTGTTCAAGAACAGCAAACGAGCCACATGGTCGAAAACGCTAAACAAAAGATATCTACAAGCGAAGTTTCCATCTCTTCGGTACCCCATGAGTTAAGCGATCTTTCAAGAACACAATGATGAGGTCTTGACATTGAAACCGGGTAGGTCTGCCATCAATTTAATTCAACCAGGCGAACGGACAAGCCCGAACAAGCGAAGTCACAGTGCTTTCAGACAACTCAAATGGACAAACAGCATGCAAACCAAACAAAGGTGTTGGTGTGGGAAGGACTGTGTGAAACCATTTAAGACGTAACTAGAAACATCTCATCGGCATGCTGCTCATTTTGGAAGCATTCAACAATGACCGCGCTTCCATTGTGTTTATTTGTGAAAAGGAACATAGGGGTACTTTTTTCCATGTACTACTGAGCCATCGCGCAGATAGAACCGTAAGTCAGACCAGACGCCCCCCCCCACCATTTCTGAAACTTCATTTCCATTAAGTTGAGGAGAAATCTAGCGTCAAGGAATAACCCACAGAATACAAACTGTATCTAGAGATCGCATTGCTCGTGAACAGCTTTCACGGATAGGTTTCTGCTAGGAAATCTCAACGTAGGTGGAAAAGAAGCCTGTCTGACTGTGTCAGTCACTTGTTAACTCAGAGGCTCACTTGTATGTTCAAACGCACATGATAAGACAACAAATTGCTGCCTCTCCAGACCAACTTTGATGGGCGTCTATTAGTTCGTTTGCTCCTGTGAGTAATGCTATATCGGCCGAAAGGCTGGGCACAGTCCATCTCGGCTAGAGAAGGGTCGGTTTTGTCCCAGGACATCATACGGACATTGCTGCTAATTTGAAGGTCATTCGCGAGGTTGGTCTAAAACTACCGGGATTGACACGGACGTTAAATATAGCGGAAGCGAGCGATTTGCATCCGGACCATTCTGACCAACTGCAGCGTTTATCAGCGTACCAGCAGTCAGAAACGGTTCGATTGAGCAATCTCAGGGATCCAATGATCCACCACTGCTCTGGTCACTTGACGAGGGCGTTATGATCTTAGCGGATGCCTTTGGATTCTTTTTAACCCATTTATATACCGGATTATAAAATATGGCGCCCAGTATTCGCACAATGGAATTGAATTTTCGAAAGTTACGGCGTGTCCCTGATGGGCTAAAACAGACAGGCAATTGAGTTCAGAGTACCAGTGCAAACTTTTGAGCCCCATCTAGGCATCCCGGGGTCTCAGCGATGCTGGGAATGTATTCCAGCAGACTTTCTCCGCCAGAGGTATGATTGTTTGGGTGGACAATGAAATTTGGTGAGCTGCGAAACTATGAACGTAGATTAGGATGGTTTTTGATTTGAGCACATACGCAACAAAATGCAACATTTTGGCGCAAAATATTTTATTCCACTCGTAAAGGTTTTGCAGCTAAGAGCATTGTGCGGCCATAAAATATTGAAAAAGACTCCTTCACTCAAATGCCTTTTCCAAATTAGTCTCCGGGACTGCTCTACTACCGGTCCCAACCGGCTTGAGGCCCACCAGGTGGGCGTAACGTCTTAGTTTCCACCACTGCTGTTTGAATGCACACACGCTGATAGCTGGGCTTTCCATCAACCGAAGCAAAAGTACAGCATATTCAGCTGAAGGCCATTCGAACGAGAGATCCAGCCGATACTGCGTTAGGTCTTTGGTTAACCCCAAGTTATATTGCAAGCGAGTGTACTTCACCCCCCTCCCCACTTAGAATTTAGCACTCACTTAGGCAATAGGTCTCAGGAAAACGTCCAACTGCTGGGCCTCAAAAAGGGCGAAGCCGGTAAGGGAATTTGAGGAATTCTCAGCAACTTCATTTAACTAGTTTCTTGCCTTCTGACCTCGCACAATCCTATGCAATAATTTGGACGATAGGCCGCACGATTTGAGGTTCATATTCACTCTATACACTCGTTTTTTTACACATTCAGTAGTGCAGTTTGCCGCCGACAGGTTTCAAAATTCTATTGTTCTTGGCTTGCGATTCCGCGTCCAAATTGCCCCACCCAACTTGGCTTCCCGGGACAGATCAAGTGTTCTACAGTACTCATATTTGACTGTTTTCGTTGTCTGTGGAGAACAGATCACTAAAATAAAGAGTTGCGGGTGTCGAAACAGATCGGAAACTCGTCTGATCACCTTTTTATTCCGCGTTAAGCTTCTTTTTGGACCTTCTTTCGTCCTTCCACTTCACCCCTCGGTAAATCTGGTGACGTCAAGTCAAACGCGAGTGGCACCAAGGAACTAGTTTTGAACGAGAAAATTGGGTGGAACTTTGCGACCGATGGAATCAACTGACAGAAAAAAATCAAAACCAAGTACGCTAGCTAAATCGTATTGTGAAGCTCGGGAAGCAAACGAAACCGTCACGAAGCTGAAGATGATTGCTCACTGAACTGCATCTTTATGGGGTCGAAAATCCGTGCAGTTACGTATAGCGACAGCGGTGACCTAAGATGTGAGTCAGATTAGCAGTCGCTCTGCGGATTCTTGATGGGAAACTCGAGTTTTGTGTCATTCACCTTGCTGGCTGCGAATTTCAGGCTGTTGTACTCACTGCTGACCTAGTGTGCCACGTTGTGAGGCAACTGGAAGTCCAGTTGAATGACACATGTATTCAAAAATTGTGCCGCATTGTATTTCCAATACCACCTCAAGATTTATAACCTTCATTGCCAACAAACTTGGTTTTGTACATCAAAATATAGGCACTTCTCAATGAAAACGTATTCCAACTGACAGCAAGTCTGCCGACCAAGAATCCGTACAACAGTGGCTCATGATATCTATTGATTAATTCCACCCCGAAGCTACCCAGATTAAAAAAAAGGACAGTATACTCTCAATTTCCACGACGATCGATCCTCAGACGATCATACTGACTGTTTTCGTACTTTTCATCACGGATAAGACCAGGATGACTTAACTTATCGTGTTCAAGTCCTAACTAGGCGATGAAATGGCTGAAAAACACAACTCATTGTTAAACTGAGTGAGGCAGTGCGATTCACTGTGCAGTTTGTTTGAATAAAAGCTTACTGCACACTACTTAACGGCCGTGTAGACTCAACGCAGCCGAATGAAACACATGCATATGGGAAATTGCCTATCAATAATTTCTCAAAGGCCTTCCGTGCGTAGGCGGGCAACAGTGTTCTATCTGAGTTTATAATTCATTTCATCATTCTTCCAGCAGAACACCCACCAACCTAAAAAAAAAAACGTTGGCCCATATCACAAAGCTGAAGGCCGCGTCTACACCCCGTAACTTCTAGCAACAGCACAACAAAGCTACGCTGTTTTACGTCCTACGTGTGCTGTAAAGTTAAACGTCAGAAAATTCCTCAGCTTGGAGATGAGCTCTCCAAGGTGGGCAATTGATGCCGGAACTGTCAGGGGTGCTTTTGCCACAGCTGGTTTGCACCAACTTGAACCGTATCAAACTCACGACTGTCGTTTTGCAAGGAGGCGAGATTAAGAATTTCTGCTTTTTTGAAGACCCTTGTGGTACACATAGAAGTGACGGATCTTTACCAGATAAGCCCCGCCACTAATGCAAAAACGCCACTGATGCAAAAAGTTCATGCTCGAAAAGTTAAGCCCCGCCACTTTTTGCCGGCTCCAATTTAATGTACGCACACAACCTTGACCTATTTTTGTTGAAAACAATTCCTTATCCGTATCTAGGCTCATTTTGTGCAAAAATTTTCTCTGTTCGGACGTAAAACCTTAAATGAACTTTCTGACGCCTTCAACTCTCGTTCATGACAAGGAGACGGCAATACGTTTTTTGCAGCCACTTTGATTGACACAATCCAAGCTTGCATCGCTCCCAGCTCAATCATCATCTCCGATATGTGGACATCATAGCAAGGAATTGAAACGATGGTTGACATGAATTATACTCATGAAACGGTTAATCATACCGAAAACTTTGTGGATCCCACGACTGGAGCTCACACACAAACCATCGAATCTCTTTAGCACGTCTACAAGATGCAGAATAAACGCCAATGCGGCACACACCGATCTTTAGTGGACAGCTACTTGTGTGAGTTCGTTTGGAGGAAAAGGCACCGAAAAACGGAACTTTTCATGCACATTATTAATGACATGTCCCAATTTCACCCTCTTCAATAAAAACTAAAAGTACAAATTTCATATCCTCTTTCTCTAATGTTTTTTAGTGGCGGGGGTTACTTTTTTGGCGGGGCTTATCTGGAAAAGATCCATTCGATCGACCAGCCGTAATTTGACTGCATTTTCTAGGGGACAGGTACATGTCGAAAAATCAAGGATGACTTCTTTGGCGGAAATGTGACGAACACTGAGCAATCGTCCACTACCGGACAGTAGTGGCAATAACGATGTGCTGACCCCAAGCCGTCTGTTACTGTTACGAGGATTACCTGTTTCTATGGGCAAAAATACCAGAATCCGATTTCGAATTACTCAACAGTGTCCGAAGAGTTAATTGATAGCCGATATCTTTCGACTCAGCTGGTCGGAGGAAAGCATTTCACTGCGTTGATTGCGACGTAAGTGCCCAGAAGAAACCCACAAGCGTGGGATTTGGAACCAGTTATTGGTAAGCAACACCCGCATGACCTAGTCGAAAGGGGTTGTACTAGAATTCGACAGACATGTCAGGACGGTACTAGCTATGACCTTTGCTGGATCGGTAAAGAGAGTCATACAGAGTTTATGCGTGCTGTGCGGGCTGGGTGTGGATTAGGTGCTCGGTTGGTGATTGAACGAGGTGACTGTGACCGGAGTACACTGTCCCTTTTCTGCCTCTTAGTGTTTATTTTATCCGGTATCCAGCATGGGTAACCTGAGGGAAATCGAGTTGAACCTAATGGAGCCGTTCTCGCATCCCTTACCGTCTCTATGTCCAAAACATTTTTTCTATTTGCTTGCAGCCCACAGACCTCATACCTTTATCTGAAATTCGTTGGGAAATATTGACTTTTGACTTGGAGAATTACTAATATTTGTGGATTATTCCAGTCCGGTTTTGCGCCCACCGGATCAGTTGGTATTCGGCGATCGAAGTTATTTTCTCGAAAACTCTAGCGTTTGCAAGGTCAAAGTTTCTTCCTCCTTTTTGTTTCTCGTTTACTGCACACTTCGGTGGTGTTTCTTTCTTCAGAGTCACCAAATACTTTGATGTAGATTTACCGGATAATGTGAAAACCCGAAGATAAAGCAATCTAGTAGTCACAAAAACAAACTCGAAAATGAATACTTTGTTCGGAATATTAGCCGTATGTGTGCCACGATCCTATGCAATATGTTGAGCTCTACAATGCGTCCCCTAAGCAGTCCACAAATCACAGTAACTTATACGCAACAGGTTGGTTCTTGCTGGATTTACTCGTTAAAAAACAGCACCAGTGCAATTAGGCAGTCGTACCTGTTGGCAAACTAAGTTGGTCTAAATTGCGATAAAGTGACAACCTCCGTCCAACACGCCCAGAATGAAGTTGCTAAAAATGATACATTCATTTTTGTTTGAACAAGATTCAACGAACACACTGCAGATGATGGGTTTTTCGCTCTGAACACAATAATCAATAGATGCTACATCTTTACGTAAAGGTTTTCCTTCAACTGTCATCAACCTTGCGAAGATTGTGGATATCGGTTACAAATCGATTTATTGCCGATGAAGCATGACGTCTTCTGCATGTGTCGTGTTTCTATGGCTCTCTTTGGACTTGAATTATCCTGTTCAAAAGGTTAGCGGGCAAACCCCATAACTCAAGATGCGTCTATGAGTGTGGCACTTCGGTGAATTCCACTGTGCTTGGTTTGCGGCTGCACGCTTCATTCAGTCGGACTTCCCAGAAAATTAACTAATTTACAAGTTTTATTTGGCTTGTTATTTCCACCACTGAGCAAAGCCCAGCAAAGACGGCGTGTGACAAACCGGGTGCACTGGACAGACTGAACTATACGTCAGACCAGCTTTGATACGCCCCAGTGAGCACAATTCAAACGTGCGCGTTTTCGGACGTGACGAAATTGCATTGATCATGCATTGAGGAGACTGGGTATAGAACATGACCGGCTTTCAGCTTAACTCTCCATACGAACTTGCACACCATCTCCTAGCTGGTGAATGATAGCTAACGAACATTTTTGGCAGACAGTGTACTTAACTGGATGCCCTTTGCGACCCCGTCATGACAAACAAATTGTGCTTAGTTATGAGCACTGCTCAACACGAAATCACATCTATAGTACGTGCCAGTGGATCTTTTGGACCCCAGCTGTTATACAGTTTCGCGATGTTCCAGTTAGCCGGGTTTTCCCGTTTGAGGTCATATCTTGGCGAGATAGCTGACAGATACGTTTGAACTTGAAATGTTTTCATCTACAAAGACCATTTGAATTGCTCATATGCGTATTTTTCGTGATTCGACCTTTTTGCTGAAGGTTGGCCATAAACTTGTTACCCCTGGTACATAAAAACCGATCCAGTATGAGCTACTATCGTTCGTCCCACCTCAAGATACTGTGCGTTCGACTGTAGTACCATCTAGTGACAGTTTTTAATCTAAGGCTTTATATTAGAAGGACCATTTGCGATGTGAGGCCAGATGTTCCCAACGACGTTCTGGAGCATGAGCGGCGCGTCAAATCAATGGCGTGAAACTGAGATCACTGTATCTACTTTCATCTGTCGTCATGACCACTGATAGTCATAGCAACTCCGTCCAAAGCACACTCAGCGCTTCAACGAGCTTACCGTTTTCGGTTGGTTCCCAAACCGTCGAAGGTGATTTCTCCGGCTGCTTTCTGTCTGTCCACGGTAACAGTATCAATATGGTACTTCATAGCACACTGTGTAATTAAGCAATCACAACTTGTTGCTTTCTGTCTGTCCGCAGTATCACAGTATCAATATGGTACTTCACACCACACTGTGTAATTAAGCAATCACAACTTGTATGTAACTTATCAATTGTTTCAACAGTTTTCGGCAGTAAATTCTTAAATGCAAATACTTTTCATAAAGGAAACTACTCAAAGGTTGCTGAAAACTCTGACGAGTAGTTTCATTTATGAAAATATACTGCGATATCTCGAATATCGTATCAACTGAAGCATGAGGCGGCCTTTGTGCAGCACATTCAGTTGAAGGACACCATAAACGAGAGATTTACTTGAGTCTCCCGTAAAAACCCACTTGATATCCAGAAGGTAGAAGCTGGTATGAAAGTTGTTTCTTCGTCGTACGTCTAGCGTGGTACCTGATAACAGTGCTTCAGCTTGATGCTATTGTCTTCTAGAGAAAAAAATTCCACAAGATCCTTCACAGGATCCACTGGGAACTACCTAAGGAATCACTCCGACAACTTGGTTTGATACTCCCGGCCAGAGAAGCAATCGAATCTATATGGGAACAAAGCAGTAGCTGTTTTCTTACCCCCTTTGTAGGAGTCGAAGCAATCAGCCGAACTGTTCTGCTGGCAGTGGGATTGAAATTATATCTCCGTGCTGCGCAAATGAATGTGTCAAACAGCCCTCTTTCCTGATATATCTGCCGCATTAACCGAGCTTGGACCCGTCCACTTTGTTGCCAATCTTTCTTTGAATACACCCATTTATCCATCGGACACGTTACATACATGATTGAGCCACCGATCAACAAATTCTAGGCCGGGCTGTTTTCTTCCTAACAGCTATTTAGGCCGCCCTTGTTGTTACTTGTATGTCTGTCAAAGCCCTGCCCAAGAAGCCGGCGCAATATTTACTTCTCGTTGCTGCTGTCGTCGTCGTCTGTAAATAACTTCCCAGCCAACCGAATCAGACGTATTCGTGCTCGAGAGGATGGCCACTCAGAGAGGCACCTCATTCACTGAAGATGATAAGGAGGAGACCTCTGGATACCTGCCAGTCAGATACTCTCATCAGACAGTCTAGAACAGCAATCCTCATTCACCTCATGTCAATCGCATTTGTATACAAACCACTTGGCGCATTGATGAACAGAGCTAGCCTTATATGGCCTTATATGGCCTTATATGACATCTGTAAGTGACCAACATAGCGCAGTATCTCACCCCAACATACCGGCACGAGCTATGACTAGGTTTCGGGATTCCGATTGGTGACCGCAATCTATTACAAACCTCTACACATGAGAGTTCACGAATAATCGAGTGTCTATCTGTAAACGACGACCAAGCGGAGACGAGGAATTAATGACCCTGTTCACAATCCGGTTAACGAATAGAACATTATTGACACAACTCACTACTTGTAAGGTTGGTGAAAATTTGTTGACAGCAACTTTATAAGTAGTGTGTTCAGGCCAGAAAATATACTTTGATCTTTCGGTTACCGTACCAAAGGTAACGTCAGACGGTTTGAGTGGTGCACATTCAGCTGAGTCTTCCAATTCGCAGCAACATAGTTTGCAGATAACTGTATTTCACTCCTCTGAGACATTCACCGAACATTGATGTACGTACCTGGTCACCCGCTATCAGTTTAGTTTTTTTACATCTGTAATAAATGCACTTCTCCATTGAAGGAATAAAAAACATCACGTGGACGAGTTAAAAAAGAATAAACACTTACTTGCTGCTGGAAACAGAACAGGATTGCAGAATACAGTTTATTCAGGCCAAGTTTGTCTTTTCTGCATGGAACTTGATGGAGCCTTCGTGCGTTTTGTTAGTTAGTTATCTATTCGTTTACTAGCTTACTGACTTACTCGCGCGTTCATCCTCTACTTCACTTACTTGCTTACCTGCTCACTCATCACTTCACTTGCCTACTTACTTCCCTACATACTTGCATGATTACTTGCCCAGTTGTTTACTTGCTTACTTTACTTTGCTTACTTACTTACTTATTTACTTATTTATTTACTTACTAACTTACTTACTTACTTACTACTTAATTACATTACTTCGTAATCTGAGCGACAACTACAATTTTTACCAGAATGTACTGAAACTCGACTAGTATCTTTTCGTAAACAGTGACAACCTTCCGCTTTTCTTCTCTTGATCAATACAAAGAAATTCCGGTAATACTCTGCCCAGATTGATTCAGGCATTAGTAGTACAGAGTTTTACTTTATTTTGCATAGATCCTGCTAGAAAACAACCTAGCTTTGCAAATTTTGTACTGAGATCTTTTCAGGTCGTTTGGAGTGTGTTTGCTACAAATAAAGTTCCCGATCGAAAGCAATTACCATCCGGGACAGTTGGGAAATTTTTATGAGCGGCTCAGCTACTTATTCAGACTGATTAAAGGAATATTCAAGTTCGGCCAGATGACCTTCTTGAGGTGACTCGCTCATAATCTTCTTGTGTTGAGTGGTCCATTTGTGGACCCACCCGCACCTGACATCCATCATATACAAACCTCATGGAAATAAGGTAGCTTGCGTTCTGGAGCAGAACGAGCCAGTTTTTTCGAAATTGTAATCCTGTTTCATCTGCGATGGACATTTAACCTGCAAGACTGCAGGTTAACGCTAATTTTTTTCTGAAAAAAGTCATAAACTTCGCCACTGGTTAAATGCTCTCCATTTTAGGGCGCGCACAACTTGCGCTGACAGGTGCAGTTCGACGCCAAGTAGCACTTCCATCCAACCAGATGCGTTGGCGGTGTAGGTACATTTTACACAGATTATCTGACTGTACACGAGCGAAGACGGAGGAAGTGAAAAAGCGTTTTACGAGGCCAAAAATGAGGAATCTCATGTCAGACTAGCAGAAAAGATTGGGAAAGTTCTCATTCATCTGTACTGTAGTCCCTTACTTTCTCGAGTTTTATGCAAACTCGACGACGCACCAGCCTGGTATTTGTCTCGTCGTCTTGACGGATGTGCGGAACATTGCGAAGCAATGTCTAGCTGGCTAGAACTAGGTAGACGCTGTACTCTAACCCAGTCTTTATTGCGCGTCTTTGGAATACGTATGTGAGACTGTTCGGATAGACTAAAGCTGCAAATGCATAGTCATCCCGATACCTACCCTTTTCAAGGACAAGAGTAAAATTCAACTATCTATCTCAGGAAGTCTTCTATCATTTTGGGAACAGGAAAGTTGCCGCATGACTAATGCTCATTGACTGCCATCCCCGCCACTCATGATAAGCCCTCAAATGCAAAGGAAGATCTCACCTAAACAAATCTTAAACATCAAAAGTACTAATAATGGCCAGAATACCCCAATCAACCAATCCGTTGCTCAACTTACAAGCTCCACGAATACACTGTGTGCACTGCGACTCATAGGAACTAAAGCTCAAGACAAGGTAAAGGTGGTCCTAAAGATGAGCGTATTAATCGTGTGTGAATATCCAAGTTGTCATATTCAACGATTACAACCTAAGCTCGACCACTCAGTTGTCTGTTTTGGGTGGTGAACACTATCGGTTGAATATACTGCATTTGACTGCATGAGGCCCATCGTTTACTTCTACCTTCAGCATGATTCTATGATGATGGGCGGGTGGAATTCGGATTGGGAGGCCTAAAACTGCTTTTGAAAAAACGTCTGGAACATAAACAGCCAGGTGTCCGCGTGGCCGCTCAGTGATCAACCCACCTACATGCTGCTCCTTTAAGGAAAGAGATGAACGTAATATACACAGCGAGACCGAACGAGATATCAGTACTAAGCTAAGATTTACAAAGCCGTGGCGAATTGGCCTTTGTAGGCGATTTTCAGCGATTGGTTGGGAAGATGACACATTGAGAATAATGCCGTTTCCTAAAAAATTCTACCGTTGAGAAATAGAGCGAGCATCGACTTTCAACTAGCTGCTGAAGAAGATGAAGAAGTAGGAAAATTTTGTGCTCTCCAACAACACTTTCAATTCATATCAGATCAGTGGGAGTATGAACAAGTTTCAACAGCTAGTAATATGCATATATATATATATATATATATATGGTATTCGATCAGGTGGCTGCTGATCTTTCCGCCGAGCTTGGCAGTTGAGTTGCAAACCTTTCGTCACCATTCGAGGGGACATCTTCAGTGCGCTGTTGGGTGGGTAGTCCCTCTCTTTGTGCTTGCGTTTATATAGTTTGCAAAGAGCAGCTTTTTTGCTGTAACCTGATTGGCCATTGACGAAAATCGTACTTGGATTCTGGTTGGTCCGCTCGTGAGCTATGTTGCGTCATGGTCGGCTTCTCGGTTGTTTGATTAGTTGGTGGTGTACCTCCCATTTTTGGTAGTTCGTAGTCCTGTTGATTTCTTCTTTGAATCCTTGTCCGGCTCCGGGTTTTGTGGTTTTGGATGTCCTTTGTCCTCAGAGGTTGGTATTCAGGATCGACCTTGATGTGTCTGTTTATTGCTCCGTCAATGGAGTACCATGCCTCCATGAACTCGCGTTCTTTCTTTGTTCTTGCCTGGCCCAGTATGCTGACGTTATTCCAATCGAATTTGTGTCCTTCTCCCTTCGTGTGCCGAGATGAGCGAGAGTTGATCGTGTCTCCTAGTAGCGAGCTTGTGTTCGTTGACTCTGGTTGACAGTTTCCTCCCTGTTTGTCCCACGTAATGTTTTTCACAATCGTTGCATTGAATTTTGTATTCCAACACATTACCATATATATATATATATATATATGTTCTTAACGTAACACGTTACTCATGTGGATGCTGAAAACTGTCCGACAACTCACGGCACGTTTCGCTCTTCTTGAGGATCATCGGGTAGGCGCAGCCCCCGAGTTTCCGTCACTCTCATATTCGACCAGACAAAAAACACATCCACGTCCAACGTGTTTTCTTGCCCAGAAGCAACGCGAACAGCTCTAGCCATTTCTGGATGGCTACGTGAGCATTTTTGGATTATAAGAATGAATGGTAAACAAATGTTACCAATACATACCAGATGTGCTGGTTTTGACGCAATTGTCTAATGATTTGATGACCTTTACTCTCTAGTGTATCTTATGATCACGACAAACGTGATTTAGTTTGGAACGATCCATCCTTTATGTGGTAGGTAGTAGGCCTAATACTATGGAGGATGGATTGCTTTCCTTGCTATTTATTTCAAAGCTCTTGATTTATGACAAGCATAACTTGTTAAGAAACTAAAATACGAAAAAATTCCATTGAACTGAAAAGGCGAGTGTCCTCTCGATTGCCGGACAGGTGATCTGTTAGCCACGAAACTCAGGCAGTCCATAGAGTTTTGACTAGGGCCCATCGCAAGCAAGGAGCAATACGATTTTATTCTTGACTGAAATTGGCATCGGACCAAGCTGGCAAGTGTACCCCAATCGTTACATGGAACCCGTTGTCGAGGTTGAGTTCGGTTGGTTATCTGGTCACCCCATTTCTGTCCTACAGCAACAAACCAGACCATACTCTACAGTCTCCATGCCTTCAGCAAAGCCACTATCGGACACATCGGAGGACAGGCTTTCTTCTATCAGCCTATGAGACCTAAGCGTCCTAGAGAGAAGAAAAGTGATACTTTAGTGACTCGTTCGTGGCTCGTCATAGTTGCGTAAAAAGTAGCTGTTCACAATTATTGCCTATCAAGTCCTATCTGTCTGTCATCAAAGTATTTCGTGTAAGCTCACTCTTTCAAAGAACACTACAGACTGATGGTTGTGTTGACGAAACTTGTTCAAACAACCCACTGTCAGATAAAAAAAATTTATGCACCAGTGTGTTACTTAGAGATCGAGGCCATCCAGACTTAACTTGCACGCATGCACGTGACCATATTTTTTCTCCGTTTAAGGAAGATTGTAAAAAACAGCAGCAGGGACCTGTCTGGAAACGAGGATGCCACATCGAAGAGACTCCAAACAAGACATGTTTTTTGATCAAGTGAAAACATGTCCACACGGGCTGCCTGATAGGTTCGCTCTGTAGCCGATCTCACTATATACCTGCGGTGTTTGATAAGACAATAACATGCGCAAAGTTCCTATTCAAAGTTAATTTCTCCATAAGCACCTGGTGTCCTCACCCGTATTTACATTCCCCTGATCAACATAGATCCATGATTGAGATTACTTTTCACTCTCTCAGCTGCTTCGATAAGGAATCACCACAATCTGTGCCTTCATTTAAATCGATCGATATCCATCAATTGTCTCGTTCAAGCATGACTAATTGTGTTTATTTTGGTATTCCGCCCAACATTCTGGTAATGTTGAGTCAGACGGAGCGTTGTATGGACACAATGGTGACACAATGCCTCTAAGGTCGCTGAAGACTCTTCGACAGATGGCTGTGGTGTTGCAATTCAACAGTAAACTTAGATGAATCTCTCATTCGTGATATTCGTAGACCACTTTCACATGACAAGCCCCAAGGAGGACGAAACTGATCGAGAGTTGTCGAAGAATTTCCAGCAACCCTATGGGTAGTGTGTTATGTCATGAAATATAGGATGATATCTCGAATGACGTGCCAACTGAAACATGAGGCGACCTTTGTGCAGCACATTTAGTTGAAGAACACCATAAACGAGAGATTCACTCGAGCCTCCCGTGAAAACTAAATTGGTTCGCAAATGAGTGTATTTCTTGAAATCAGTCGAATTTGGGTTCAAGTCGAACATAAGGTTGACGGAAACTCGGGGACTGCGCCTACCTGATGAGCCCGAAGTGGAAGGGTTTTCACGGGAGGCTCGAGTGAATCTCTCGTTTATGGTGTTCTTCAACTAAATGTGCTGCACAAAGGTCGCCTCATGTTTCAGTTGGTACGATATTCCAGATATCGCAGTATATTTTCATAAAGGAAACTATTCACAAGGTTGCTGAAAATTCCTCGACAGCCCACGACTGGTTTCACCCTTCCACTTCGGGCTCATCAGGTAGGCGCAGTCCCCGAGTTTCCGTCAACCTTATGTTCTACTTGAGACCAAGTTGCACGAAATTATCGAACTACACTTATTTGCAAGCAAATTTGGTTTTGTGAGAGACTCACCTGGGAACCAGCTGAATCTCTCGTTTGTGATGTTTCCAGACAACTGAATGTGCTGCACCAGACCACCTCATTGGTTGGTACGATATTCGAGATATCGCGTTTCACGTATATACGTAATACACTACTCATAAGGTTGCTGAAAATTCCTCGACAGCCCACGACCGGTTTCGCCCCTTCTTGGGGCTCACCAGGTAGACGCATCATAAACGACAGATTCAGCTGGGTTCCAGGTGATCTCCCGCAGGAGCAAATTTATTTGCAACTGAGTGTATTTCGCTCATAGTATAACATATCCGCGTGGATTTCGTTTGCTGTCGATGTGCGAGTGGAACTGTTTGTTCGAACAGTCGAACATGAGTGAACGAATCGATTATCAGGCCGTACACTAGCCAGCTAAGTTTGATCTGCTAATAAGTACTGAAGTGGAGTAAATGTCACTGCCGCCCAATTACGATGAACACAACCACTGAACACATTAAGTCTTCTTACTATCTTCCATTACCGCACCTGATGTTGGGAGTAAAACGCACTGAAGCAAAGCGTTTGGACAGCCAGTAAATTCGAATCTCGTGTGCAACGCGATGTATTATTGTCTTTTTCCGGAGGCAAAATATTCCCTTGATGCATGTTTATTCAGAATCACTCTAAAGGTACGTGCAAAATGCTGTCCGTTTGTTTGACCACGTAAATAAATATTACAATCTCGGTATGAACACACATCGAAGACAGTTTGGCTGTGAACGCGCAAACTGCTGGAGTTCGGTTGGTGTTCTGTCCAAAACACGATCACCTCTCTGTAAAGTCGGGACGCTTTTGTTTTTGCAGTCGAAACAGCGAGCAAGAACTTCATCACAAAACAAAGGTCAGGTATAGTGCTACACTAAGACAATTTGCTTGCTGAGAAACGGTATTCATATGATTCGTACCTGGTGAGTATTCGCCTACTGACAAGGAAGCCTTTAAGGATAACAGCCTCAGGCCTTACGCTATAGAAACCAGTTAGCATTTAAAATGTTTATTTATTTGTTTCTATAGTTGACTGTTCCCATCCCCCCGGCAGTCTTTTGGTAGCAGGTTGTATAAAAAGAGTACTGTTCAACGCGAGAGGTATCTGGTGAGCCAGGATGAGTCGGCTGACCTCCAAGTCACATCGTTGACTAGCCAGTGTAACTTGTCGTGAGCCATTACATTGGATGCATGACATCACGCTGGTCATTGTCCCATGCTTCGTGCCGGCCGATGACTCATTTGCTAGCCTAACTAAGGCTTACAGCATATGGTGCACTGCATGTCACAGAGTTGCTCACGCACTGTGTTCCATTTTGAATGTTACTTGCACAGATGCTCGCAAGACCCCTAAGATATTCACCGTAATGAGATATTACGGACCGAAATGTCACAAAGGAAGCAGAATTTTACAGTGCCAGGCATGCAGAGTGGGTCCCCACAAATGTGTCCGTATATTGCTGGAAAGCATGAATGTGACTGAAAACAGGAAATGCTCTTGCAAACACAGAAATGTCACTGAAGAGGCAGTGTCCGAAATGCAAGACACACCATCATCCGATGTTTAGCATACCACGTTAGGAATTAGGAGGTGTCAGCATAGGATGGGATAACAAGATTTATACATGGATGGAGGAACATGTTGGTGTCTTTTACTGCCGAATTGGTGTTTTACCTCAAATTAGATGTATTCGGACACAGAAGAAGGTTAAAGTAACCACTGCAGGCAAAACACTCCGCAATCCCCGATTTGGTTTTATAGGCTGGAATATTGCTATCATATCGGTAGGTTGGCCAGTCTACTTTTTTGGTAGCTGAGGTTGCATAAGTGGCTGTTGTTCTGTTCACTGAGCTTGGCAGTTTGCCTGCAAGCGTTTCATCGCCATTCAAGGTGATATCATCAGATTAGCTTCCAGTCGTTTTTCAGGGCTAGATTGTTGTGAAGCCATTCAGCAGTGCTATTCGTGTTCATGTACGTCTCGCTGGGTGGAGAGTGACCTTGGATTGTGATTGGTCGTTCAGATGACCGATCCTGTTGGTTGGCCCGTTTTCTGATTGGTCGATGCTCGGGTGACCCTTGAACACGACCCTGTGACTCGTATCCGATCACCTTTGTTCTACTGGTTCCCAGGTTGCTACGTTTTTCGGCTGGTTCGCTGGTTCGCTTTGGGTTATTCGATTGATCTGACGGTCTTTTGCTTATAGTGGCACATAGATTTGTTAGGCTTCTATGAGTCAGTTTAATGAATTTATGACCGAGTGCCACACTTGCAAGAACTCTCTTTCTTACCTTATATTTCCACGTGTCAAGAACCCCTACATTTCCCAGATTAAATTTCTGTCCCTCTTCATCTTTTTGTATGGTAACCAGAGACAGACAGTGGATCGTGTTTTCTGATAGCTGCTTTATGTTGTTTAATCCATGCAGATGTTTTATGCCCGCTTTGTCTCATTGAGCACTTATCGCAGTCCATGCAGTTCATTCGGTACTCCATGTTGTTCCATGCACTCCCATCGGCCCTGCCCTTCGGTCCTACAAATACTCTGCTCAATGTGGTGTTTGGTCTGTGAGCTACCGGGATTCTTTTTGGATGAATTAGCTTCGCCGTGAGTTCAGGTGTATCTCTGATGGGATAATCCGTTTGGTCCCTTGCCCAGGCTGTTGTTGTAGCTGCTGTTATAGCCTTCAAAGTGCTTCTGGTGAAAATTCATGGTTAACCATTGCTTTGAGTAGCCGGTATACGTGGTTTTCCTCCTTTCTTCTTAGGCCTCTTGTATCCCAGTGCGTTTCCGCTCTTCTGGACAGAGTTTAGATGCAGCCTTTCTTGTGGTTCATTGGTTGGTTGCTGTGATGGTTTAGTATCTGGGTCGCGTCCATTCCTCCGATAAAAATGGGCCTGAAGATTCCTGTCTGCAACCCGGCTAGCGATGACGTCCAAGAATGGGAGTTGACCAGTCTCTTCAAGTTCGGCTGCAGACTTGATATCTTCAGATCTAATGTTGAACAGTTCACACACGTCCTGTATTCTTGTCCGTTTCATAATGACAAAAATACCACCTACCTAAAGGATCCAGTCCTTGAGTTGACCATTAGCAGTGTGAGATGCTCTAGTTGCTGCGGCGATAAACCCGGATATTAGTGATCCTGTTGGAGTTCTTTATAGCAGTCAAATTTGATTTATTGATGCAAAAGCTTGGGAGTTTTCTTGAGCTTTCCGCTTCCAAAGGTCCGGCTGTGTTAGGATGGTTTTGGAGAAATTCCACCGCGGTTTCTTCTTGGCAGGGTTTTGGTTGAACGACGTGAACGGAGCAATGACGTCCAATGAGAGAATAGTTTGGTTATTCACTATCATGATATTTTGTGGTATGCTGAGCAACTCTGTGTCCTGATTGACCGACCAAGTGGTTTAAACTCCTCCACAGATCCTCTGCCAGTTTAGGTTGGATTTCCTGGTAGCATTTACTGATTATCTCGCCTACTGCCTATAATTTTCTGCTCACTCGGCTGACCGGTTATGGAGTGCGTTTCGATCAGCTGGTCGATAGGTGCCTGTGTCCTTGTTTTCTCAGTGCAGTCCGGTTTGTCGGGTACCACTGTGACTTGTCCTCAAGCTGCTTGTAGTTTAACCATTGATTTGTACTTTTCCATTCTCCTGAGCACACGTTTTTATCTAGATATTTTTTGTGAACTTTTACTCCTTGTAGTTACGGGTACATTGGAACTTCCTCGGGCGTCTCTTTCGTTTTCAAAATGTGTTCCAAAATTGTCATCTCTGACGCCGAAGTCGAATCCTTTTGTTAGAATGTTTTGTTCAGTTTTGTTGAGGGAAGTTTCTGATCCGACCGTCTTTGTTGATGGGTTCCGTGTGTCTCATCTGCTGGTTCAGCTTCTCTTTTGGTATTGCTACCCCTCATTCTGTTGATGACTCCGCGACCACACTGATGAGTCGGTGCATTGGCAAATCTGTCTGCAGTCAGTATATCCAGTGGCTTGTTAAATTGGTGTGACACCTAAGACAGTTTCCAAATGCCAAAACTCAAGGCAAAGTACTTGCTGAGATCACAAAGGTTTGTTGTGTTATCCGGTCAGCAGCGGGACACTGGTCTGTGGGGGGGGGAGGGTATGTTCTACAACTTTTCAGTAAGTAAACTGCTGGCTTGTTGTTGCGTAGATTGCTCGTCGTGTGTGAACGGTAGGGTGATATTCAAACTATGCCAGTCCGGGGAATCCTGTTTTGATCCCGAGCTGAGCGGGCAATGAGTGAAGCACGCTTTAGATACATCCACTTAATTTTGTGGTCAAGAAGGATGAACGACCGGTAGTGGTCGGTCTTATCGGATGCGATCTGCGCACCTAACCCAGCACGGAATATGTCTCCACAATTGGTGATGCAAAGTTTGCAAGCAAATTGCAAAGCCCGGCGAACGGACCAGCAGCCACTTGTTCTACGACCAATTGACCCACCTGAGCTACAAATATTTAGACATAGTGCTAGGTACGAGGCACCCTTTTAGTGTGTATTTTCGCGTTTGTGTGGTAAGTGAATGACAAGCACTTCACCGTAGGCCGATTTTGGCTTAATTCCTAATGAAATGTTTGGTTATCTGTGATTGAGTGAATGAACAGAGCGACCAACGATAAATTCCCACAAATGAACTATGCTGAACAGTCTCTTGTATATAGCCATAGGAAAGCGCATTTATCAGCTCTCAGAAAACGTTCTTGATAAAGCACATGTCAAGTGGAGACGAATCCCCAATCTGTTTTAGGATAATGGGGAGCTACGATGAATTCTGTGAATGGATTCAACTAACTCCCACCACACTTCCAACAGTGCGCATGACGTTTTCCTTGCTGGTATACATTATGTTGATTAAAACTAACCAGCAAGTATCTTCATACTCTATTTCAAGGCCGATGCTGTTATTTACGAATGCACAAGCAAAACAACACACACCACTTTCCACCAGCGCCCCACTGAGGACTGACTGCTTGGAGCGCGTATTGAACAAAATACAGTATATCACTCGATTGCTTGCCACGTTTCCTAAAGCTAAAGCTCCTCGCCCTACGCCTTCTCCTATGGCTCACGTACGTAAGTCTTGCCACGTACGTTGGCACGTCCCTGTGTGCGCGTGCGACACACCGTTAGTGTGCACGGCCATGGACACAATGGGCCAATCACTTCGCGCGCTCAAGGTCGCGTCGTCCGAGGCGTTTGTTGTTATGTCCGGTAATGCTGGTCATAGACAGAGAAAAAATACTGCTTTTGGACAGCGGGTTAAAGGAAGTGAGTGAGCGCGTATTTACCGGTGAAGGGCGCATACAAACACTCTGTTGACTAGCTTATACCGAAACTAACCAACTATTTGGTTGGTTTGGAAGAGAAACAAACCCCCAGGGTTTTAGTCATTTATCAGGAATTGAAAACAACGATGCGCATGCCTAGGTGAGCACCGAAGCAACAGCAGGAAGATGCAAAATGCATGAAATGCTGAGATCAATTTTAAGGGGAAGTTTCATTGGAAGTTTGACTCGTTTCAAAGGCAAAAACAATTCTCTCATGAGCCAGCATACATCCAACCAGTGTACAATGGAAGGAAATAAATGAAACCTGAGTTAAGTTGTGTTGTTCACAACGGGTCTCACTTCCATGACATTTTAACTATAACTACTCGTTCGTTCGATGTATCGTAGTCTATGTCGTGACGGTATCGTTTCGAATGCGTCCGCAAGTACTTCAAGCATCTCTAAGTTATTCACGTTCGCAGTGATTTCCAAGCCACTTTTCGAGAGTATCAGCGAAAGGTGACGCCAATCCACCCATTATCTAGTTGAGAAGTGTCCTGACATTCAGGTGCATGGAATATGTGTGGCTGCAGGACAGCATCCGATGTATTTTAAGTGTGATGAGTCGAACTAGAACGTGTGATGGTTCCATTAAAATCACATCAGACGTCGTTGAACGGACGGTGATATGTTTTGCATGGCAAGCTCTTCGTAATATGTTTAGACACCACAAATGCTGAAAGGTTATTAGTAAATGGCACTTGAACCAAAGGAGTCTGGAAGCCGCAGGTCGGATTCCGTACTCCCTAGTCGTGAAAAAAGACTGCGTAAGCAAGTAGCCTCGGTGTGACACAAACTGATGATGCCATCTTGTCAGCGATTGCATTCGTGTGCAGAGGACTGGAAAGAAATTGATTGGTGATCAGTTACCCAACGCCAAATGATGAAATTTTGCGGATACATTATCAAGCCATTTTTGGTTATGACTGCCTATCTAAAGGCCTTTAGCTCCGAGTTGGTCCAATGAATCGCAATTTGAATAAGGTTTGTGAGTAAGGCAACAAGCTTCTAACCTTACTGTTGCAGGCCTGAGACGACTCCGGACTACTTGGAAATCGCATGATTTCCAAAAGAGATTTATCCTGTCAGTGAGGCCAATGTATGCTGGAAAGCTGAGAAGCACTGTACTGGAGATTCACGCTTATTGAGAAACGTCATCTGTGCGTATCTCACGAAACTCAGGAGTTTCGAGCCCTCATGACCTTACGGCCAGTGGTTGAACACCTAACCGTTTGGCCACGCGTGGCTATCCAACAGTGTGATCAGCTCTCTGAGACGATCCGTGACTGCATGTAAATCATGTTGTTCCTCAACTTTCCGACTGACCATTCATGTAAAACTAATTTTTACTTTGAAGAAGTATACTATATTTTACTAGAGAAGAAAGCATAAAAATGTATTTTTTAACATGATGAGGTTCACTGGGATGTTCTATAACCAGCTTGTAGATATCAGTGATTACTGGGACCTAGAACTAAACCAGTGGTCCGTCCGCTAGGTCTTAAGAGATGCGTTTGACGGTCACAGTGCTTCAGACTGTGAGCAGACCCCTGCAAACCTACACCGTAGTGAAACGATCAATGCAACAAGAATGTCTTCTTTCCGTTTACCATTCGTCCCATGTCAAAGCGCTGCATATTCGTGTGTATAGTTTAGTGAGCTGTCTTCGTCAAATCTGAACTAAACACTGGGTCACTCGATCTTCCGGTTGTATGTGGTTATTTTCGCTTTCCGAATCACGGTTCTTCAGTCTCCTCCATTAAAACATCCGTTTGTGGACTGCGCTGGGCGAGATGGCTCAAGTGGTTAGAGCGCGAATTTACTGACCGGAAGGTCCGTGGTTCGAACCCGACCTCTGCCTCTCGACTCCCCCTGTCTAGGCTTGGGCAACCTGGTAGTATCCCAGTCCCCGTGCTTCCCTCGGGTGGCATGGCAGCTAGACACCGGAAGGATGTTACAGCTGAACGATTTTTTTCGTGGACTGTGGTCGATGGTTCTGTAGGCATTTGTAGGTAGGTGCACTGGTACAGGAGAAACAATAGAGACTTCATCCTGCAGTTGTACAGCTATGTCAATCTTGTTGAGAATCATCAGCAAGGCGTGGTTTCGTATATCACCATGGATCCTTGAAATGCTCAGTAGTGGCGAAACTGCTGCACACGGGACCAAAACTAAGAATAACATTTGTCCGCTGTGTGTTGTAACTACTAGTGTGGACCACTGGGCTGATGAAGAAACAACAGCAAGTTGGTGTATGCAGTTATCCGCACGGTTTACAAAACATAACTCATAACAGTAGACAGTGGTTGGATTGGGCAAGACACTTTGTGTTACACAAAAGTGAGCGCGCGCGCGCGGCTCCCTCCATAGAAGGGCACCCACTACTAATAGGAGTTCCTGATAAGGTTCGCACGAAAGGTCTGGCCTTTCAAGTCACAGTACTATTAACTTCGTAGTTCACTTCTGCACGTTTAGTGGTTATCTCAACTAATTCGGACTCACCCAACAAGACACCCAGTGGAACTCCAGATTCTCTCGGATAGGCTTATTCTTGTGACGTTGTCCGATGTCGTTACAGTAATGCGTTGGTTTGTTATTTCCAACCTGAAGTTCACACAATATCTTTCCGAGGTGGTGGGTCACAGTACCTGGAACCAGGCTTCGTTTATGGTCATGGGAAAACTGGGTGAGGTCCTCCATCTTCTTGGTGTCTGGCTGAATTAGGGGCTCGATGTTGTGTTGTTCCCATTCTGCGACCAAGAAACGCTGGGTTTTGGGGCTGTCGCGTCTGGGATTGAGCGACGGGTGCGCGAAAGTCTGTCTGAAATTTCACTAGGCTTCGCTTCTCATTCAAGTTTTCGTAGCGCTGGTTTTGAATTATGGGTAAACGGATTTGTCTGTGGACGCTATGCTGGTTTTGTGGAAGACTCAGCTGGAACCCAGCTGAATCTCTCGTTTATGATGTTTTCAAGAAGGGCGAAACCGGTCGTGGGTTGCGAGGGATTTTCAGCAAACTTATAAGTAGTGCATTCCGTCTGTACAAGTGTGTTGTTATTTTGTGTTCACATGTGTACAGTGATGTTCAAATCGAGGTTAGATACACTATCGGTATGGACAAAAACCGACGAAAATGACTTGAACGTAGAAGGCAGGAGGAAACAAGGCGAAAATACAAAGAGCATAAGGTGGTGGGCTACTGAAGCAGTTTACAAAGGTGTGTGGGTGGGTGTGAGTAGAAAGTGGAGATGGTGTGTCACACAACACAACAGCATCAAGATATAGAAATTTTGTTGGGAGTGTCATCGGTTCGCCGAGTGGGCGAACCGCTGCGATGGATGGAGGAATCGATGTCTGTAGTGACAGGCTCCGCAGATGGATTGTTTGGGTCTTCCTCGACTGTGGAAAATGGAGGTGGAGCATAACCATAATCCAACCTAGGGATTTCTGGAGTTTTGTCTTGTAGAGAAGATCGTCGTTGGACGTGGGAGTTGAGAACTAACAGTTCCGTCTGGACTGACGTGTTCCAGAATCCAGCGTGCGTGAAATGCGTGCCATTTCCGTAGGAATGGTCCACGCGACAAACGCCTTCGTTACGACGGGTGAATATACCGTAGCAACCAACAGAGCAATTGATTTTGTGAGTCCGTGGAGCTGACTTGACTGTGAGTCGATCCGTGGATTGCGTACAGTCACTGAAGGCCACTGACACTGACCACTGCTCCCCGAAAGCCGAACTGCGAGAACAATCGATTTAGGCACTAGGTGGTCCTCGTGAATGAAACTGTGCTCAAGGTAAATATTTGGGGTTATTTTGAATGGCCGTTGACAGTCACCAAACGATCGTTTCCATCAACGGCCCCGAAAATCGCTACGTAGACGGGAGCATGGACTTTGTGAATCTGGACAGGACTGTTGTTCGCACTTGGTAGTTAACTTTGAAGCCACCGCGCACAGACACACAGAAATGTGAAACGCACGTCAACCATCTGAATAAGTGGTAAAAGAAAGCAGCGAGCTGTGAAGTCGACTATCAGTCTTTACAAGGCATCTATATGCTTAAAATATGATATTCATTCAAAAATTGGAGCAAGATGGCTCAAATGGTTAGAGCGCGAATTTAGTGACCGGAAGGTCCGTGGTTCGAACCTGACCTCTGCCTCTCGACTCCCCCTGTCTAGGCTTGGGCAACCTGACAGTATCCCAGCCCTCGTGCAATCTTCGGGTAGCGTGGCACCAAGACACCGAAAGGGTGTTACAACTGGATAATTCCTTTATGAACTTCAAAATCGTATGTCAGCACTATTGCAGCTCAGCTCTGGAGGTTGTGTAAGTAATTCTTTGGAGCACTCGTCAACTGTCTTGAGGAAAAATTTCTCCTCCAAACTTTTTAAATAAATCCCAAGAAACTAGGCATCTCTGATGCTTCATTGAGTCCAACTGAAAAATCAGTGCAGATATGTTGGCCTATTCCGAGAACCACAATGGTTGTTTCCCGTAGTGAGTGAGCATGTCCTTCTCTAGTCGGGTTAGTCCACTGCATCCATAGAGCTATAGGTCACTTGGAACAAAACCGGACGCATTGCAAAACTGCTGCTATTTTGGAACAAAAACCCCGAGACCATATGCAAAAACACTGGGATATTTTACTGCACAATGCGTCACCGATTCTGCATCGCTTTTGGAATCTTTTGTCCTCGGATGTGAAGTTCGGTTATTTGATGCATCACAGATGCTCTTAACTGGTAATTTCCATACACTTAGCGTGTCTCTCCGGTCAGTACATAGCTGTTCACAGATCTCCCACTTGAAATGATCACGAAGCCCACCAACGAAAGAAATCGGCTCACCGAGTTGTTGGGATGCACGAAGGTTTTAATAACCAACCGATTGTAATAGGCGATGTTGTACCAAGCTGAAATGTAACAGGAACACTTTCAGTCTGTAGGGTGATATGGCTTTGTAGTTCACAGAAAGTCCCACAATTCTTAACAAAGTCCACGTTGAACTGATATATCACTGTCGGAGCTTGAAATCACTACCCCCATTGTGATACATACTGTATCGAACTGCTGTTAGACATCATTATAGAAAGGGCAAAATCGGGTAGTGTAGATGTCCTTTAATGCTATCTTGCAGCAGATAAGCGCTGGAAGCTAGCGGGGTAATCACGATTGGTGGAAGCTTTAGCAAAATGTCTTGTTAGTCTGTCGGCTGCTGTTACCCTAATAAGGTTTGTATCGTTTTGCAACATCTGTGAGTCGAGCTTCAGCATAACAAGTCGCAACCGTATTGCTGTGCTCTCTCTCTCTCTCTCTCTCTCTCTCTCTCTCTCTCTCTCTCTCTCTCTCTCTCTCTCTCTCTCTCTCTCTCTCTCTCTCTCTCTCTCTCTCTCTCTCTCTCTCTCTCTCTCTCTCTCTCTCTCTCTCTCTCTCTCTCTCTCTCTCTCTCTCTCTCTCTCTCTCTCTCTCTCTCTCTCTCTCTCTCTCTCTCTCTCTCTCTCTCTCTCTCTCTCTCTCTCTCTCTCTCTCTCTCTCTCTCTCTCTCTCTCTCTCTCTCTCTCTCTCTCTCTCTCTCTCTCTCTCTCTCTCTCTCTCTCTCTCTCTCTCTCTCTCTCTCTCTCTCTCTCTCTCTCTCTCTCTCTCTCTCTCTCTCTCTCTCTCTCTCTCTCTCTCTCTCTCTCTCTCTCTCTCTCTCTCTCTCTCTCTCTCTCTCTCTCTCTCTCTCTCTCTCTCTCTCTCTCTCTCTCTCTCTCTCTCTCTCTCTCTCTCTCTCTCTCTCTCTCTCTCTCTCTCTCTCTCTCTCTCTCTCTCTCTCTCTCTCTCTCTCTCTCTCTTCGACAGCCCTTGCTAATAGTTTCCTTTATAAAAATATACTGCGATACCTCGAATATCGTACCAACTGAAACATGAGGCGGCCTGTGTGCAGCACATTCAGTTGAAGAACATCATAAACGGAAGATTCAATTGAGCCTCCCGTAAAAACCAAATTGATTTGCAAATGAGTGTATTTGTTGCAATCAGTCCAATTTGGGTTCAAGTAGAACATAAGGTTGATGGAACCTCGGGGACTGCGCCTACCTGATGAGCCACAAGAAGGACGAAACCGGTCGTGGGCTGTCGAAGAGTTTCCAGCAACCTTGTTAATAGTTTCCTTTGTGAAAATATACTGCGAATATCGCGTCAAGTGGATTAGATGCTTGTTAGCTGATTAGGTTGGAACAACTCTTGCGGCATTTGTGATGACATCTTTTGTAGACACGAATGTTCTTTTATCAAAACTGGATCTATGCTTTGTTTAAACGCAACGTATGGTTCACAAGATTGCTGGAATCCCTTCCACAACCCACGATCCGTGTCTCGCCTCTTGGCTTTCATCAAGTGGGCGCAGACCCCGTCAACCTTATGTTCTAATCGAACCCGATTTCGAGAGCATTCGACAAATACTCTTATGTGCACACCTACTGGGCTTTTACAAGAGACTCAGTCGAATCCAGTCCGGTGCACCACATTGGATTGAAGCAGACCATCATAACAACGAGAAATTAAGCTGGAGACACTCAAGCCCTCCTTAAAAACCATATTCGTGTAGAAATGAATGTTTGTCGGATCTAAGTTTTCTTACAGTGTCATTCAGGCTGAGCTCACGCGAATTTTGTGACAAAATGTAAGTGCAGCGCCGAGCCTCTGCACAAGTGAACTGGTCTTAGTGGGTCTATCTAGAGACAACGCTTCGACTGGAGCCGTAACGTTGAGACCAGGTACCGAATGTGAAACTGTCAGCCTGATTATAACCAAACTCGTGGATTCCCGAAACGAGTAACTCCTCCAGTCAAAGTTGCTTGCATCGCAAGACGTGCAAAACGGCTGTCGAACGGTCTGTGAATGTTGCGAAAATCTGTTAATTTGCCCCCTAGTTTCCCTGGGTTACAACAATTTACCGCTGGAACTGTTGCTAGTGTGTCCTCAGCATTTCTGGTTTGGTCATCTCCGCTCGTCTCGGTTGTGCTGCCCAATGGGTTGTCTCAATGGTTGGGAGTGAAAAACAACACAACGGGCTTGGAGTGACTCATACACACGACATGAGGAATCAATAGCATGTAACGAGTAAGGTCAAACAACAAATTACCGTGGACAAGGCGCTTGAAGTCACACAGAGTGGATAGAGTGAGACACAGACACACAATGATTAGGACACGTGAGAGAGAGCTGCAAAAGAGGGAGGTCCCAGCAGTTAGTTAGTAGCATTTTGTTAGTAGTGTGATGCGATTTTGGAATTTTCAACTGAAACTTTGCTCCGTAAGGGAAGCCAAGCTATGCTGAAAAGCTGAGAAGTATTGTACAGCTGTTTCGTCTTTATTGGGAATCATCAGCGGCGCGCATTTTACGAGACTCCCGGTTTTCTAAACCCACGACCTCTCGGCGGGTAATTTGAACACTTAACCGTTCGACCATGAGCGGATGATCAACATTTTGCTTACTTCACACTTAGATGACTGAGTTCCTCTGTTCAACAGATGATCCTGGTGAAGGATTTGTCACACCAGAAGAGAGGTAATTCGCATACTGTCCAGAAAGGCAACTACAACCAGGTGTGCGATCCATCCATAAAGTGAGTATCCTAGGAATAACCTGGAAGCTCATTTTCATGTAGTAGTCTCACTCAAGTCTAGCGAACCAGTAGGACTAAGGTGAGGGCTTTCCTAACCTGACCAGCTAATTAGAGTGAAGGTACTGTTCTCATTTAAGCTCGGACTTAGAATTTCTGATCCTGGTTTACGTGTTGCATGTGGATTTATGGGGGTTGTAATTTTCGGGCAGCGAGAAGGCAACCGAACAAGGTTGATGGCCTTTGTTCTGACTCGATCGCTAGCTTAAAGGCACAAAAAGATTAAACAATTTACAACGGTGAAAAGGAGGAAATATGATGCGATTTCGTGCCAATGGAAACATGAGGCAGTCTTGGTGCAGCGAAGTCAGGTGAAGATATGTTTGAGAGATGTAACTGAGTCTTCTCTTAACACCAGAGTGAACTGCAAAGGAGCGCATTTCCTGTCTAGGCTCCGTGTTTTTCTAAGACAGAGTGTAGACACCGGTCCGGCAGAAAAACAGTGAAACTTATAGAGCACTAAAGTTAATCATCCCATAGATGAAGGGTCCTGTAGAAAGTAGAGAGGGAACAATCTGTCTTCGAAAGATATTCCTTGAGGGATAACAGTACATCGTCGCATATAGTGTGAGTCAGTGAAAATTCCTCGCCATTTGAACAATTTACAGTCTGAACAGATGTCATACTGCCCGTTCAGCGTCCAGCCGGATTCCTTGTTACTTTCAGGTGCTCGTAACATCAGTGGACCATTCCGAATGGGAAAGCCACCGGCGCGCATTTTACGAGACTCCCGGTTTTCTAAACCCACGACCTCTCGGCGGGTAATTTGAACACTTAACCGTTCGACCATGAGCGGATGATCAACATTTTGCTTACTTCACACTTAGATGACTGAGTTCCTCTGTTCAACAGATGATCCTGGTGAAGGATTTGTCACACCAGAAGAGAGGTAATTCGCATACTGTCCAGAAAGGCAACTACAACCAGGTGTGCGATCCATCCATAAAGTGAGTATCCTAGGAATAACCTGGAAGCTCATTTTCATGTAGTAGTCTCACTCAAGTCTAGCGAACCAGTAGGACTAAGGTGAGGGCTTTCCTAACCTGACCAGCTAATTAGAGTGAAGGTACTGTTCTCATTTAAGCTCGGACTTAGAATTTCTGATCCTGGTTTACGTGTTGCATGTGGATTTATGGGGGTTGTAATTTTCGGGCAGCGAGAAGGCAACCGAACAAGGTTGATGGCCTTTGTTCTGACTCGATCGCTAGCTTAAAGGCACAAAAAGATTAAACAATTTACAACGGTGAAAAGGAGGAAATATGATGCGATTTCGTGCCAATGGAAACATGAGGCAGTCTTGGTGCAGCGAAGTCAGGTGAAGATATGTTTGAGAGATGTAACTGAGTCTTCTCTTAACACCAGAGTGAACTGCAAAGGAGCGCATTTCCTGTCTAGGCTCCGTGTTTTTCTAAGACAGAGTGTAGACACCGGTCCGGCAGAAAAACAGTGAAACTTATAGAGCACTAAAGTTAATCATCCCATAGATGAAGGGTCCTGTAGAAAGTAGAGAGGGAACAATCTGTCTTCGAAAGATATTCCTTGAGGGATAACAGTACATCGTCGCATATAGTGTGAGTCAGTGAAAATTCCTCGCCATTTGAACAATTTACAGTCTGAACAGATGTCATACTGCCCGTTCAGCGTCCAGCCGGATTCCTTGTTACTTTCAGGTGCTCGTAACATCAGTGGACCATTCCGAATGGGAAAGCCACCGCTAGCATGAAATCTCACTGATTCAACAAGGCTGTCTTATTTGTTGATTTCACCACAAACTGTTTAGAACAAGTGTAGAGAGCATGACTTCCGAAACTCTCCAGGAGGCTGTAGCTACTCAAGTTCAGTGTCTGCTTCCGTACTGACTAACCCGGACAGATAATCCAAGCGAAGCGGACTTGAAAAGTTTTTCCAACGTGTCAGGACTCTCCAGTCGTCTCCCATCAAGCGTTGTGTTTCTACCGCGCTCCAAAATAAATTTCATGCAGCAGTAAAAACTAGCTAAAATGTCCTAGTCTCTCCTTTGTTACACTTGTAGAAGAACAAATGAAGTTGACTACGTGTTTGTTAACGCAGGCAGTTAGCCTGGTAGACGAGACAACTGGCCTCCCGCAGCCTCGACCACCCAAGTTCGCATTCATACGCAGACGCCTTTAAACTGGTTGTTGGATCCGGCCTTGAAGTGCTGTACAGAGTTGTTCCGACGCCAAAGGCGTAGAAAGATGAAAATGGCAGACAGGGTTTTGGTAAAAAGTCAACCTCAGGGGCATTTAACCTACCTGAGCGAATACATCCAATGGTTGATAGCCTGTGTGAGAACTGTTCAGACGATAGTAACAACTGCTCTGGCACTTTCCAAGTAGTTGAACGAAACCTGGTCGTTATGATGCTCATTTAACCATCAATTTAAACTGGATAAGAATGTGTGCTCTCAGTGTTTCCAAATTTACCACAACACTCCTGTCTGACAACCATGTTGTCTCTGATCTGGTTGGATCTCTCCATTTGGGGCAATGGTTGACTCGTCATATAGGTAGATTTGTTGATACCAGGCTCTCGAATTCCAAGCTGGTAGCCTGACAAATAGAAGGTCATCAGTAAAAACCGATTACTCGTTGAGATGAAAAGACCAACTATTGATTAGTAGTCAGAGTGTTTGAGTAGTCCAACACCTCACTGGAAGGAACTAGTTATTCTGAATGCTCGAGCGCTTCTTTGTATCTACTCATCATTTTTTAGACTCACTTGTGTGACCATAGGACCATATTGGGTTGTGAATGTGAGAACAATGTTGGAATTGTATGGTGTCAACCCATGTCAAAACTGCTATAACCAAGGAAGGATACTTCTTGGCAAACCATATTCAGCCCCCTCCCGCTTTGTAAGGACCATCCATTTTGGGGCGGTAAGTAATTTACGCGATTCAAAACTGCAAGCGAAGCACTGTTATAGCCGCACCATGTAAAGCCGTCTCCGTGGAGAACAACACAGCCCGAAACTACGTAGTTCCACTGGCTGACTGTCCACACTTTCACCCCCTACAATGTAGGCCTAAGTTCGCCTACAGAATGTGCAGAAACGTACTGAGTTGCCCCCACTTGACGGAAGCCAAGAAACAACAGAAAATTTGCCTCTCCTTATGGTAGGTGAAGAGCAGACCAGTTCTGTCCTCCGATGAGGTTGTGCATCTCGGTGAAATGGAAAGTAGAAAGATGGGGAGTTTGCAGATGTAATGGAAGTTGCTCGCTGTCAGGTACCACACCTCATTCGAAGATGGGGGCCCATCAACTAACACCGTAACCTTAGCTCTATTGCTTGAAAAAAGATGTTTAACGCAATAAATACCAGACTGGGGGAAATACCCAACTTTTTGGAACTCCTAATGACGTCCTACGCTAACCAGAACTGAGAAGAGCTCATCCGAAACTTAGCCGTTGGGTAGATGCCAAAGAATAAGACGCGTGATAAAAGAGAACACTGAAAGTAGCGAAATACACTCATCTGCAAACAAATTTGGTTTTGCGAGAGACTCACCGGGAACCCAGCTGAATCTCTCGTTTGTGATGCATCCAGGCAACTGAATGTGCTGCACCAGGCCGCCTCGTGTTCCAGTTGCTACGATATTCGAGATATCGCGATACATGTATATTCGTGATGCACTACTCATAAGGTTGCTGAAAATTTTTTGACAGCCTGGAAACATCACAAACGAGGGATTCAGCTGGGTGCCAGGTGAGTCTCTCGCAAAACCAAATTTGTTTGCAAATGAGTGTATTTCCCTACTTTCGTGCAATTTAGTTTCAAGTAGAACATAAGGTTGACGGAAACTCGGGGACTGCGCCTGCCTGATGAGCCCAAAGTTGAAGGGCGAAACCGGTCGTGGGCTGTCGACGAATTTCCAGAGTTTTATGAGTAGTGCATTACGAACACTGAAAGTAGTTCTACAATCCAGCTACTAATAGACTACCTGTGCTGCATGCCATGTGTGTATCCATGTGTGGACCTCGACCGTGTAACACCCTTCAATAATCTTTAGATACAAATATACAACCAACGATTTTTCACGAAATACCGATAGTGTCCTTAATGATCAGGTGGAACACGTTTGGAAACCCGTGTCCACACTAGTAGTGACCAGGAGGCAAATTTTTCAGCTGGTCTATCAGGTGGTCTTTGACCTGTCCAACGAGCTCGGCAACTGGCTTGCCAGCTAATCAGCAAATCACTCTAACTACCAACATTTCGGCAAGCCCTCATTATCTTGCTTGCTGCAGGTTTGAGTGGAATCTCTAGCTAATCAATACTCCGGTTCCTCCCGCTTTCTTCCTCTGGTCGGCGCTGGAGTGATATCTATCTCTAATCTCTGTAGGTCCCCTTTTGTGACCTCTGTTGATCTGACTCCGAGGCGTTTTTTTTATTGTTTTTTTAGTCCGATAGTCTCGCCAATGGAACCGCACGACCGAGCAACTAAACCTGATAGAAGACCAGTCCCGGCTAGCAGTAGGTATATTGACAAACACGCAACACTGCTCAACACACAGCCACCGACCCATCCCTACGCCCCTACCAAACTCCCTAACAAAGCACTGATTACATCAGCTCGGTTCGTGATGAAAAGTTTGCAATCAAATTGTCCAGCTCAGCGAACAGGCCAGCGAATCTTAGCCACCTGATCTACCATCGATTTCCTCGTACAAACAGGGAGTGTGCCACGCATGATACTCGTTTAAGGTGGATTCTGCGGTCAAGTCAGATAGGACTGTATCATCCACCACTTTGACATTTGAAATTCCCCACGTTTCTTCTGTCCCCATTTGTAACCCCCGCTCCACTCTTGTGTTTAGTACGTGTGTATGGACTGGCGTTTGTTTGCCCCACCACTTCACTCATTTGACCTTGAGGTCATCCAGCCATTTTGTGGCCGACCGTATGCACGTGTGACTGTCTCACGTGGGAGCCTGTTTGCTCATTTGGTTCGTACTTTTGCAGTCCAAGTGGACCATTTGTTGTGGACGATTATCTACTGTCGAGGTTAGTATATTCTGTGAATTCATGTCTTACGTTAATAGTACCGCATGGAAACCCAGCTCCGAATTCGTTTTGCCACCCTGGAGGTTCTGGTATTACGTGTCACTCGAAGATACCGTGCGCCGTTACAAGGACACTAACTATGTGTAACCCTTCCAAGTATGGGTTTGTATACGTAGATTGTTGTTATTGATAATGGGTTGATGAACGGTCTGACGGATGGAGTAAGAAAAACAACACAAGCAGCTGGAAGCAGTTATGACCTATTGACCCAAACATGAACCAGTAGTGCATTACGTGTAAGATCAAACATGTGACAGCGACGGAACCTAGACCCTTCACAAACAAAAAGCCCAAGTGTGACAAGCATCAAAGTGCTGGCTACATAGACGTCAACGTCAAGGCTCAGTGGCGTCTGTGAAGCGCACAAAGGTTAGTCGGGCTACAAGTCATAGGGCAACTGTTTCCGTGACAGGAGGCCAATCTCATCTGTATAAAGGATGAATAGCAATGGGGAGAAAATGCTACTGCCAGCGATTTGTGACCGTGGTAACAAGACCAGAGAATTCTCGTGGCTTCCCTGATCATTGTGGGACATCACGTTTGCGGTGATGATGTTCACGACACTACAGTTATCACGGTATATGGCAATCGTGCTTTTTGAGCATACTGCCGTTGTTCGCATTACTGTGTGTGTTTGTCCTTCTGAGCACCCAATTTGTTGTGGTCGAATAAGCTTCACAAAGGATGGACAAAACTTTGCTAGATTGTCTAGAGTTGCCAGAGGGGGAACACCATGCTATTCTGGAGTGAGATTTATGCGTTCCCTCCTCGCTGGGGCGTTTCATTACTTATCGGTTGGTGAACATGGTTCATTACTGTCGCAGAGATTCTCTACTTCCAAAGTTTCCAGTCATTTCAAAAGTACTTTCGCATGACACATTCATGGATAACCCTGCGTGCAATGAAAAAACAAATATGCAATGGTCATTTGGTCTGTTGACTAACCACTCAGTGTGTGTGTGTGTGTGTGTGCAGTAGCTACACCCTTGAAAAGACCTTGCTGAGAGCTGCTAGAGCAAATGAAGCTAATTATGAATGGTGCTCATCAAGATGACAGACGCCTCTGAATGAATTTCTGAAGGCTATCTGCTTGATGTGTGTTTATAGTATTACATTCGTTAGTGAATACTTGGAAGGTATTGGTGCTCGACTGAAGAGCGGTTATTGGAAACTGCCGCAGAGGACGACTGTTACAAAGTTTGGGGGTAGAGCTGCTCGACTTATGTCTTTCCGTACATGGAACATAAGACCACAGCGGATATTCTCTACTGTTCTAGCCAGAGGACAGATAATTCCATATAGGAAAATCCATGGGAGAATCACAAACGACAATTTTCGAAAAAAGTTCATAAGGAATGTGTAATTTGCATGCAGGTGTCTTCCAGGCACTAGACATCACCCCTCAAGACCGAGGGACGTCTCATTACTTGACCGGTGTTTTTTCCAGATGCAATCTACGCCGGTACGTTCCAGTGGTCATTCCGACTTTACAAGTTTCAAGGTGGTCATTGCAATGTGGATGAAAACGTATATTCTGATCGATATGTGCATATCTTTAAATTAATCGTTCTAGTGGTACCCGTTCAGCTTCCAAGGTGGGCACTGACTGACTGGAAGGTCCGTGGTTCGAACCCAACCCCAGAATCTCGACTGCTCCTGTCTAGGCTTGGGTAACTTGGCAGTAGCTCAGTCCTCACGCTTGCTTCAGGTGGCATGGCGGCTAAAAACGGAAATGGTCCTACAGCTGAAAGATTATTTCAATAAGCTTCAAACAAAAGTTGGCACTTCATAACCTAACTAAGCTGACGAAGCTCTTTAGCCGACCATCCGTTGATGGGAAACTTTTATTTTTAATTGCATGGGATTCGCAATATCATTGTTGCCTTCCACCAGAAGACTGAACTGCACTGATTGGCTTTGTTAAGGATGATCCAAACTTTAGCACAGTCAACAAACCCATCCAGGGTGCGAGAAGTGCCCGTAATCGCACAGGCCATTTGGTGGTCTACGAGTTTTAAACCTCTTGAGTTCACATTCTAAGATGCGAGCTTTGCTCGTCCACGAAATCGTTGTGGACCTAGGCTGTGAAACTACATGCAGTATGCAAGTGTCTGTCAGCAATTAACAACTTTTGGAGTGTAATGCACTACTCATAAGGTTGCTGAAAATTCTTCGACAGCCCACGACCGGTTTCGCCCTTCCACTTCGGGCTCATCAGGTAGGCCCAGTCCTCGAGTTTCCGTCAACCTTATGCTCTACTTGAACCCAAATTGGACTGTTTTTCGAGAAATACACTAATTTGCAAATCAATTTGGTTTTGCGAGAGACTCACCTGGAACCCAGCTGAATCTCCCGTTTTTGATGTTTCCAGGCAACGTTTTTCGTACTACGTGTCTGCAAAACTGACATAGCAGTATTTGTGATTGATCAGGTAGCTGTTGATCGCCTAGCTTGGGAAGTGACTAGCAGGCGTTTCTTCACCACTCGAGGCGACCTCATCAGTCGGCGGCTATGCTATACAGATAGCCTGTTGGTGACCACCACCAAATCCGGTGAACTTCGGTGGTCCGTTTTCCCATCTCGAGGGGTAATTCCATATTGAAGGTGGAAATGCAAGCAACCTACCAGTTCAAGCTGAGCACTGCAAGGAGTTGGCCATCGTAGATCCAGTTAAAGCCGAAGAAGTAGTATCCTGCGGTTACACGGCGTACGCTAAATGAGTCGAGTGTCCGCCATGAATTGATAATGTTTACTAGGCGGCTTTCCTGAGCAAGACAAACCAATAAAACACGTGCTGTCTGGGTCAAGCGATGATGCTTAGTCTGTGAAGCCGAAAAACGGGTCATTTACTGATCTATACACCAACCACACCAATGGATGTGCACCCATATCACCCATTTGGAAACCATGTATCTGTGCTGAACAAATGCTGGACACTGTGCGCATCGTTCGAACTGTCCGAATAGCCTGACTAGGAATGCGAGTGTGTTCTCACTGTCTTCATTCTGGTTGGCGCTGACATTCTGGATCCTGCTTCATAATCGTACCGGCCAACCTTCAGTCTACTGGTCAGAGAGCTGCACGACCACGCCAGATGCCAAAATGAGGATTGGGGCAATGGGACAGGTTGTTTCAGTAGGCCTGTCCAAGTGTCCTGCGACATAAATGTACTCACTCAATTGAACTTTGGGTAGAAAGTTAGGAGATTATTGTTTTCAAGTGAAATGGAAAGGCGTACTCGGATCCACACGATTACGGACCTTCAGACAGTGAAACTGGCAGTTCATGTTACGTGGGTCTACTGATGCGTGCTTTTGACACATTTAACTGGAATTAGGCTGGATAGAAAAACCATCATAAATTGCCTAATAGCAGTAGAATAAGACGGTTTGTGTGGATCGAGTACTCTTGATTGAACGATCTTGTCATCCATGGTGCACGTCACAAAAGTAGCAAATAAACGAACGCGCCAATCAAAATAGGGTATTCAAAATTCACATTCTGACTGAAAGCAACACAGTTTTAAACGGATCAGGTGGACCAGAGTGGGCACAGCATATAACTCAGGTCCTTTTGTGAACAAAGGCCTAGAGCCTGGTGGTTGTTGGTTTGTTCGCTGAACTGGGTAGTTGGATTGCAAACGTTTCATCACCCATCGAAGTGACATCATCAGTGCGTTGGTAGGGGGCTTAGTGGTGCTTAGAGATGGGTTTGGTGGTTGTGCCTAGCCTAAATTGCGTAATTAACAAAGCTCCGGGATAAACCGATCTTTTAATTAGTGTATTGGTCTTAAAGGCAGAGGAAATTTTAACCTGGCAGCCACAGTTAGTGAGGCGATTCCAGCCAAAACTTATTAGATGGCTTCAGACAGTTCAAGGTGGATTGGAAAACGTGTTTTTTTTTCACTCGCGCCTCAAGTCTCATTCCAGTTCTGCTCATATAGCCGTCGTGGTTTGTACGACGTTGTCAGTCTAAGAAAGGTGAGTGCAGTGCTGTTGGCTTAGTGATGGGTGCACCTTTGAAAGCGAGATAAAGCGCAAGAATGGACACAACAAAGGAACAGTTTATGGAGGCGGAATAGAAAAACGGGTGATACTACGTCTAACAACAGCGTAGGTTGACTGGTTACAAGGACGAGGCACAGTTTCTCCTTAAAAAATCCCCCAAAGTAAATTTCGCCTCTCATCACGTGATTCAAAGCCAGGACTGATGCTTTGGCGGGTCATCTGGAGAGTAAGGAATGTCGCACCTGGGCTTGGCTGCGAAGGGACGACTACGTTTCCAGTCTCGCTGGTTGCTCAATATCGCGAGCAAGCGTGATACTGCCCCATGTCTGCTCCGGATGTGGTTATTTCTCTTTAAATGACCTTTTATAGGTAACACTACTCCCAGGGTCAAAAACAGGCGTCTCCCCGCCAGCACCTTTTCTGGAGACCGCTGATGATGTATCGGGTTGATTGGTGTCCTTTGATATAACCACAAAAAGACTTTTTCGCTGTTTCCTCTGCTTCTAAGTATCATAAGCCCATTTAAGGGTATCAACAAAGCATTCAGCTTGATTTGAGTTTGTGGATGGCAGCGTAGGTAAGCAAGTGCTGAATACCTTGAGAAGCGAACGCAAAGAACAAACTTGTGGCCTGTAAAATGGGCCCCATTATCTGCCACCGGAAGCTCGGGAACTGCAGGCTAGAGAGACAGTCCGCTATACTTGAAGTTAGGCCTATCACAGATAAACCCGATCAGTTCCGGAGGACATCGAAAACGAACAGGAACATAAATTCTCCCACAGACAAAGTGTAAAGTGCTAGTGCAATACAGAGTGGGCTCGAACCTTAGCCTCATACTTGCAGATAATCCTATTGAGGTAGTAGACAAATTTATTAACCCGGGCGGCTGTATCAATCCCAGTGGTCTCGCGAAAGATGATATTCCCATCCGAATTAGGAAGGCCGGAGCTACTTACGTGAATCTGCATCACCTGTGGCGTAGGCGTGACATCAGCTTATCCGTCAAGGGTCGAGTTTACAATGCTGCGGTGGGATCCATCTTGCTATAAACCTGGCCGCTGAGCGCCGAGGACGTCAAAAGACTTTCAGTGTTTGACCATCGGTGTCTTCAGCGCATTGCGCAAGTGTTATGGAACACCGGGTCAGTAATAGTAGAGTAAGTCGAATGGTTTTCGGAAGAATTAGCTCACCCACGATAGATGAGCTGATCACAATGCATAGGTGGCGCTGGCTTGGCCACATGCTCCGGATGCCACTCGACCGACTTCTTCGAAAGCTTCATTTCGCACAAACACATGAAAGGTGGAAACGAGGTCAAACAATGACTTGACAGCGAAGTATGAAAGCCTTGGTTCTTTTTAAGTCGGTCTATATACTTAAGTACGAATTTGTTTTACGCGTATCGGTCGGACGGAATCGGTGACCAAATTAGGTTATAGACCTGGCATGGAATCATATATTGATCACTTTCCAACTGTGGAACCCTCGCGAACTTCCTCACGCATGCGTTCGCCGCAGGCATATGATATAAATACTATCCAAGGGGGATGACAGAGTCCTGGTTATTCTCCACTGTGCATTGGAAATTTTGAGATACTCATCAACATCTTCTTTTAAAAAGCATTATATCATGCTTGCTTGTCAAGGGGTGGCTGTAACCTGGCCTAATCATGTCGGCCGAAATGAAAACAAACCAGGGTCGTTCAAATCTCATTTGCGTTTGTCCGATGGCTTGATTCCAGACCATACTACAACTGTACGACTATCCTGAGGGTGACTAACAATTTATTGATTACCAGGTCGTATCCGAAAGCCTATTCTTCATCACTGTCATCCATCATAGGGTTTTGTCGACGCACATTTCAACTGTAGACTGCTGTATTATTATTCCTGGGAGTAGAAAATAATTCATCTGAACTCCTATCATTATGTTTGGCTCATGTGCACCAAGCTGGCTAAGTCTTACAGCAGGTGAAATTTATGGCCCACGCTCTCCACAGATCCTTAGTCAACCAACGGATTTATCTGTGTCGTGTTCCCCAGGGTTGCTATTTGTCACCAATTCCGGGTCTCGTTTGAACAGGTTGTTCAAATGACAGCTGACGCAGTCGTAGACACTGATGTGTGCCAGAAACGCATACGACGAACACAACCGCGTCCTTATGCCACTCAGCATGTTGATGAGCACGCAGCACTTGATCACGGACCCGGAATTGCGCAGTGTCATTTGATGTTGACCGGTCTACCGAGAGCTCTTTGTGATTCCCAACTCACTGACTTCTTCGCACTGTCTGGTGGGGGGAACAACTGACTGATGACCAATGACGGAGTGTTAAGGTCGGTGTGTTGAAATGTAAAACCACACAGGAAAACTTACTTATTTGTTCAGTATATTGTGGATTATTGGGCATTATCTGGACAACCTACCTGCCTACCTACCTACCTACCTCATTCACGATTTGGGCTCATTTTACTGGTCACTCAGCTGTACTACAACTGTCAGTTTCGTCAACCAGAGACAAGTATTGATTCGACAGCAGTGTGCTAGTACTGAGCACATCATCCAGAACACCTGACATGTTTAAGCTCCTGGGAAGGAAGTGCTCCACGTGAAGTAAGGCGTCTAGCTGTGGAGACACTCATCAACACAACAGGAGGAGTATGATAGGGAGGGTGCTCTGAGCAGCACAAGTGAAAACAGAGGCGCACGATGAGCAAGAAAACCTCCGGCGATGGAATCGATGACCCGACAGAGATTTCAGCTGGACTTGCTACAAACAAGTCCACCCGGGTTCAAGGGTCGCCAGCTATTCAGCAAGGTTGACAACCTAATCAAAGTATATTTCATGAGAGACACTTTTATAATGCTATCAGTAAACATAATTTAGGTCAGAAAATACTCCTGTGCAGAGACTGTGCTCCAGCTTGTTGATGCCTGTTAGTAAGAGGTCGATTTTACTCATCACACACTTGTTCTTCCCCCTAAAATTGTGTAACATAAATGTGCCCCAAGAAGGGCGAAACCGGTCGTGGGCTGTCGAAGAATTTTCAGCAACCTTATGAGTAGTGTACTACGTATATAACATGTATCGCGATATCTCGAATATCGTAGCAACTGGAACATGAGGCGGCCTGGTGCAGCACATTCAGTTGCCTGGAAACATCACAAACGGGAGATTCAGCTGGGTTCCCGGTGAGTCTCTCGCAAAACCAAAGTTGTTTACAAATGAGTGTATTTCGTTAATTCCATGCGATCTGGCTTCAAGTAGAACATAAGGTTGACGGAAACTCGAGGACTGGGCCTACCTGATGAGCCCGAAGTGGAAGGACCAAACCGGTCGTGGGCTGTCGAAGAATTTTCAGCAACCTTATGAGTAGTGCATTACGTATATTCAAGTATTCTCCTTACCATCGCCCAACTGGGTCAATTATCCACTTAGTCGCTTTTCATTGATGGGAATTCTTTGTGAAGGCCAATGCCAGACAAAGACCGCTGCTTCTTCTGGAAGCATACGAATGACCAAGAGGCCACCAGTTACCCGTATGCTGTATAGGGTGATCGGATCATTTGGGCGTCTGTGCCCATCCGTAAGAGTGTATCATGTGACGGTCCAGAATGCCCACTCTTTTTTGAGGTCTTTATTCGGAGACGACTGACCTGGTGCACCTGACAATGAAGCAGTTCCTGATTTCAAATACACATTTAAACATCTATTTACACCGGAGTTATCTTATTTTGTTCGGACTACATGGAACATGCAAACAGTCGTGCTAGAGATTTGATCGCGAAAGGGACAGGAATTTTGATGGCGTACGGTAGGGAGAGAGTGATGAAGAGGATTCATTAAATACACAGAGTTGGAGCGCCACCCAGCTCAATCGCAATTGATTCAACTGTCTATCGAAACGCAAGACGACAGGGGGAAATGACTTTTCCAAAATGTGATTTTGATACACACAACTGAATTAGTTGCCATCCGACAATCTTCCGTTTGCTCGTAGACAGGCCGAGAGGTATGGTCATCCATGCGTAAACCTGAAGTGGTCAGCTGTCGTTAACCTTTGGTATCTTCCATTTTGAAATTAGCTGTCTGTCAAAATGGGGCTGGCTGTCGCCAGTCAGCTGAGGTTGTGTAGAAACTGCTGTGTAGAAATCTCCGCAATGCTTCTTCTAGAGTCGAGGAGGGACTTGGTGGACACTACAAAGTCACACATTCTGCTCACTTGCTGTTGTGACGTTTATTCATCTAGGCTCAATCAGACGAATGCTTGTGATGAGCACAGTTGAGGATACCTTTTGCCTGACAACTTGCAATGAAAACAAGGTTTCCTTTTCACCGGAACAACCCACATGATGGGATGGAAAACAAGCTGACACCTGTATTCAACCGACGAAACACTCTCGTTTGCAAGTTGAGTCGGTGGCAACGGGGGATTACGCGGAAATTAAGTGGAGTTCCCCGATTTAACTTTTAACTAACCGTGTTTCGTCAACTGCATACAACTTGATGTTCAAGCAGAAGATAAGGTTGACGGAAACTTGGGGACTGCGCCTAACCAACCGTGGGTTGTCGGAGAGTTCCCAGCGACTCTGTGTGCTTCGTGAAAAAAAATGTACCACAATACTTCGTGTATGGTACCATCTAACATATGAGACCATCTTTGTACAACACATTATAAATGAGAGATTTAGCCAGGATTCAACTGAGTCTCCCCCCTCAACACCAACTTCGTTCGCAAATGAGTTTACCTCGAGAAACCTAACTCTTTGGAAAGTCAATACTAACGTGAGAGGCCATATTAGGACTGGGTGGAACGAGAGTTCACATGGTGGATGAGGGTCTGTGAACATCACTTTGTTGACGGGGGGAGGGGGTTGGCTGTTTTTTCCACTTATCTGGCTGATTCTTTAAATTCCAGTTCAAACGATTAAAACGTCTGAAGTATTTGGCTTCGCTGATAGACGCTGTAAATGGTGAATTTGTGAAAGATCCACAGTTCTTCGGAGGTTCTACACGAGGGACTAAAACACTTGTAATGAATGAGTGAAGACGATGTGGTGTTCATTTATTTTTGTGGTTAACTGGGTAAGCGAAACACATGAACATACAAAACAAATCAATATGGATCTCAGTCCACTTGGAGGAGCGTTTCCAAAGAAGTTCAGACAAGACTATCGTTGTGTTGGCTGTGATTTCGGACACACTTTACTGCCCGGCTTTCACTTACGTTGAATTAAGCTTGTTTCATTTCAGCCTACGCTGCTATCCTTTACGTCATGGTTTATAACGGGATATCCCCCCAAAAAAATAGTTCTCCGAAATGGAATGCGACAAAATCATGTGACTACTCTGTTCCTCACGCTCAATTTCCATAATTTTCTCCTTAGAATGTTGCAGCTGAACTTCGCTAACATACATCAATCGACTAATGAGAAATATAACGCGGCGAGCGCGCGCGCGCAGCTGCAATCACCGCATTGCGCGCGTTTCTACGATACCCGAGCATCAGACTCAGACACCGGGACGCCGAATGGGCATGTTGCATGGATGCACGTACGCACGCTTCGCGCACGCACCGACGGTCGAATGACTGGCCATACCGCTAGCCGTCAACGCGAACAATCCAAGAAAAACGAAGAAATTACCGTGGAAAAATTATGTGATCACCGTCATTTTCAACCTCACTAACCGGAAACGGTTGAATTGTGCAATGACACAACATCTAGAACTGATTTCGAAGTGGACAACGATCGGAACCCTTCCCGAAATTTGATACGCCATCCTTTGCTCTGTCTTCTTCCTTGATATTTTGACGGGGACTTACCTATAATATTTCTTGCGGATTATATGACATCCATCCATCCAGCACGAATCACTGGCAACTGTAAGGATGCCGCAGAAATCAGTCTAAACTCTTAATATAAACAAGTCCATTGTTCAGATTAGACAGGACGAACTATGTCACATCCAAGCCGTCTGAGATCCAGGTAACCATGTGGCAGTCAAGCTTTCTTGTCTCGCACTGCGACGCAACCCACCTATGTAGATTAGAGACCATTGGGGTTCGGCTTCAGGTCACTGGGAATTCCTTTAGCTGTGTTTCACTCAACTACAATCGTCCAGATAATCTTCCCTGCTAATCCAATGACAGACACGCCTTAGTAACCATCGTGCTATGCCACACGATTTGAAACAAGCGTTCAACCCGCGCAAATCGATTAGTATGGACAATCCCTCTGACGCACGGTGCAGGCCTCGAGAAAACCCACGCCAACTGAAGCACGCCAATAGCGTACTGCATTTCATTCCATGTGGCTCCTGTCTTAAATACACGCACGCGGATATGGGTATCAGAACAACTGCTCCTGGACAACTGGACTGTCTCCCTCCATGCAGAGGATCGAAGTAAATCTAACTGCCACTAATAGGGTTAAAATACAAATATATAAATTTATTCACGAAAACATGACACAAGACCCTACTCATAAGGTTGGTGAGAACTCACCCAACTGCATGTGTTGTAAAAAATCGCCTCATGTTTCAGTTGGTACGATATTCAAGATACCGTAGTACGTGTTTTCCTGACGGAACGTTACTAGTTGAGTTTCCCGCTAAAATGTGTAGTTCTCAAATTGCGTCCAACTAAGGTCCAAGAAGAACGAGGATTTTTGGGGACTGAACCTATCTCATGAGCCCGAAGAAGAAGGGCGATGCCGATCATGGGCTGTCAAGGAGTTTTCGATAACCTTATGAGTAGAGTATCCTTCATGGACACATACTGTGATATCTCGAATATCGTACCAACTGAAGTGTGAGGTAGCCTTTGTGCAGCACATTCAGCTGAAGGGTATCATAAACGAGAGATTCAGCTGAGTCTCCCCTTAAGGAACTAATAAAGTTGTAAAAGCCTACGAAGGAATCAAGACAATCAGCCACAGAATAGGACATGTATAAGGTGACGTTCTTAACAATAGCACAGGCCCAGAAATGCGTTTTTCAGTGAAAATCTCTGACGTTGAGTGCACGACAGAACATCGGTTGTTTGCCAGTCTCTGAGTGATTTAACAGTGAGGGCTGCAAGTAACTCCCCAAGACCGTCCATGCAGCCAAGTTTTGGCTAAGGGGGCCAAGATGGCGGGAATAGGTGGATGATCAAGTGAGTGTGAACTTGAGACTAGCTGTATGAAAGAACACAAGGACAAGTGATTCACTTGCCCTGGTAATTTTAATTTATCCCTAGCCTGTCCTGTAGGCGTGCAGGCAGTTTCTGTCCGCTAGCCGTGTCGTCTAATGGCCCAGAACGCGACCCACAGATGGCTGGTGATAGACTGCGCACACACACGCACGCACGCGTCTGGCTGGATTCGAAATCTAGATGTGCGTTTGCGCAGAATAGCCCTGGCGATGATCGATCAGAAGTACAGATGATAGCGGCAGCAAATACGCGCCGGCTGTGCACGAATCACCACGCCGTGCGTGGCTGTGCGCACCAGACTGAAGAAAAAACGATGCGTTGGTCTGTCTGATCAGCTGTCTTCGAATGTGAATCATATTGTTAGTACGGCAATCTGTGAGAGAGCGAGCGCGCTCAGACACATTGACTGAACTTTATTATCTAGTTTGCGCTGACCCCGTGTATGAATTGCAAGCCAACGGATTCACGGATTGTGCCTCGTTGGGTCACAGTTTTTTCGGAGAGAACTGTTTTAAAAGTTACGGCAGGTGAGCTGTTTCGCACACCCAAACTTTTTTTAATAAAAAAACGCAGATAGTCCCTCAATCTCATGTTCTACTTGAACCTCCCGTTTACGATAGGCCGCCTTCGGTAAAAACTGGAACACAAACATTATTTCGGCGAACAAAGGTTGTGCACCTCTGCTTAGGACTAAAAGTGCCTGAATGAACTGTCTCGGACAAACTGATTCCGTTTTCTGGGAAATGTTCGTTCTTGGAACGGAGCAAGCCTCGGTTTGGGACAGATTACTCCATATGAATGGAGATGCGGGTGCTGGCACTCAAGTACGATGGTTAGCTAAGCAATGAGGAAGGAACTTGTCAGCAATGTATCGGCTGTTTCGAAAAGAACGTTTCAATCCGTGTAAGTAGCAAGCGGAGCCTAGCCACCTAACCGCTAATCCCACATGTAGTAGGCCCAATGCCGGTGATCTGAATAGAGTTCACTGTTATTTACCGTCAAAAGAGAGAGGTTGCTGCGGCAAACTAATCTTCATTTTTGAACCAGAAGGCTGGGAGTGTTAAAATAGCCGAATTGATGTCAAGGTCAGACTTCGTTACCCAGGATTACATGTTCTCGTAGATTAACACTGTTATCAAGCCTGCGCTGATTGGTAGGATAGTCTCTGCATTAATGGGCCAATGGGAGACAGTCGATGAGGTGCTGTCCTGCTAATCTCCACCTACTGGCCAACAGGCAGCATAAAATGCAAACGAGGAGCCAGCCAACTAAATCTAACGGATTGTGTGGGGTGGGGGAACGGCTCATCTAACACAAACATTCGCTGGTTCCCGCTCCAGCTCATGAATGTCATGAAACTTGAACGCGGTAAAACTTGGTGTTGACTAGCACAAAAACTCAAGAGCCATCACCTTCCTAATTCATTCAGCTAATGTTTTCCGCTATCCCACAAGATAGAAGTCTCATCGGCTGAGTCAGATGAATAGCACCGTCCAGTCCCGAGCGCGTCACTAGCTGCACGGGACACGCAACTTCCACAATCTGACGCCCATACACCCATCTAACTGGTGTTCTAAGAGCTATCTTAACACAAAAACGGTCGGCCAAAATTCCATCCTACTTCGGCCATTTCGATCAAATTTCACTGCACACCTGGGTGGCCAATCTCCCATAGTGAAACGATAAAGTATTGTATTTCATTCAAATCAGAAAATCCAGTTCTCTACACAATGAAACCGAAATGGTGGAACCATGGGGCAGCCAATCTCTTGACAAAATCAGGCATTTTTAGCATACTCAGACAGGCACGGAGACAAACATCCGGTGAAGACAAGCGTCGTACTTGCTCAGAATTCCGTCAAAGAATATACACTATGATGAAGACTGGGTGTAAAACATAGCCACAGCAACCGTCGTGCAATCTGGGGCTTGTTAGTGGCAGCTATGAGGGATGGTGAAAAGCCAACAAACTGTGTTGCTTCTCCTTGTCCTCTTGCACACGAATTTTGACGGAAACTATCACAGTACAGGTTCAGAGGGACTGAAAGCTCATCTCGTGAGAGCTAGCTGCTATCAGATGGTGCTGTGCCGAGCAATAGTATCCTCCTCTTGTTAGTTGACGATATTTTCACAAGCCCTCTAGAGGTTTACCAGAGGGTGGGCAATTTGGTGACTCCATAAACTACTGTCACCGCTCAAGTAGATTTAGATGGTTTGTACTGAAGGTATCCTCGATGACAGGATGGTACCGGCCGTCCACGTCCCTGTAATCCTATGGCGCTAGTCTAGCTACCCGGATCAGAACAACTCGCCAAAACAAAACAGCAGACGTCTCGTCAGTGACCAGTCTGTTGCTGGCAAACCTCTAAATTCCAACAATATGGTATGGGAAACAGAGCCAACCGGTCGAAAATACAGTCGAACCGACATAGACGTAACAGGCAAATCGGATGGTAGGATTTAGACATGCGGTGTGGTTGATGACAGTAGAACAAGACAATGTGAAAAGTCATGGAATTTTCCGTGCACGCACGCAAAGACTGACGACGTAGTCCTCCTGGTGCCGAGATTCCGATCGTTACCTGCCAGGTGATTGTTGTCAATCAGTGATGAAACCTATACTTCGTGCTAAAACGTTGGTCTGGAGTCCACCACATCTGGTTGGTTCGCCACTGCGATCGATATTCGCACACCCATCCACTAAGTCTCTAACGGGCGACACAGCTCCGCTTTCTTAGAAGGCTGTTTGCAGGATGCGGTAATAGTACGCATCAAGATGCAAATTTTGTGAAGGACATTCAAAAGAAATACCTCATGCAATAACGGAAATCCTCCTTGCATGCAATTTATTGTCGCGTTCTGAGGTCTCCTAATGTATCCGGCTTTTTCACCAAAAGCACTTTGTGACTAACGAATATGTTAGAAGCCGGTTGATTATCGGTCTCAAGGAAGCAGAAAATGCTGAATACAAGGACAGCGCTTCACGCAACGACCATCCAAGTACCGAACGAACTGGTTAGGGAGACTACGACGCAACCTGCGGATCACCTTGTCTATTCGTTTGCCAAAACAGTGTACACGATGCAGTCACCCAAAATGTACTTTACCTGACCCGCTGTGGGAATGTATCCTCACATTCAGACTAGGTTTAAGGATCGTGAGAACATCTCACCAAAACGATCCAAATTGCACTTGATTCGGCACCGAACAGGCTGCAATCAAAGAGACAAAGGTTGTCCAGGGCGGTCAATCCATGTGAAAAAACACGAGACCCTCCTCTCAGCAAAATTAGTGGCCCAAAACCGGCCACATGACCAAAAAGGTTGAACGACAGGGCAGAGACGAGCAACTACGCACAAGGTCAGCACAAAGCATTACGTCAGAGAAAGGACGATCGAAAACGGAACGAAAAGAAGTTACCGAGATAGGAACAACCGAGCTAGTCGGCGGAGTGTTATCCCTATCATAAAAGAATCATTCGTTGCAAACATTACGCTTAATTCTGCTCAGATAAAGAAGTCATGCTTGTTGACATTCATTAGAAAGGATGAAACCTTCATCATACACAAACCGAAAAGAGACGTCCGCTTGTTTTATAGTACATGGTGCACAAAGGGTTTAACGACGTCAGGTGATTCTACCGTGAACCGAGAGACTCAAACAGGATGAACTGAGATTTTCTCATTAACACAAACTATATACACGTCCCCAGGATATCCCTAATATATTCTGTGAGGAAGTGTTTCTCGCAGGAGCGAAAATCGATTCTGTGACTGGTCTTCACTCCATGGGAGGGATTTTTGACAGAAGCGATTATTCACAGGACCAAGTTCCTCATCTCCCCAAAGCCATTACAGCGCTTCGAGGAACACAGTACGCATCTCTCACCACGGACTTTCCGGTCAGTAAGTTCACGAGCCATCAATGAGCCATCTAGAGCTCGGGGGGGGGGTGGTTTCCAAGGGCTCAAGGGGCACGTCAAGGCATTTTGAGACGGCTCGGATACCTGATACAAGGATCATGGTTCAAAGAGCTACCCTCAACTCTCAGTGCCAAAGCTTGGGCAACCTGATCGTTCCTCGGTACTCCGGCTTCACTAAGGTCAAATGGGGTTAATCAGATTGGAGATGTTACAGAAACAAAAATCCGCCAAATCTATCATCTCCAGTGACAGCCTGATAACCTGCAGTTTGTTAAACGGAAATTCGGCAAGTTAGACTAACAGTGAGTCGCAAAACCATCGTTGCACCGCACAACTGTTCAAGCTGAACTGAGAGCAGGCAATCCGATTCCAACTTGAAAGAGTTCACCCAATACCGAGACCATCAAGGCAGGAGGGAACAGAGGACACGGAGATATCTAAAGTTTTTGTATTATTATTAGTAGAATAGTAGTATTAGTATTAGTAGTGGTTGTATCGGTACTGAGAAACGTGCGATTAAAGCTATGTAACACCACACACGTGCGTGCGTGCATGTGTACGCTTACATACGCATGCACGCACACGCACACACACGCACACACTGACAGAGAGAGAGAGATACATTGAAGATGTGGGGAAATCATGTGTAAGATGGTTGGTTCGCTGTTGTACTGTTGCTGATATCCAAAAACAAGCCGCCTTCTCACACATCACAAATATCAAGCTGGTTCTGTTCTGGAGGAGCGCATGAGTGAGCGATAAAAAGTCGTCCACAAATATGGCATTACGGAGCATCTAGAAGGACGTACAAATCGAGTGAACCACACACGTGGAGCACCGTTGCGCAGAATGAAATCCATGAGGTCCCAGATGAATGAAATGGACGACAACTGTGGAAATCAGGAGGGACGAGCAAAATGAAGTAACAACCCAGAAGACAAGGGTAATTTGAACTGAGACAACCACGCAACAGAACAGCATTTGACGTACGGTGAATGGTTGGAGTGTGGTAATGGGTTACCCAAGCACAAGTGAGATGGATAAACAGAAAAGAGACAAGTGGGTACGGCCCAAAGGATAGACTCACAACTACCGTCCGAGCAACAAAAGTCCCGTGACAACAGTAGCAGAAACGGGCGGTGAGGAGTGAATATTGATGATTCCACTAAGTTCATCCAAGAGACGAAGGTACCAGTTCCAGCCCGACATCCAGGCATCTTCTTGAATAGTGTTCATGGTAGAAGAGAGTGACGGCGAATCAATTAGAGTCTGGTTGTGAGTGGGCGTGTGCGTGTTGGTGTAGGTACGTGCTCCGTGGAGACGAATAAAAGCGCTGATAGTTCGTTTCCGTGTTCTGCACACACACACAGAGACACAGCGTGTGTGTGTGTATTAATAGGTAGAAAAGAAACCGGTAGGTGCGCAAGAAAATAGAGGACAAGAAATAACCCTGCACTGGGATCGTGGTATCTAGTTCAAAACATGAGTAGGGGGAGAGGGAAACGTCATCAGGCGTGTCAATGTCGGATCGTGGCCTGTTGATTTCATTTTATAAAAATAGGGCAAAAACACTAGTACAATAGTGGTGATGGCACCAATAGAAAACCACACACACACACAGTAGACAACAAAAGACAGCACAATAACAACAACAACAACGGTAACGATAACGGTCTATGGAGGAAGTGTGTTTTGCTTTAATGAAGTGCATTGCCGTGAGATGAAGCTGGCGACGGGGGCGGCCAAAATGTTTGAACATCAATGCGAACGATATAGGAAGAGGGTTTTTCATTATCGGGTATCTCGGATCTTGATGTGACCTAGTGCAGCGTAATGGAAATTAGTTGGTTTGCCTCTGGTTGTAAATAGAGTTGCAACGGAGTACATAAAATGCCTGATATCAGGGACAGACGGGGAATCGGAATCGGGGGCGGGAGGATGAGACCGAAAGGAAAACCAGTAAAAAGACGAATAGTGATAATAACGGAAACACTTCAATCGTGCAACGGAAGAATGCGGCCGCGACAAGAAAAAAAAACAGGCACTCAGCGAAATAGTCCATGAAGCAACACAAACAAAAGGGAGTAGACCCAAGCCACACAGTGCGTGCGTGGTCACAAAATAGTGCACATTCGATTCGGTAGGCTTGCTATGACAAAAAAAGAACATCACCGAGAGCTACACAGTTCTAGGGCTCCCAAGGGAGAAACTCGATACTCCAAAAACGGATGACGAGCAAAAATAGGGATGGAAATAGTGGAAATGGGCTACAACAGAGAAAAAAACAGGTGAACGTTCATGTATACGTGTCCCGAGAACAAGGGATGCAGGCTACTAATGATAACCGGGGATTATTTATCGGGCACTGAAGTGAGAGAGGAATAATAACAGGGGGGGGTTGTTGAAGGCCGCTGACCAGTAGACACAGATTGCCATCTAACTGTGAGGGCACATGGAGAGTGGGGGGGGATTGAAAAAAGAACAGGGAAATTTCAAATGCCACTCGGGAATATGATTATGTAATCAGACCGAAAAACGCAAATCGACAAAACCCGATTCTCATGTCGGAAACTGTCGTCCATCGGGAATATAGAAAAATAAATTGTGTACCTAAGGAGATAAATGAAGGTCAGTAGTATTTCTCTATTATCCACCAAGACACGAAGACATTGTTGGTGTTGTTTCTCACTTTGCACATCCATGGACAAACAGGGAGGTACACGTGCGTGCGGGGAGACTGTTCGACGGTGTTGATGGAGAGGAACCGGAGAGAAATGTTAGCAATGGCTGGGCACTCGGAAGGGGCTGCAGTTCGGAGCGTACAGAAGCATAAGGACAGACAAGTAACTGACAAAAGCCGAACAAAATTTGTCAGGGTGTAGAAATACACGAGCAAACAGCAAACGATATCTGAGTAGCGACCATCTACTGCTTGCTGAAGACCATTGGACAGTTGTCAGGGAAGACAATCTAGGAGTGCTAATGTTGGTCTCGACTGGATGAAGATGGTTTTGGGAAAGCCCCTGAGAGGCAACAGACGTGCAGTACGCCTGCTATTGGCTATGGAACGAGTGGTTCGAGAGGGGCAGCGACAAGTGAATCGGTGCAGCAGCGCACAAAATGAGCGAAACGGAGAATGTAGGATACACATAAACACATCGAGCGATCTGAAAAGCTCATTTGTGTGTGGGCGATGTAGAACAAAAGGCAACAGTACCGTAGTCTGCAAGATGGAGTAGCTTGGTTGGTTCGTTCAACAGTGCAAAAATAGATCAATGTTCGTCAAGCCAGATCGGTATAAACAATGAACCTGGGTTCACCAGAACAGTCACCAGTAAAAAGGAAGAAAACAAACATTGCAACGGTATCGACGATCCAGAGAGATAGTACCGCATAGTATTATTGATACTGATATTAGTAAAAGGTTTGTGAGGCTTGTACGACAATGGGTGGAAAGGAGAGATAGGAACGGTGGCAGTTCGACCGTTCTAGTTGAAAAGGAATCACGGAAAATAACAGCATAACTCAGGGACGAACGACCCGTTTTATTCACGATTCTTTTAGGCTCTAATTATGATTGTTGTGTTTCGTTCTGCAAAAGGGGGAAGGTGCGTTAACAATTGAGTAGTTGACGGTCGTGATGCCGATGAAACTCGGGAACATCTGAAGAATCTCTGTGAACTCTAGGCAACCTCAGTGACAGATGTGATAGCAGGCGGGACTGAGAGGGATTGTTGCATTGAGTCGAGCTCAGATGACAAAGATTGCGGACTTTGACGCCGTCGACGACGCCCATCACCTATAGCTCCACAACGTGCAGAAGAATTATCACTAGGTGAACAGCCAGTAGAACCAACCATCTGGAAATTCATGGAGAAACAAGCATCGGATTTGGGCAATATTTGCTCCTCTTCCTGTATGTCGACTAAGGCCGCGGTAGAATCGAAGTAGGGGAAAGTGAATGAAGACCCTTCATCGGAAACCGTAATCATTGTCTGATTCGATGAAGAACTGACGACATCTGACTGGAGTCCGGATTTCTGGGACCAAATGGCATTTAAGCGGGCTGCCGTCGATGTTTTAGGATCCGTCTCATCCGACTGAACACCAACATTGTCACTGTCACTGAACAGGGAGCGAAGCAGGGATTGTTTCGAAAACGAGCTTGGACCGCTGTAGTCTCGAGATGCTTGTGATGGAGGCAGAAATAAGGACCCGGAACTGGCGTCGTTATTCGACCACGGACCACCCACAGAGTTCACGATCTTCTCACTCAGGTCAATATTAGCAACAACGGTTTTCACCGGAGAGAGTCCATGTTCTATCACACCCGAGGGGTAGTTTTGTAACGGTTCGAAACCGGGAGGACAATGACTTATCGTAACACCATTTTCTGAAGCAGTATCAACCCCCGAATTCAGACACAGCTGGTCCAGCGCGCGTAGAAAGTCGAACCCTCCGGGGGAATTATACGGACTGGAGGCCTGCTCCGAAAGTTGACCAGACGTCTCTTGGTTTCCCAAGCCAAGACGACTGGTAGCAGTAGGTAGCTGATTGGATAACTGACGACCCACACCCGGACGTGTGGTCAAATCATCTAAAATGTTTGCAGAACTGACAACCCAATCACTATGACGGCGAGTTAATGGCTGATGAAGCAATTCGGACGGTTGTTGGTACTGATTGTGTTGATGTTGCTGTTGATGCTGGTGATAATGTTGCGAGCGGTAATGCATCAGCAGTGTGGGACTCAGATCACCAACAGAGCCGAAACCAGCAGAATTAGTTGCCCCGGTTAAGTCGTTGAAGTTGAATACATTGGACTCGTCAAACGTGTGCTTCGATCCAGTGAAACCACCATTGTGAGTAGTCAAGCTAGTCTGCTTACGCAATAGCCCATTCATGCTATCGGTTCCACTGAGTGGAGGTGGTGGAGATGAGGTGAAGAGGGCGTTGAGTGTTGAGGAGGAACTTATCAGATTCTGAAGATGACCAGTAGCGTCTGTTGTGTGGGTGGGATTGTGACTGTTGCCACTGGTATTGTTCACCATGCTCGACAATGGGTTCCATATATCCGCGTTCATATTAGACGGTCCAGGTGCACGAGAGAACGTTGACATCAGATCATTCTGATCATGTAGATTGAAGCCTGTGGAACCGGAAACAGGGATTGCAAAGTGAGGTTAGAAGAGCAAAAATACTGGTAAATGGGGGCAAAGCGCTTGCACATACTCAGTAGACTAGATGACCGTCACAATGAATTATCACCTGAACTGTCGAAAAAGCGGGCCCCGAAAGAGGAAACAGGAAAATGAACCAAACAAACCGAGTGTTCCAAAATTATTTACCCAGTGCCAATAAATCGATCGATGGCCACTAAACAAATTCAGGTGTGGTTAGATTGATGCGTCCACCTATCCGTACACAGGGTGTGAGTTAACCACACCGCTCATCAACCGCCCGTGGTCGAACCGTTCACCGCTCAGAGTGCTAATCGATAAATTTAGAAATCCCTGAAGTTTCGTGAGATGCGGACTGTCGATGAGAATGAAACAGTCGTACAGGGCTTCACGACATTTCGGCATTGATTGGCTCTACTTACACTTCTCTAATTTCCTCATACTACCAAGAAAAACGATTACCTGTCAGTCCACCTCCCTTGGTCACTGTGACCGAGTCCTGAGACGTGAGAAGTATCCACACCACCTAACATCCCAAATATATCCCCCGACTTTATCTAGCTCTTCTTGTACAGGCCTTTTTTGCCTGTTCACCTTCAGTTTCATTCCACAACAGTCTAGCTTACCGAAAAGTTGTTCGAAGTACAGTTATCCGCTGAACAACATTTTTGAGATAAATAGCTAACAAGGCGGGAAGGTAGGTGGACACTCAGTGGTCCAGTATATTGTGTTCCGTCTCGAAATGAATTACTTCTGTGTTTGTGATACTCGCTTGAAATTTCATGCCCTACCCTGATTATTTTCCTATACGTCTTCCGGAAACCTTGCTTTCTTTTAACAATTGGTTTGCAGATTTTGACGATCCTTCGAAAAAAATGAGCGAAAGACTGGGACATTTATGAAGCTATGATTAGTTTGTTACTCGCGTAGCCATGAGCACATAACGGGACAACTTCTGAACCCTAATAAATAGTTTGGGTCGTCGAATCCGCTCTATTTTTGTGAATCAGGTGTCACATCACGGAAGAAGGCGGGTCCCGATTTCAAAAGATCCCTTAAAACAAACACACAGTTTTTCGCACCGCCGAACTGCGGTTGACAATACGGTTGCCGATACGCTCTTACATGTAAGCCGTATTCACGCAGACTGGTTTGGACAGACGAACCATATGAAGCTCCTTCACGTTGGGCGGTGGTACCGCTCCAGTCAAAGAAAAGCTTGCACATTCAATGGGCTAAGTTATCGGCTCAAACATACTACTTGTTGAGTGAACTCGAAAACTCGGAAAGAACTGAGTGGCTCCAGCATCACTTTACTTACCATGCCGCACCACAGCACTAGAATTTAAGCAACCAAGAGTACAAAAATAACCGACGAGATGGCCCAAGTGGTTAGAGCGCGAATTTACTGATCGGAAGGTCCGTGGTTCGAACCCGACCTCTGCCTCTCGATCTCTCCTGTCTAGGCTTGGGCAACCTGGCAGTATCCCAGCCCTCGTGCAATCTCCGGGGGCACGGCAGTTAGGCACCGAAAGGGTGCTACAGCTGAACGGTTTAACCCAATCTCCAGTGGCGCAATAAAAAGGAGGAAAATTGAAGGGGGGGGGGGGGTCAGAAACTGTGACGTGCACAAATTCCGGAAATCTTCAATCACCATGATGACACAGTTACCTCTCTCTCGTTAGGGATTCGAATGAACCGACTTCTCTCCTGGAGGAGGAGACTTAGGGGGTGGATAACTGCAAAACATGGCTCACGTGTACCACATATACCAGGCTAGTCGAAGTGATGGCCGACCAAATCCTTTTCAATTGAAACACGGCTGAAGATTTTGGTAATTTTTCCCCCCACAATGTCGCATTTTGGAAGTTTGGCTGATCCGCTTGGAAGAGGAACGCAGACCAGAACATATTGCCGAAGCTTGAATTTTGCAGATGCAACCTTGTGTGTATACATTTGTGGACTCGTTGATGCGTACGTAAATCCACCAGCGTGCATCAGCAAGCATCACTCACACTCGTCCGATCGATAAGGTACGCGAGACTAATGCTGCGAGCACAAACGTCCAGATCGTCTCTGTCTACGAGTAAATTAATGGATCATGTGAATGGTCGGCAGTCTTGTTGTGTGCGTACATGCATCTAGTGTTCAACTGGCATGACACGACATGTTTTCTACGTGTCCCAGAGGTGAAGAAAGCATCATCTGTCCCGTTTGTATCGTGAAAGCGAAAGGCAAACCATTCAAGGTTACAGGGCTGCCACTGCACCCCGACCACTTAGCCACAGTGACGACTCACAACGAAATTCGCGCCTTTGTACCTTCGGAGGAGCAACCAAGATTGGTGCTAGATTGTAGTGTCAGATTCGCTTCAAGGGCGTACATCTAGGCAACCTGGACACCATCAGACCAGGTCAGGGAGCAATCCGTGTTGACATGAGATCTCATGCAACAGCATGAGCCTTTTGTAACATGACTATCAACCGATTGCCCACATCGGAGTTCTTACATGAAATAAAGTCGCAAAAGAGAATATCATCTACTAATCGCGTAATTTTGATGTGGACGGGTCGAAGTGTGTGGTGACAAACATGGGAATGACACTAGACGGCAGACGAAAATAGGACACAATGGTATACCCCGAGGACAGGCATACAGAATGTATCCAAGTTGCCAGAAGCAGTGAACCACAGTCGTGTCCCTCAGGGTCGGATCAGTCAACCTCAGGACCTTTCTTCACGTGACCAGGCTGTTGATGTAGTGTCAGTAAATACTAACATTGATCACATTTGGATATTAGCGATGCAAAAAGAGAAGCGCACTGTGCATAAAACGATCTGCTACATGCATCCCTTCAGCCAACCAGGTGCCTTGTTGTCACCCCAGCTACTCCATTTTTTCTAATAACCCCCTAATAGATCGCCGCAGGTCGTTGAACACATGTTCGTCATCGCTGTTAATACCGGAGGGGTGGAAACTCGTTCTGTGAGCGTCTGAACTGAGACTTGAAATAGAGAACCAAGAGATTGTTGCGGAGGAGTTCTGCTGTGCACACACGTAACTCAGACCATCAACTGGGAAAAAATCACAACAGTCCGTTAAACAAACTCACGATAACTTAGAACATATACACACAGGACCCTCGGGTCAGTTGGTCGAATATGGGGAAATGAAGTAGCAGTTCCCAGATCGAGTTTTTAAATCAGGTTGCCATAACCCCGTTGAATTCGGTCAATGACTTGGTGCAAACTAATGCATGGACGAGGTCGATGAAAGCTGGACGGGGGGATGAACGCATTCTCAATGCCAAATCTGACCGGTCGCCACTAGACTTGGAAGGAAGTATGCTAAACCATTACTAGAGGAACCGTCAGTCAATCGTCCTCTTGAGGATCAAGAAAACCCTGTGATGATTGCGGGGGGGGGCAAATGATAGTGTATACTGAAACGAACTTCGAAGACATCACTCGATGGAATAAACTGTCGGATGATGAAAAAACACTTAGATCGCAAGAGAATTACAACCTCAGAAGGCATTTGGCGTCCCCTGACAGAACCTTGGTAGCCGACAGCTTATGCGAGAAACCCTGTCATTCGATTTACCATAAGAAAAATTCTAAGGAAGACACTAAGGAGATCTTGCCGCAAATAGTCGAGGATCGGCAATACGAACTACTACAGGACCGTCCACGGCCGCAGAAGAAAAACCATAGGGCATCTCAGCTAAGCTATAGGTCAAGTGCGTCCGTTATAGTCGAACGTAGCAAAGAATGGAAATCAACACGCCATGTACATGGAAAACACGCTAGAGAGTGGTGGTCGGTGCTTCTCCACATAGTAGCAGAGAGCGAATGATTAGTCGTTGCTACCGGGTCGGGATGGTGCAAGTGGTTAGAGCGCGAGCGTACTGACCGGAAGGTCCGTGGTTCGAACCCGACCTCTGCCTCTCGACTTCCCCTGTCTAGGCTTGGGCAACCTGACAGTACCCCAGCCCTCGTGCTCCTTCCTGGTGGACGGCAGTTAGGCACCGAAAGGGTGTTACAGCTGAACGTACCTTCGGAGGAGCAACCAAGATTGGTGCTAGATTGTAGTGTCAGATTCGCTTCAAGGGCGTACATCTAGGCAACCTGGACACCATCAGACCAGGTCAGGGAGCAATCCGTGTTGACATGAGATCTCATGCAACAGCATGAGCCTTTTGTAACATGACTATCAACCGATTGCCCACATCGGAGTTCTTACATGAAATAAAGTCGCAAAAGAGAATATCATCTACTAATCGCGTAATTTTGATGTGGACGGGTCGAAGTGTGTGGTGACAAACATGGGAATGACACTAGACGGCAGACGAAAATAGGACACAATGGTATACCCCGAGGACAGGCATACAGAATGTATCCAAGTTGCCAGAAGCAGTGAACCACAGTCGTGTCCCTCAGGGTCGGATCAGTCAACCTCAGGACCTTTCTTCACGTGACCAGGCTGTTGATGTAGTGTCAGTAAATACTAACATTGATCACATTTGGATATTAGCGATGCAAAAAGAGAAGCGCACTGTGCATAAAACGATCTGCTACATGCATCCCTTCAGCCAACCAGGTGCCTTGTTGTCACCCCAGCTACTCCATTTTTTCTAATAACCCCCTAATAGATCGCCGCAGGTCGTTGAACACATGTTCGTCATCGCTGTTAATACCGGAGGGGTGGAAACTCGTTCTGTGAGCGTCTGAACTGAGACTTGAAATAGAGAACCAAGAGATTGTTGCGGAGGAGTTCTGCTGTGCACACACGTAACTCAGACCATCAACTGGGAAAAAATCACAACAGTCCGTTAAACAAACTCACGATAACTTAGAACATATACACACAGGACCCTCGGGTCAGTTGGTCGAATATGGGGAAATGAAGTAGCAGTTCCCAGATCGAGTTTTTAAATCAGGTTGCCATAACCCCGTTGAATTCGGTCAATGACTTGGTGCAAACTAATGCATGGACGAGGTCGATGAAAGCTGGACGGGGGGATGAACGCATTCTCAATGCCAAATCTGACCGGTCGCCACTAGACTTGGAAGGAAGTATGCTAAACCATTACTAGAGGAACCGTCAGTCAATCGTCCTCTTGAGGATCAAGAAAACCCTGTGATGATTGCGGGGGGGGGCAAATGATAGTGTATACTGAAACGAACTTCGAAGACATCACTCGATGGAATAAACTGTCGGATGATGAAAAAACACTTAGATCGCAAGAGAATTACAACCTCAGAAGGCATTTGGCGTCCCCTGACAGAACCTTGGTAGCCGACAGCTTATGCGAGAAACCCTGTCATTCGATTTACCATAAGAAAAATTCTAAGGAAGACACTAAGGAGATCTTGCCGCAAATAGTCGAGGATCGGCAATACGAACTACTACAGGACCGTCCACGGCCGCAGAAGAAAAACCATAGGGCATCTCAGCTAAGCTATAGGTCAAGTGCGTCCGTTATAGTCGAACGTAGCAAAGAATGGAAATCAACACGCCATGTACATGGAAAACACGCTAGAGAGTGGTGGTCGGTGCTTCTCCACATAGTAGCAGAGAGCGAATGATTAGTCGTTGCTACCGGGTCGGGATGGTGCAAGTGGTTAGAGCGCGAGCGTACTGACCGGAAGGTCCGTGGTTCGAACCCGACCTCTGCCTCTCGACTTCCCCTGTCTAGGCTTGGGCAACCTGACAGTACCCCAGCCCTCGTGCTCCTTCCTGGCGGCACGGCAGTTAGGCACCGAAAGGGTGCTACAGCTGAACGCTTTGCTACCGAAATGGATCACATAGCTTGCAGCCCTTTACTCGATCCAGAATCGCCAAAGGGAGTCCTGTCAGATGTTTCACCATTGGATTGGATTGGTTGAGAAGGCCACCATGTTTGGTTGAGAGCTGAAAGCTTACACGTCGATATATCGACTCGAGATATTCCAAGCCTTTGTGTGCTACACACACACTGTGGTTGGATGGAGGGCCCAGCAACAGACAGTCACGTCGCTCTAATCACCACTGATACACGAAGTGAGTGGATTTGGTTGGTCTCTCAACGAAGTCCACACTGCGCAACAACATCAGGACCACCTCGGTCACTTAGACCTCAGAATGCTCCTCGCTGCGGTACCTCAGCCTTAGCATCAAAGTCTGAATCGCAAGACCGCTGGCACATGCAGGCTTTTTTTTCTTTTGAGAGGATTGTCAATAACCTCTGACCCAACACTCTGACCTGTAAAGGATAGTCATTTCCGAAACCAGCCACTCAAGCGATCAACCTACTTATCAGCGATCGTTTCCATCGTTCATGGCCTCAATTTAGTTTGATTATTCAACTTCCGCGCGGCTCGTTCGTATCAATTGGAATCATTTTTACCCGGAACATATTTTCAGACCTGAATATTGCTTCAGGTGCCATTTTTATGCGAAGAAAAAGCGCAATGCGGGTTTAACTGACCTCAAATTGCGAACGCCTATAGTCTAGACATCAGTCTTCACACCTCATGGTATTTTCTAGCGCTTTCAAGCTTCATAACAGGGGATGTATTTAGGTCCCCTTATCCAGTGACGATGGCGCACGTAGATCCCTCAAACAATGCATAATCAGGAGCTTGAAGAACGACATAGAAGGCTGGTGGATTTTAAAGGCCCAGGAGATGGAGAAGGCTTTCGCTGCAGGCAACAGCCGCGCCCCAGTTCAGCTGATTCGATCAACCGGTCAAAAGAAGACAAGTGTCAGCGAAACGGTATGCGAAGAAGACGGGAGGGCAATTCAGTCCCTCAATCGCCGTCCTGAGCAATGGGTTGAACACTTCCAAGAACAGTTCAGCTGGTCTCCTTCACAACTGAAAGAACCCAGCGGGCCTGATTGGAACACCGAAACCAGCCCGCCGACGGCGACCGCGAAGGACTAGCTGGAAATGAGATTACTTCTCGGATCGAGAAAGCCGGGACAGCTTTTGCCAACCTCCGACAACTATGGCGCCGACGTGACGTCAGTCTCTGTCAAGGGCAGAGCTTACACTGCGGCAGTGCTCTATGGATCAGAGACGTGGCCTCTACGCGCAGAGGACATACAAAAGATGTCAGCGTTTGGACATCGGTGTCTCAAAAGCATTGGTCGGGTCTGGTAGGAAAATCGGATTAGTAATGATGAGGTAAGCCAGATAGTCCTAGGAACAAGGTCATCATCATCATCCTAATCGTCGACAGCATGATATCAGTGTTAAACACTGATGCTTCACTGCTGTACTAGTTACAAGGTCCTCCCCTGCGATATTTTACGCTGGTTAGGACATGTACTCTGCATGCCAGAAGACCTCCTGCCCCACAGAGCTCTGCCTGCTCAGCCCTGAGACGACTGAGAGGTGGACATGGTGGTATGACATGGCAACGAAGTATGAAAACACTAACCAGTAGGCCTAGTCTGGTCGACACTGCCGCTTCTCTGGGACTCAAAAAAAATCGCCCAGCTGTAACACCCTTTCGGTGCCCAACTACCACGCCACCAGAAGGAAGCATGAAGGCTGGGATACTGCCAAGTTGCCCAAGCTTAGACAGGGGAAATCGAGAGGCAGAGGTCGGGTTCGAACCACGGACCTTCCGATCAGTAACTTCGCGCTCTAACCGCTGAGTCATCTCGCCCCCATCACCATCTGGGACTCAACTCACCAGTGGTTAATAACACTGGCAGAAATGACCCGATCGCGCAGTCAGTGGTGCTCCTGCATCAGAGCTATCGCCTTCAATGGATAGCTACCCAGTTGCCGAACTAAGCAAACATGTTATCACTTCCAAGGCTTAACTGTATGTCCCATACTCTACCACTTCCCGGAGATCAAAACTGTAGCAGATGGAACCAATGTTCCCATGGTACACAGTCTATAGCTGATACATTGAACGGCTTTTTGCCCTCGAGCCTTGAGGCGAGATGGCCCGAGTGGTTAGAGTGCGAATTTACTGACCTGAAAGTCCGTGGTTTGAACCTGACCTCTGCATCTCGGCTCCCACTGTCTAGGCTTGGGCAACCTGACAGTATCCCAGCCCTCGTGCCTCCCTTGGGTGCCGTTGGAGCTAGGCACTGGAAGGGTGTTATGGCTGAACGACTCCCACAATGCCATCCAAAAAAAAACGATAATACTGTATTCAATGCACGTAAGCAACCTAATATAACCAAATCAACTGTCCATTGCACTCAACCCAATTAATGCCTTCGAGCTGCAGCGTTTGATGTCCCCTGAATGAGCACCGAGCTTCCTTCACACTGAAATTGTCAATTTTTGAGGTCGGCAATTCGGTTTTTGGAATTTTCCGCGCTCGAGCTGTTCGACGAAAATTTCCCGGCTTATATACCGCACGACCCCCTGTTTTCACCGCTAACCCACCAACCAGGTGGACGGAACTGAATAATTTTTCGTCGGAAAAAATCAATCTCAGTATTTGCAAGAATATTAATCTGATCAGCCGACCATAAAACATGAAAAAGTAGAAAGTAGGCGCGACAAAATTATACAACAATCTTACATATGCCGTCAACAGATTTCGACGATGCGTCCCGGCCTTTAAGCCCCAAAGTTTTTGTTAAACATCTAGCTATAGTTGTACTGTGTGGATGAGATTCTGACTAACGCTTCTCTACTAGGGTGTTTCAGGACAGTCACGATTTCAGATTTGGGGTAAGAGACGTTTGCACATTCGTGTATCATGCTAGTGCACTATACGACATCTCACTCGGGTGGAGATCACGAGCACACAAGCTAGCACAATCAAATTTCGTGTTTAAGCCAGATACGCAGTAACAAGGATAATCAGAACTCGATTGACGGAGCAGTGGCTCATTTGGGCATACCAGCCGACAAATCCTGTTCGCTCGACTTCAGCGTTCAACTGATGTTCCACTGCAGCTCCATCTTCAGGAGAGATCATTACCATGAAGGGCACTTTTCACTGACTTCCCCCCTCACCGCAGAATCCTACTCTCTGCGCGCCAGTTTCTGCTAGGGATCTTCCAAAGGGGAATAAACGTAGAACCAAATTCACCTATAATAATAGGTTTTTATAGAACTTATTCGAGCTCGAGATGGCTCAGTGGTTAAGGCGCGAATTTACCGATGAAAGCAGCAACCGACTGAGTAGATAAAGGAGAATTCAAATCGAGAATTGCGAGTGCTTTGGTGGTTATGGTCAACTACGGAAACTTATGATATTGTCCTGACATTAGCTTATCTGTCAAGAGTGGAGTTCACAAGACCGTTGTGAGAACTACACTAAGTCACAGGCCGGAAACCGGTCGAACCGGTAGAAAAACTTCCAGTATATCCGAAGCATTGTTCGGGTGGGAGCATTAACCCGACAATGTTGAGGTACGTAGGATGATTTTTGGAGGAAAAGAGTCATCCATGACACAAGCTAGTCACACTCCACAGCTTACGTTGGTATGTCGGAAGACCTTTTTACAGAATCGATTCTGCTGAGCAGTGTATCGAGTGTGGAGGACATAAGATTCACCAGTCTATAACTTGAAAAAGAAGTACAAAAGTTCCGAGTGAATAGGGATCTCAGGAGAAGACGCCCAATCACCTCACCGATGGCACGCTTGCTCTGAAGATATCGCCTCCTCCTTTGTGAGTAAATTGCAACGAATTGGCGCAAGTGAACTTCAGATCACTGTCTTCAATTTGTGACCGCCCTACCATTACTCCCTTTATCGTCTTGAGTACAAAACTTCCGTTGCTTGAAACCGCGAATCCTGGAACAAGGCACCGATACACTGTACGGATATAGTGCTTTCGTGTTCTTAGTTAATTTCACTCCGAAAAATAAATAACCGGAATAAAGACTTACATTTTAAAGACTTGGTTATCAGCTATGGGTTGTTCATGCTTTCTTGTTTAGCACTGTGGTTATGTTCGAAGATGCTTTCAGCAGCGTGTACATAATTCCCTTGCAGGGACTAGGAGTACCAGAATAGCGCACTACATTCACAAGGTACCGACAAATAAGTAATACAGTGGAAGAACTTGACAGCAAAACGCACTCTTTTGAAATTCGAACGATAGATAATTGGGGTTTATTTTAACCGTATCGACCACCAGTTCCAAGAAAATTGGACGAATGCGACACAAACTGATGTCTTCAATGCACAGAGTAGCAAGTAACGGGCCAGAGACGACATGGAAACAATCAGCATCAGAGACAGCAGCAACAGCACTCACTACCGTATAACCACAAAGCCCTAAAGTGGAACAGCGATGGAAAACAGATGACAGTCTGCCCGTCTGCACCACACCACACCGCGAGGTTTGCCAGGTCACGTGACCTTTGACGCAGATTGGTGAATAGAAATGCGACCGAGTTGGGGCAGGCGCGATGGTGGTGGAATTTAGGGCAAGTGGGAGAGCGGAGGTGCGGGCATGTCAGACAATCGCAATGGCGATTGCTATTTGGAGGAATATTGACCCAAGTAAGCGAGTCATGTGACGCAGGTTGCCAGAATAGGATCATCAAAAAAACCTAAATAACGTTCCTAGGTACGCTTTTTGACTCGTAAGCATTAAGATTGTTACTTGGAAAAAGGGATGGAGTTCGCCAATTTCTGTCTGGTCGGTTCGACCGACCAGACCGCGTTAACGCAACAGAGAACAAAGTGATCCGGGGAGTTCGTGAAATATCCAACCGATGTGCAAAAAACGAGTTCGAACTCGAGGGAAACGTGTTTCTCCCGCGCTCAGAGGATCAACCTGACATCCCCAGAAGGAAAATAGGCTCATTCTGATTATATGTCACACAATCCGTCTCGACTGAACGCGGTGAACAAAATGAGCGAATTTCAAATAGTACAGAAGCTATCGTCTTACTGTCGCTCGAAAAAACCTAATTTTTAGAACCGTGACAATCGATGAAACTGCAGTCATACTTCTCTTTTCTCACTAAACCGAAGGTAAACAAAACAGATTTAAAGTTCGGAGATCACGGAACCACCTGATGGTCTCTAGGAATGATCACTCCAAGAAATTCAGATGCGACATACTGACCAGGCTCGCAAGCAAACAGGACAATACAAGTAACGAAATAGGGAAACATACCCGAAATAGAGCGAGGACTGCAGGGCTGTCCACGCCCCAATCCACTGTTCTGTGGATCATCCACCAACGTGCTTGAAGAATTTCGGTGTGTAAATGTATTCGAGGAAGAGAACAATCCAGGTCCGCTAGAATCCACAATTGACTCGTTGCATTCCGATGATTCTGACTGATCAAACAAACCGGCGGTTCCCATCAACTGCGAACGGAAGTGGTGTGTCGTCGACTCTTGTCCCAGGACTCCAGCACCACCGAGACCAAGCATTGCGTTTCCAGGATTGGACAACGAAGGACCACTCGAAGTGGGAGACGGTCCAGCAGAGACTGCCCGCTGCCGCCAGTTCCTTGGCACGGCGAGTTTTATTTTTCGATTCGGCTAAAATTCGGTCTAGAACCTCTCGGGCCTCTTGTGAATCCATCTGGGCTACATCAGGCCACATCCAAGCAGTAGTTGTTCGCGGTGTGTTTCCACCACCCAACCCCATTCTTTGGTCATCTGAACTGAGATTAGACGAACCCGAAGCTTCATCGATTTCCTCACTAGCACGACGTTCGAGCTGACGCATTACCAGGTGTCCAATCAATTGCTTGGCTTGTTGCACACGACATTCCGCGGCTTGATTCGAACTAAGGCCAACACCTTGATATGCAGATATTTCAAACTCTGAAGTAGCGTTTGGGCCTCTAGCAGCCTCCTTCGGTGGACTCTTGATTTCTGTCCCAGTATCTTTTTGAATGGTTGTGATGATGGAGCCCTGAGTCCCGATAATTTTTCCAACCAATTCCTGAGGAACTGAGATCCTGCCACGAGCAAGAAGAATACGACTTCCAGGGGTGTTGGGTGATATGAACAGACCCGCACCTCCACTAGAACCACCTCCGTTAAGATTGCCCTGACCTCCGTGACCACCAACACCACTGGTACCCCCGAGGCCATTAAGGCTGCTTGAATTGCACGGACTGGAAGGTAGGCTGGACATCTGACCCGGGTATAGAGATCCATTGGGTGTCCGCAAAGCACCGTTAGTGCCAGCTTGTAACAAAGCACCGGCTGTAGGATGTAACGGGGAATTCGTGGTGCTGTTTCCAAGTGATAGTAGATTTGACGGAGGTGGGCCACCAATCGGGGCGAGTAACCCGCTTCCAGAAGTGGGACAGTTTGAGCCAGTTCCGTTGAAGCTACCAGCCGATATACCGTTGCCATCCAATCCACCACCACTGCTACCACTGGAAGGTTGTGAACTGGTTGAACCGCGCCTTCTTTCTCCTGCCGCTAGCTTGCTTTGGGTGATTTCCTGAGCTCGTGTGCTCAGATGGTGAGCAACACGCATAGCAATCTCCGGCGGGGCTTCGATGATGAATACATGTTCTTCGTGCTCTCCTGGAGTGGTAATTAAAGCACCGGTCTCTTCACGTATAAGTTTGATCTTTTGACCTGGGCAGGAAATAAGAAATGGCAGAAAGTTGGAATGTGCTTGCTGCAGTGCATTAGAGATGGGATGGCTGAGGACATCTTAATAAGGGGAATGAGCACATGAAAGGTTCACGATAATGAAATAAATGACGGTCTATAGAGTTGCATGGGCTTAAAACAAAGTAGACAGAAAGTACACTGAGATATAAGTTTGTATAATAGGAAAATTACGAGGACTACTGTGCATTTGTTTTGTTCTGGGAAAGTCCGACCATGTGATATGCCTGCACCCTGAAATCATTGCACTCATTAAGTCGAGCCATGAAAAAAGGTCAGACAGCCTTATGTTAACTGCGCGTTGACAAATCAGGGCTTGGTTGTTGGGGCGAACCTGATTGGTTGAGATTCAAATACAACAGGCTCCGATCGATCGATCGATCGGTTGAGGCTTACGTCTACATCAATTCTAATTTTACGTCACAGCTAGTCAAAGATCAGATAGGAAATTCATCAAGTAAAAAGCATAGCTACCTAGAGCAGTCAGGCAATGTATCAGTCCCTTTGGTTCTTCCAGGTCGCAAGGCGGTTGTGCGCATATGCGGAGACCACCGCCGAAATAATTCATCAAACTGTTCGCTAAAGCATAGATCGAAACTGCAGAGCTGAGATGAATATTGCAGAGGTAAATACCCACTTACAAATGAAGATAATATAAACGGAGAACTTAAGCGAATTTTCCATCTATAATATTCTTATGCAGTGACTTTGATTACGGTACCGACATGTTTCACCCTATGTTGCCTCTACCTAGACTGTTAGAAGAAAGCACTTTCCTCACGGTCGACCGGTCCTGATATTCGTTCAGCTGTAGCACCCTTTCGGTGCCTAACTGCCATGCAACCCGAAGGTTGCACGAGGGCTGGGATACTGCCAGGTTGCCCAAACCTAGACAGGGGAAGTCGAGAGGCAGAGGTCGGGTTCGAACCACAGACCTTCCGGTCAGTAAGCTCGCGCTCTAACCACTTGGGCCGTCTCGCCCCATCCTGATATTAAGGAAATGTAAGTCTTTCCAAATCGACACATTATCACTTTTCTGGGCTCAGAAGCAGTTTTGGCACTCGTTGGCCGTACCGAGTTCGGGGACCGCTACGTGAGACGTTAATGATGGTCAAAGGGGATTGGATCATTCACCCACTAAATTAGGAGCGGGCAAACAAAAACGATCAGCAAAGCAGCAAAGATCAAGCATAACTGCATGGGTTGGATTCCACACACAAGACTGATACACAAGACTGATAAAATACAGCAATGTTAAAAGCCGAAACTCTAAGTCAATCGATTCCCAGGTGATTGTTGGAACCCAAGTCCAGTGCAACACACACCTTTCGGTATCTAGCTGCCATGCAACCCGAAGGAAGCACGAGGACTGGGAGAGTGCCAGGTTGTCCAATCCTAGACAGAAGAAGTTGAGAGGCATAGGTCGGGTTCGAACCATGGACCTTTTGGTCAGAAAATGCGCGCTCTAACCACTGAGCCATCTCACCTCCAGCGTGCAACTTGCATCAGAGTAAACAGGGCGCATCCAACGCACTGTGAGGCACTGAAGTCTATGTGGGGAGGATAATTCTTCAATATCATCAATCTTGGTGTTAGTAGTGCTAGTAGGTAAATGGGTGCTCTGAAATCATGTGCAGACAACATCCGACATAGCACTTCCGACTCGTGTTTGGCAAATTTGTCTAAGCAGCGCATCACCGTTTGCATTTGTCCATTCACCATTCAAAGGGGTTTATAATCCAGGAGGAGTTAACAAATCGATAGCGTCTCAGATGCCCTGTCACGATGCTACGGCCGTCTTCTAAGACCACAAACGTAAGAATGATGATATGCCCCAAATCTCGAGTTCGAGGCGTCTGGCCGGTGAGGGAAGAATTTTTCCAGTGTGCACTGATCGAATCAGACTGAGAAAAAAAGCCTTGAATTTGAGTAACACTGTACTGTCTTCTTGTGGGTTTTGCGAAACAACAATACAGACATCACCAAGACAACGGGACAAATCTGAGTCAGCTTAATCATCGGTTATTAATGTAACCAGAGCTCCCGACCACCCCGCATCTGCACAGTTCCAATCACAAGTCACCAATGAACCGGAAGTCTGCTACCACGGACTCAATTGATACCCTTATTTAAAGTATGGTCACGGTACTCACGGAGATCAGCTGACCGTAAAATTACTCCTTACCTATAGTTAAAAACGATTAACACCCGCATCTCCAGGCACTTAGCTAATGCAGCGTGAAGTCACTGTATGTGTGCTTGAAAACATTAAATATTGTTGATGACAAGGACACGCAAAACTTGGAACTACAAACGCCTTAGTAGTCATTTCGAACGATATTGTACCACACCAATATCGAAAAGGTCAGAACATCAAATGTGAATCTTATGCCTAGACAGGGATAGTAGCCAGACAAACAGGATAGAGAAGCGTTTGATTGCACGGATGATCCATGCACACACAAATGACACGAGAACCGGGTAGAAACAGATCAACACCGAAAAAAACACCACACCAGCCCCCAAGTAGTTGTTTTGGACGAAGTTGGGAACCAGAGGCCTGGAAAACCGTAGGGAGTAGAAACAAAGTCAACGGAGGAAAATTCGCCTTCGACCAAACTTTGACGCAATAGGATTGCGTAAAAACCGGAACCGCTGACTGGTGGTACAACCGTCACTATCGAAAGGTTCTTAGTACGCGATATGTTAGCTTGGTTCCTGAGGTATACATTCAGAAGATAGATTAGGCAAAAACAAAATTGTTTGCTAATTTCGTGCAGTTTGGTTTCAAAAAGAACATAAGGTTGACGGAAACTCGGAGACTGCGCCTACCTAATGAACCCCAAGAAGGGCGAAACCGGTCGTGGGTTGTCAAAGAATTTTCAGCAACCTTATGAGTAGTGCATTACGTCTATACATGTATCGCGAAATCTCGAATATCGTAGTAACTGGAACATGAGGCGGCCTGGTGCAGTCTCCTTATGGCTTGTGTTATTATTGAAGATATCACCGAATACGAAAGCGGACGAAGTTGATATCCTAGAGCACAACTTAGTAAACGGGAGTGCACAGAATTATCTACGGAGTCTGCAGAGCTATATCCCAAAATGACGAACATGCAGTACACAAATACTGTTGAAGCTGGGCAGTTTCAGTGAATGACTGGATTCCGGACGTAAAAAAATCAATGGAATCAGATGAGAAATCTGTCCCTTAATTGTCATTGGGACGACTTCTTGATATTTAGGGAATCACCGTGTGCTGACACACAGCTAATCTACGGTAGCGAAGTATCAGGGACGAACACTGATGTCTTGTTGTCGACGACAATGAAACCCAAGACTGCGGCCCTCGCAAGTTTTCGACTGAACGTGAGAAGTTAATTGTTAACGGTTTCTGAAAAAATCGTAAGTGTTCAAAGCTAGTTTATGAAGCAGCCTTTTAAAGTCGACGACGAGAAGCAGATAAGGGCTCTTTCATATGAGCCTTGTTGAAAGATTCTATCGCATCAAACACCCACACATTAGTCTATTTGCTTACATTTCAAATGTTTTTCGATAGAAGGATAATCGTGGTTCAATGTGTTAAGGAGTTAAGAGAATACAGAGAGAGAGAGAGAGAGAGAATGCAAACAATATATGATTGCCAGATGTTCTGTAGCTATTAACACCACCTAACAATCAACACATGTAGCCAACTGCACTGTTCGACCCCGATTACGTAGAACGATACCGAGTTCGAAATTACGCGGAAGGGGAAACCTGCTAACTGGCACCGTTACGGTGGAAGATACCTAGTGCCAGCCTGTGGCAAGTAGTACTGTCAGTCGGAGTGCACGGCTGACCTTGTGAGTAGTTTCCTTTATGAAAATATACTGCAATACCTCGAATACCGTGCCAACCGAAACATGAGGCGGCCTTTGTGCAACACATTCAACTGAAGAATATCACAAACGAGAGATTCACTTGAGTCTCTTGTGAAAACCAAATTGAGTTGCAAATGAGTGTACTTATCGAAATCAGTCCAATCGTAGTTCAAGCAGAATATAAAGTTAACGGAAACTCGGTGGACTGCGCCCACCTGATGAGCCCGAAGTGGAAGGGCGCAACCGGTCGTAGACTGTTGAAGAGTTTTCAGCAACTCTGTTAGTATATATACTGCAATATATACAAATGAGTGTATTTGTCGGAATCATAACATAGTTTGTGCCATTAAATTGTCCAGAAGACAGCTGATACGAACACTTCTTGCAGGTTTTTGGACCCAGATCAAACTCGTCACGGTATTTGGGTCCTCGCGAAAACAATATGGAGGGATGTCAAAATTTCATGCCACCGGAAATATTTCCCCGTGGGAAACTCGACTAAAGTTTTGTTGTATCCAGGTTTTGCAAGTGTGTCACTACCCCCAAACTACTGAGTAATTCAACGTGGCGACCCATACAATAATCATCAGCCCCCATCATCCAGGTTATTTCGAGCGAGTGGTGCCATCTGGTAGAACAACTAAACCTAACTAGATCGCGATGTACTCCAGTAAAACAACGACAGAACAATGACGATTATGAGGAAATCCAGTTAGTGTGTTTCGTTACATTTAGTCTGCATTAGACCTGTGACGTTTTCTAACAAAAAAGTGCCGTGCGCGTAGTTCGGGCCAAATTATCAGTCAATCGAAGGCCAGTAGACTGCTGGTGTTATAGCAGTATCCATGACGTCAACCATCTGACGCCATAACTAAGTGGTGAAGGTGGGTTGTCGGCAGTGGAGATTTCCGTCGCAGAATAAATTAGGCATTCCGGAAAAGTGTTTCTTGTAAGATTCTGAGGTTGGTTCCCCGAAGGAGGTCGCAAGAAAATTATGCCACGGATACTGCCTTGTCAACGGATGTGGAGAGGAGAATCGTACAAGCGTTCAACAGTCCGACAACGAGTAGTTCATAAGACCAACGACTTAATCCAACTAACGCAAAAGGTGGTCAGGGACCTGGATAATTATTTTGGGAAATCACATTACTGGATCAATTTCACATATGCGCCTCTCCCTTTTCCGTTTCTCAGGGCACTGGCTAAAAACAACCTTAAGCCGTCCGGATCCAAGGGGTGTTCAAGACCAGGTAGGCAGGATGGACTGACAAACTTGTGAAGCGACGAGTGTCAGTGAGAAGACCGGACGAAAGAACCATGTGACCAGCGTTTGGTCGTGAATCAGACAAGTCATGTACCCCCCTCTCACTCGCTATGCCGGTCGATAAAACCACAGTGTCCGGAGATCGGGGCAGACAGGCACAGACATCTGCCGTCTAGACCTACACAAGCAGGATACACGACACAAGAAAGAATGCGGTTGGTTTTGACGGGGAGCAAATAAGAAAAAACCGTCGACTATTCGTTCGGGACGGATAAATCTGGCCAGGAGGGCACCATGTTTGGAAAAGTACATGCATGCCACGTAATTCAATCGATTCGAAACGTTGGTATATTTCTTCTTGACGGAACGTGCTATTCGCAAGGTGGCTGGAATTGCTTCAGCTGAATTCAATTGAGTCTCGAGTCAATGAGTGCACTTCGCGGAAAGGCAATGCTTATTGATTGGACCAGAAAACGGTCACATCGAAATCCACTTCTAATAACCATCCCAGCGGCCCAGTTCACAAGTTCCTTATTTGTCTGGCTGTATCAGTAGCAAAATATCATGACAATCACTTGGAAGTTTATCCCTGATTGGCGCACTAGAGTAGTATCCACATTATCTGTTTTCGACCAGCTGTCAGCTACTTAACTAGCATTGCACGGGGAACCGATGATCGTAAACTAGCGGTTGTACAGTGGTTGAACAATTCCACCTGCCCACAGAACGTTTGTCTCGGTGCCATACTACAGCAAAGCCGGCGCGCCGCTTTTGGATCAGTTTCCACTAACAGCCATGACGATACGCGACTGGCCCTACAACTTTGCGCCGACGAAGTTAAGATCGATGGAACACGATGAACGTGTGTTGTGTTGTGTTGTGTCCCTGTTTGGCACTGCGAGTGAAGAGTCGGTACGCGTCTGCTGAACACGGCACATGAGTGTATGCACGTGTATATGCGTCTAAGGTCACCTAAACCCACGACAGTGCGAAATAACTGGTCATTGACCGAATGAAGGTCAACTATACACAGACACCAGAGGACGTAAACATATTCGGAAAGGAGGGTTAGGTTGATTGTTGGCTGTTAGGCCGTTACTACCCAAGCCAGCCAAGTAACTACACGTGGTCCAGGCAGAAAGTAGTTCGTCTGAGAGGAAAACACAGAGGGGCTGGCCCTTGAGTGGTTGTAAGAGCCCGCTCACAGGATTCATGCAGAACGGGTACTGTCAACTTCTTAGGTTGTCCATCTCATCATACACGCTATCGCTATTTTCCAAACAGTTCAGTTTTGCTGTAAACTTCCAATGCTTACTCCAGTGACGTTTGGTGGTAGTGTACAATATACTCATGTGAACACTATTCCATTCGAACCAGGTTCGGTCACGTGCAGCAAATTCTGAACTCACCTTAACTTGTGTTATATAAAATATTTATGTGAGTACATATTGCACCTGCTTTCAGTTGGAAAACCCAAATACCGTTGCCAATTTCCTGAGCAAAAGGCGAGGAAAGTGAGTGGACCGTTCCAGGACAATCTTGCACGAGAAACGACCAAAGTTCCACTCCTCCAGACATGGGAGTCTGGCGAATCTGAACTTGGATACGCATGTAAAGCTAAAAATGGGACGAACAGACAATCTGACTAATTCGTGAATTAAACCGCGTTTGATACACGGCTTTCGACGTGCTGTTAGAATGCCAGTAGACGGTAACTATCGAGGAAGCCTGCAATAAAATCGACTCCGTCTGGCAACACGGATAGTTCGCTGGTCGATACATCAAAATGTACGTGCGGTCAAGCTGTGGTCCGCTGAGAGGCACAAACCAAACACGATAAACAAATTAGTGCGTGCGCTATCTGGCCCTCACGTCAGACACTCTAATAAGTCACGTGTACATGGCACGTGATCGGACGGTCCAGCGACAGCAAACAAAAGAAACACTTGAGGGGAAAATGCAAAACAATGCTGAGAACAATAAACCATATGGTATCAAGTAAACAGTGACCGCAGCGAAAGATGTGCTGAATATGCGTTCAACCTTATGTTGGACTCAAATCGGTGCAGTTTCGGAGTAGATGTAAACGAAAGCAAAGCAAACCAGCATGAGTGCTGGTGGATAACCTGGATACCGAAAAAAATCATAGTACGCTTTGTTATCGGTTCGAATTTACAAGCCGACAGCCATAAAGAAGCGGTTGATCTCATCAGTACGGATGCAGCACTATCCCTACATCAACCGCAGATCTTTTTGGCTTGACGGACAGTTTACTCAAGTGGCAATTTGGAGCACGACGGTTTCAGTATGGTCTCAAGATAGTGAAGCTACGAATAAGACTTATTAAAGGAAAGTATTTATCAAGTTCCTAACAGCGAACTCCAGTTGCCGGAAAAACGCTAAGGATGAAACGCCTTCACCAAGGAAGTAATTGTGGAGACACGGGAGGATGCAAACTTCCTGTAACACAAAAACTCATTTTCTGGTTTCCCAAATGGCTAATTCACCTCCCAGAAGTACATAATCAAGTCATCACGGAACTTAAAGCCTACCTATTCGAAATTCAATTCAATCTATCACTCAGCTCTCTGTTATAGATGGAAAAACAATGGTCACATGGAACGAAGTAAAACGAGTCTAAAAAGCAAAAGGAGTCAAAGACAGCACTTTTGAAAATCACTCGTGGAAACCCTTCTAAAAGGAAAAAATCAAATACAATAGCGCCGATGGATGCTACTATTGCGGCGAAACATTACCACGCGAACGACTGATAAAGCTTGATTCGGTGCCCCAGTTAAAGTGAATAAGAGATACGCCTATCATGAGAACTAGCTGAGTCGTTCAGCTGTAACACCCTTCCGGTGCCTAACTGCCATGCCGCCCGAGGGAAGCACGAGGGCCAGGATACTGCCAGGTTGCCCAAACCTAGACAGGGGAAGTCGAGAGGCAGAGGTCGGGTTCGAACCACGGACCTTCCAGTCAGTAAATTCGCGCTCAAACCACTTGAGCCATGTCGCCTGCTGAGTGATCTATTGCAAATGGACTCCCACAAAAATGAAGGTGGACCTGTTCCAATTGAGTATCGGCCATTTGCTAACCGCTTTGATAAGAGTAAGGACGTACTAGAGAAGACAGTCACTGATTTCCACCTACACACTCGTATCTGTACTGATCGTGTACTATGGGAAATTAAGTCAGGACCAATGGGCCAATTTAGGATGTGCCGCTTCTTAAAGATGCCGTCGATCGAAGAACAATTTTAGTCAAGACATACCGTGGAATGATGTGCACCCGCTTTTTGCACCATCGAATGCGATGGCAGAAGACGATAAGAGATACATGTTGACCAGAAACAACAATATAACTCAAAAAATATCTCGTTTTTGCGTGTCGGCGGCGGCTACCTGGTCCATTGCAACGGTGCCTGTGTGTGACCTGTCACACACGAGCAGCTATTTGGTACCGCAGGTGAGAGTTGCTGACATGAACGGTCAGAGGTACCAACTTTACTGTCAAACCCTGTTTTTCCCCATCCTATCCAAGTGGCTCTGTCGTCAACCACAAAAGTAATATGCTGTCATTTAACCGGACTGTCTGTCGTTGTACGCTGGACTTGTGTAAGGTGAGGTTTGTAAAGGACATTGCGTCAATCCCGCTTATGGCGTCTGGCACCAACATGATGCTCAGATGTGTTTATTTCAATAACTTTGGAAGGTGTAGACAGTTAAACACCAGTTTCCACTACTGGTGTCGTACTCTCCATGACGACGGTGCTGAGAACTAACACAAAAATAGGGCAAATAAACCTGTTTTAGCAACCATGTCGCAATAATAATGATCACGTAATTGGCTGAATGAAATGGAGAGCCTTGAAAGAGCAAGCAAATCCAATGTGTTCTTGTATGTTTGAGCAGTTCAGTGAACTATTCCAGGCTACCGGCAGACATACTGATTATTTCCAAGGTGTAACAGCTCCACAATGTGAATTACTAGTTTTCAGTGTTTATATCGATTGAACTCCTATGGTCGTAACTAAACAAATCACTCAAGCGTGACTTGGGTGGAAATGACGTCACTAGATAATTTTCAGTCACACAGTCGAGGAGAAAGATATGGAACAGACATAATCCGAATCGGTATAATGAAGGCTGACTCCAGTGCCGAAGTAGGAAAGAGAGGGACAAATAAATTGCAGCAGGGGTCACGAATCATACACCTGGGTAGGAACACTATTGCCAAAGGATATTTCACCTTGTCATGTCGAAGAACAAACAGTTTAAAGAACCTTGATGACAATATCCATGTGGTATGATTCATGTGCAGAACGGACTGATGATAAGCAAAGAACCAAGCGCTGCGACTGGTACTTCTTCGTACAAATCGTAAGTCATGTCACACCAACGTCCAGTAATCTTGGATGCGGACAGACGAGAATATCAGATGTGTTTCAGAAACGGTAGACTTTTAGCTATGTTTACGGTTCAAGATTAAGCTAACCTAAACTAAGTGTGATTGACGCAATGAGCACGAATTCGCAAAACATATTGCGCAGTATGAAACTTCAATCTGTAGATCGCATGCTTGGCAAGAACAAGCCTACGGACTTGTTTGAAAAGAATGACTACTGGTCCGATTCTGTAACCCTCCTCATTCCCTTGAGGTAGTAGTTAGTAGCTATTGTCAAGGAACAAGTCACTAACTTAATGCTAACTTAGATTCCCCCTGTCCATGTTTAAGAAACTTGACAATACCTCGCTCTCATGCTTACTTCGGGAAGCATGGCAGCTACGCAGCGGATGAATAGCAGACAATTTCATATGATTGGATCAAATTTTCAACAGTTCAATCCGGCCTATCATTACCCATATCCAATAGGTTCAAGCTAAGCACAAGCAACAGCTCTGGATAGGTAGGGTGTCTTTTGGTCAGAATGGGTTAGATGGGTTGGAACTGAAGATGGCTCTTCTCCCTGATTTCCAAAACTGCCTGTATCTACATGTAATGGGGTCATAATGCTGGGAAAACACTGATCAACCTCATGGAATTCATTCGTACGACCTCTGGTTAGCTGAACACCTGCTGAATAGCAACGCGTGAAGTTTAACTTGAGCACAACGGTCCAAAACACATTGGTACGGTAATCGATTTTAGAATCACTAAACTTCGAACCCATATGTGCACCACTGCTCAGCAATGAATGAATATCCTGTGGTTTCATGAGTATACTACTGTCGTATTATTCTCGTACTTCATTAGTGATTTTACATTTTGCATTTTGACTTGTTATTAGCCGAGTATGGCGTGATTTACCGACTTGAGTTATATCGTTGTTTTGCGCTTAACTGGGGCCGTGTACACTCGTGACAACCAACCAGCAGTAAAAAACGGATTGGAGCGTTTTGTTTTGTTTCTAAATTATTATCAAGAAACAAGGTGTGCGATTGTGGTGGTACCTTCACGGTACAAAGCATCTAACGTTGTTGGCCGGGGAGATACAGTCACTTTGCCTATAGATCTACTGGTTGGTTTGCTACCCAAACCCCATGCGTCAAGTTGTCCGTTCCGACATCTAGGAAACAAATATGTGAACTGAAACAACTATCCGCATGGACGCTTTGCAGGGAGAACTTCAGAGAGTGGTTGTATTCTACTTTAAAAGTATTTCCTGATTCTCCGGCACGTCCTACGCTTCGTTATGTTACGTTTGTGAACAGTGCAAAGTAACCCAGTACCGATTCGACGAGGTAAACTCTCAAACCTTTTCAAACATAATATATCGCCACGGGTTGGGAATACGGTTAAATTTTTTAACTTTTTTCCAGTTGTGCGATGACATCGCGGTAAAGTGATCGTATTGAATAAATGATATGCACGTGGACGATGAAAGCCAAGGCAAAAAATGTGGCTATGCGAAAGATTAGCGAAGGCAGTCCTTCCAGGACTTCACCATCTCATTCACTGGGGAGACAAAGGACACTAAGTATGGCCCTTGTAATATAATGACGTCACGGAATTTTCTTTGGAAAAATCCTATTACAGTTGGGTGATTCTGGACGACAAAAAAGGGTGAATTTAAATACTTACTATGCGCTTACATTCCCAGTTGAGTATTGATACAAAGCCACCTACAGTTTTCAAAGAATTACGCTCTCTAGTGACTGGCGTTTTTGGGCTTCCAACTCCAGTTTTCTTTGCTCACAAAAAGCATAGGCGAATGGAGTTGAACGTATGTGAATCGAAGTTAGCAGTACTTGGTCTCTTCCACTGTACGTGAACACGAAAACTCAACGATTACATAGTATTCGTGTCGGTCGGTAACCACTCAAGAAGTATGGGGCTACGCGGAATCGGAAGGACCTTACAGGTGAAGTGATCTATAGTTTCATTGATTTTTCTTTCCCGAGAGCAGATTTAACCAACGATGTTTAGTGGATGGGGGGCGAGATGACTGAAGTGGTTAGAGCGCGAATTTACTGACCGAAAGGTCCGTGATTCTAACCCGACCTCTGCCTCTCGACTCCCCCCTGTCTAGGCTTGGGCAACCTGGCAGTATCCCAGCCCTCGTGCTTCCCTCGGGTGGCATGGTAGCTAGGCACTGAAAGGGTGTTACAGCTGAACAGTTTAGCGGATAGAACCGAACTTGCCTCAACAGTGGCCTCTGCATGGAAGGACTATAGCACTGTGTGCCAGAATGAATGGTCTAGGTCAACTGTCCCTTTGTTACGTAGTTCTAGATGAAAAAGGAACAAGTGGTCTGAGCAATCGCCAGACCGTTCGGACCAGTACAGTAACATCCAAGGTCATCGGTCTGACGATCGATTACGTCTTCACCTCTGTGCTCCCTTCAGACTGGACATAATTTCATTGAACCGCCATTCCGTAAAACCTACAGAACTAGCCTTGAGTAAGATGTGTTCCTTGTCATATGTAGGTGGGTCACAGGTTTTCTTTAGAAAAGGACATTCACGTAATCCTACCTAACTACGACGGTTCATCGGTCATTTGGTCATTTAGAGCGACAAACTCCACAACAAATGCGGGTTTGTCTTAGAACGGTGAATTCTCTATCGGAGGTACTAGAGAGAAAATACATTGATCACGTAAGTTATGTTCGAACTGGACCACACTTATCGACGAAAAGCTAGTTACCGGAAAGTGAAACAGAGAAAGACACCTAACTTGTGTGTGCGACATCTTGAGGATTAAGGAGGGTGGGAGGAGTATCAAGTTGTCTGTTGTGTTGTGATATTCCATATTATGACCGTCATATGACAATGGCCCAGTTGCGTCAAACAGTTCATAGATGCACGTGGTGAGATTTATGCCATGAAAACACGGTCTCACACGACACTTATCCCGATATGGGGAAATAATACACTGGTTACACCAACTCTACTGGTGTAGCTTGGTAAGACAACTCCAAGAAGCGAAATACTTACTGGGTTCACGTCGTTTCTTGCACTAGAGCAGAATCGTAATTTCGCAGTCCAATCCTCACGGTGCTTGCTCGCAAGTGAATGAATAAATGTTGATTTAGTGTGTTCCTACTGGTCACGTGCTATGTGCTGTCCCGTGATCTATATAAAAAAGTCTCCTACCTGTGCGAGCGGTAAAAAGTTGGAGAATTGGAACAAAATCCCTCGGGATGGAGTGGCCTTTTTCAAAGGTGAAGGAAGTCTAGAAAGCACAATTAACTGTTGCGAATAAATTGTGAAAGAAATATTTACACAATGCAGGGGATTACGTGATAGAATATCACCTCTTCTTAGGCAAGGTGAGATGGGGTCAACGAGGGAATATCCCAAATGTCCGCTTAGTAAAAGAGCACGGCATCACAAACAGGTCTTCGAGTGCGGCTAAACACCAATAAATTAAGCCTCGAAAACGAGGTCGATGGAACCGGAAAAAAATGCCTACTAAAGCTAACGTTGTGTACAGCGGAATGGCCCCTGAGTGGGGCTAAATGGGTGGTAGGTCAGCTGACCTCAGTGGTTTTTGATACGGGAAAACATACCCGCTGCCATGCCTCCTACCAAGTGCTGCAACTACCTTAGGGCAATAGTGATATACTACTCTGTGTGGTACCCTACCCCGTACCACTCAGATCAGTCTAGGTCAGATCACATAGCACAGGGCTAGCTGATGGAAGAGTTACATAAGGCGAAAACTACATGAAAACAAAATTCGGCAATCTAGGGGGTTCAACTATTCACATTCGATCAACCTGAGCATTGTTCGTGAATACAGCAAGAAATCCAGAAAAACCAAACTGGTCGTCGAAACGCACGAAGCGCTGAAACGGATTCTGTGCATATGTTCTTCAGAGTCCTCTAATCACTAAGTAAAATCGGGGCTCCAATCTAGTCAATCAAATTTAACGTGAAGTTTTTTGAGCGCACTAGCTAAAGTGGCGCTGTTAGTCTTCAGAAGCAGTCTTCCAACCCTAATGAGAGAAGTAATAGGAACGAAAACACTCATTCTGATTTGATCGAGCTTATCCCAGTAGAATAGTAGACAAACTGAACGTAAATCGGACATTCTCAAGAACTCAACTAGGAACGACGAAACCGTCTTGAAGCACCGAACACAGATCTACACATGATAGCAAAAGTGAGGACTTGAACTCCGCGAGGTTTCTGGAGATAGCCCATTTGGGGGCTCCAGTAATACTGCTGATACATCAAACAATGGAATTATTATGAAGGTTCAAAACGATATGCATACGCCAAATTTATCTGGCATTAAGGCGACTAAGCGGTAGCGCGACATGTGAAACGGGAGTCAGGCGTGTCAGTTGGCTGTGTAAAAGCGCCACTCCACAGAAGATGAAGTTACGTTTCCCATATGGCCTACGTACACTGTAGTCCGATGAGTGTCATCAACTCATTCAGTGACACTCACAAGGGACCACTAGTAATACATGCAACACAGCGCGTAAAATTCTGTCAAAGATGAGAAGTTTGAGTGCGGTCATCAAAATGCCTATTCCATTGACGTTATTTTTTTCAACCAGGAGAGAATTCGAAAACGTTCTCCTCGGGTATTCGGCAGGGCGTTGCGTCCAGATTGCTGTTACTCAAGTGCACCCACCATGACAATTGCACTGTACCTAAAGCCACCTCACCACCTGCTGTCAAGACGTGAACACACGCCACACATTTCACAAAAGGCTATGAGCACGCATGAATGCCGTCAGATCAAACGCATTCGTTGCACCTGGTCTCATTAACACAGCCAAACAGGCTGGTAGGTAGGTGAACATCTGTGTCGGTCGATCAATACGTACAACGGAGCCGATCATGCAAGGACCGGGTCGTAGTAAACAGGTCGCTTTGGTAAATCAACCAGTGATCCTTAAGCTGGTTTGGTGACCTGTCCTCCGGGGCTCAGTTAGAAATTACAAAGTAGAACGACGAAGCTACTTCACGCAACAGACGAGCCCTTCAACCGATTAAGATAAAGCTTGGCGTGTATGTGTAAAACCAGATTTTGCAAAGTCATGAGAACCCAAGCACCCAACTCCAGGCGGAAAAAGCTACAAAGGTCTAACGGAAATAGAATACCCCTGAAAGCAGCTTAAGAGTTCCATTGCCAAGTCTGCAGACTATCTTGAATACAGTAAGAACAAGCAGTGGCCCAAAGCTAGGTTGTGCAATAGACAAAACAGTCACAATAGGGCAACTAGACTATCCTCTACAGCGCTGACCCAAACAGCGTCCGTCCATAGATTCTTCAACTAGATACGTGTTAACTGCATCAATACACCCCGAAAATGAATGGGAGCAAGGCAAAGAAGATTCGTCATGAAGATGGACTAGCACGGCTAAAATCGGTAGCACACACACATACGTACTACTCCATGATAACCTTATTGCCAATCCTACACTTGAGGATTGACTGATTTTGCTGGTTAACTCAGCACACCCGCGTGAGCACAACTAAACACTCAAGCAAGAACGCACACGTATACAATCAGAGTGCCGGTGTAGAGTAGGCCACATCAAGTTAGGACGACTTTGAAAATCGATATCAGAGATAGACAGTCGAGGTTACTTCCAATAACCGTGACAACAGCAGCAAGGTGAAACGCGTCGCGCGCTTAATGATCACACGGGTGACGATGCGAGCACACGTGTGTGTCCCAGTACAGGAACACGTTTGACCATGCAAAGCCATTTGGCTGATAGCAGAATGAGGTAGAAATGACTTCATCTGTTAAAGCGCAAACCTGACCAACAGGTTTGGGTGCAAGGCATACGGTAGCGTGAAGCGGAAACGTGACACCATAGAGAACAACTGCTTCTGTCCTGAGTGTACGCAGACGGGGCTGCTAGCATGTGACACGATCAACAGCCTAGTCACGGTTACGAACAAGAACAAGTCGTTAACTGTCTGATTGAGTAAAAGAGGAGTAAAAGAGCAAAAAGGAGAGTGACTAGCCGACTATTCTCCGCTCATTATCGTCCTTGTTGGATGTTTGTTTGAGTTAAACGTGTCATCATCATCATCATCGTTCAGCTGTAGCACCCTTTCGGTGCCTAGCTACCATGCCACCAGAAGGAAGCACGAGGGCTGGGATACTGCCAGGTTGCCCAAGCCTAGACAGGGGAAGTCGAGAGGCAAAGGTCGGATTCGAATCACGGACCTTCCGGTCGGTAAATTCGCGCTCTAACCACTTGAGCCATCTCGCGTATGGTGACATCACAGCGTCACTGTCCAAGTTCCCAATTCATTAGGCAACTAGGGCCATTGCACATCAACAAACCGAATAAGCGACCTCCTCCGATACTTCACTACACCCTTACAGTTTTCGTTCTCCCTGTGAAGGACACCATAGTAATTGGAACCTACGTACACTTGGTACACAGTTAATAGCTAGTCAACTGAACCGAACTGTGTGACAGCAGATACGATCGAGTATCCTTCATTCATTGCACTCGAACTGGACGGAAGAGCTTAGTTCTTCTTGAGCAACTGATCGTTTTTCTTATCAAATGAAGTTACTCTCTCTAAGAAGGGATACTACAGAGAAGGAGGCTTCCTAGTTTCTCCTGAAGCTAATGTATGGTGTCCAACTGCAACACACCGCGACGGGGATAAGCTGTACAAAAATGAGTGCTTTGGGAAATAATTTTTCAGACGAAATATCGTGTAATCTCTCCCAAATTCGCCTCCTTGTCTGCGCGGAATAGCCCCAAGTTTAAAGTTTCTAAGTAAGCTGCTTGGGTTACTCGGCGACTGGAAGGCGAATCGTGGACCTTCCAGGGATTGCCCTCTTCAGAGATAAGAAAATTGTTGAAGGCTATACCTTGGGACTGACCTCTTTTGGTGGATAACTATATTTTGGTCCTGTTCTGATTGGCCAAGCACAATGGCGCTTCCCGGTTGTCGTTGGATACCTGGTATGGAGCCCGTACGACATAGGTACGTAAAAATGAGTTTCATCCCGATAAGTGCAAAGCAGCTGCATTAAAATCCAAATAATGGGAGACACTGGAATCCCTCCAATCCGAACTTCAGATTCAAAAGTGTGTTGGCAGAATATAGGTGGTGAGTCTACACCTACCTGTAGTGAATGCCATCAAAGCTTTCCTTTACCAATCAAAGAGTTAGCAACTTTATGCACATACACCATCATATTTGCGGAATTGGGTGACTCGGATGCTCTTTGAGACTTACGCGAAATAACGAAATTGTTCGGAGATAATCGATAAAACTGTTGAGAACTCTCGAGAACTGAACACCTCATATATGTCGAGCACAAACAGGCCGCGAGTGTTCCAATCCGTCTGCGGCCGTCCTGTCCGCATCTGGTGATAGCTAGTCAGCAACCAAAAGTGATAAGGCAGACAGGTATGAGCAGCACTCTGGTAAGGCACCGTGCAGGTGTATACATTTTTTAACTGGTTTAGTCTCGTCTACATACATTGCGAGTCCCGTGTTTAGGCTCATCGACAGCATAACATCAGAGTTCGACACTGATTCTTCACTGGCGCATAGCCATAAATTATTTGAAAGCCTTATAGTGGTCACTCCGATGTGCCTACACCTCCAGACACTAGTCCAGGCAATCCGGATGGAAACTAACAACAACAATGTCACTGATATCGATTAGCAGTCAGTTTGCAACCATGCACAGGGGATCACGTGAATCCTATCGTGGAAGACAAGACGCACCGACAGCACCCAGACTTAAGACTGTTGCTTTGATGATGGACAATCAAAGCGACTGAATAAATCATCCTAGTACAAATAGATGGTGATCGAAAAACCACCACAAGATCCTTTGAAATGTCTTAGCATGTCGGTCTCTTGGGCTGTCTTGCTAAGCTCAGTTGCACAGAAAAATAAGAAAATCTATTAAGTAGGTGAAAACCGTAGTTCTCCTCAATGGTGTACCGGCTTGGATCCGGTTAGGGAAAATCGAACCAGTGTTGATCAGCATACCGCGAGTGGTACTTTATGTAGTGGTGTTGCTAATGTTATCTTTGTTTACGACAAAAACATGAAGGATTACGTACGATTAACCACACTAATTCGAAAGGAAGATGCTCCCGATGTTAGGAGGGTGGAGGAATGCCGTGGAGAAAAATCAATCGGCGTATGGAGTATGGAGGTTCGTTGGAGGTTTACAGGTCAAAGATGGCAACAAACCAGACTCACACTGAGCACGAAGACATAGGCATGGGGAAATTGGAGGTAAGCTATTAGTGGCAAACATTCGTGTAATATTCTACCTGTAATTGCTCAACGACTATTCAAACACCAAAAATGATTACACTGAGCAACCTTATCGAATCGTTTGAACCTTAAAAAAGGTAGAGTTCAACCAGGCGAACAGGGGAGTAACAATTTCTGTATGAAAGTAAATGATTTCAAGGAGACAATCTTGACTGTCTTCCAACAATCGAAAATTAGGTTAAATTTTTTTCTTTACGTCCTTACATCCGAGACTACATGCGCACAGGCTATTAGGACGGGGACTGATGTAATCAATACACTGGGGAGCATAGAGTAGATCGATAGACAACGTTTCCACAAATTGTGTTCCGATTATAGAAACACAAAACATAGCATCCTCACACTTGATCAAAACGTGCTCCAGGATATTTTCAGTCCAAGAGCCCAAGGCAGAGTACGACTAAGGGAGATCTAGAAGGACGTTTGCAACCGAAACCATATGGTGTGATACATCGTTATTTAATGTAGATCCCGCATTTTAATCTATGGATCAGCTGGAAAATCTCGAAGACATCGTCATGGTCCTGTACTTTGGAAACTTGAAACCTCATTAGCGTAAATACGCACAGTTCAGACACAAAGTCATGTTGACTGAACCCTAAGTTTGGGCTGAGAGACCTACTGATCACAACTCCAAAAAGTACCACTGGACAAAGTGGGCATATATAAAAAATTAGGGATATATGCCACCTCAATAGGTTGGTCGAAATGCATAGGAGAACAGGAGTAGCAGTGCAGTCGGTTTCGATTGATGTTATAGAAAAATGTGTGTGCGAGGAGACAGGCATAACAGAAAGCTCCAAACGGTCAACCGACTATCATCCAACAGTAAAAGAGAAGGAAGATGGAAACAGCATATTATCAGGCCAACGTTGATCAAGACGTTTTAATCTGCCTAATCGGTAATAGGAGAAACAATCGAAAAAAGAAAGTAGCCAACAAATCATGAGGTAGTTATTAATTACGCCGCTTCCTATGTCTGTCCTCTTTGTATCCATAAAAGGTCCTGCATTTCTCCGAAAGCAAACTACAACTGGTTTCAATAACAACAACGCGCTAACTATCCGTGTATAGCAGGTCTAAGTTCCAGACAAGGTAAAAATCGTTCAGCTGCAACACCCTTCCGGTGCCTAGCTGCTATGCTGCCCGAAGGAAGCACGAGAGCTGAGATACTGCCAGGTTGCCCAAGCCTAGACAGGGGAAGTCGAAAGGCAGAGGTCGGGTTCGAACAACGGACCTTCCGGTCAGTAAATTCGCGCTCTTACCAACTGAGACATCTCGCCCGAAATTTGTACTTTTAATTCATACCTAATAAATTGATTGGTTGGTTGTAGGACAGAGAAGCGATGTTCTACACTGGTTTTGCTGTCACTGACTGATTAGCTTAATTCTCTTGCTCAGATTTGAAAACCCCTCGTGCTCTCTAACGGTGGGGTGGGAGCTGAGCATAGTAAGGGTGCCACAGAGTCATCACCTCTGATGTTGCATTTGGAAAGTATAACATCAAAGTCGAAAAGTATAACACCGGTATACCAATGATATTTTTTGTGTTTTATTCAGGTTTTACACTGAAAGACCTCGGTGTTCGTGACCAGCGCACTTATCCTTTGAGGTCTGTCTCAACACCAGTGGTTCACATGAATTAACGAACTCAACACTCCGCAAACCGAATAGGTTAGATGCGGGTCATGCGTCAATCAGTCATAGAGAAACAAACGGAATTTACTTGCTTCGAACCGAAGACTATTGTTATATGGCAAAGAAAGACGTCATCGGCTCCGGGACACCCAAATGTCATGAGCCTAAGCAGGAAGACCAAAAATTGATCAAACTAATGCATATTTTGGTCGGGAGTTCACACTATAAACTTTGCGCCATATTGAACTGGTCGTTGGTAAGCATTACGGAGTAACTAGAAAGCTAAGCGGGAAAATCTTGGCACGGAAAATTACTAGAGCAGCGAGGGTTGTTTAGAAGTTATTGAGTGCTATGCTCATTAATTTATATTTAAAAGAAATAAAATTGCTCTGCGGCCTGTTTTACAATCGCCGCGGTAACAGCTTAATACCAACAGCGGCCACCAGTGGTGTCTGAGGTTACGAGCACAGACACTCATTTACCATCAGAATATCTGATTCCTGTTACTTTTTAACAACGACTTGCACCAAAAAACAACTACTACAATGGCTGCGAAAGGGTGCCTTAATAATTCAGTTGTTATGGTTGGAAACTCGGTGTATGGGGGCGATGGGGGGAGGAGAGGAATAAACCCAGACAGACGAACCCAAAAAGTATGCTATTACCAGCGTACGATCGAGAAATCGCACATCACAACAACTAAACGGACTTCTTGAACCAAGATGGAGTTAGAGAAGTAATTGCAAGCTTACGGGGACAAACATGGGGAAAAAATTCACACTCAGATTGTGCTCCGGGATTATTGTAACTACTGGAGACAGAGGTAAGATCTGGGCGTTAATACGGGAGCAACTTCTTGAGTAGACACTGTGCAAAGTTATGGAAAATCTGCGGCGCCGTGGATGGAGTTGTAAAAAGGAACGAAGGGATCGGTGGAGAAGACCGGAAGTACGGTGTCATCGAAAGCCTAACAGCAGTCACAAGCTGAGCCCAAATTGGGATTGCTACCCGGACCAATTTGTTCTATGCATCAAACGCCTGACTACGTCGCCCACATGGCCAGAAAAAGTGTTTACCACTTCAAGAAAGGAAAATCTAATGACTATTACAAGGTGATCATTAATACATGGAGATCGCAACTACCGTCACACGATACGCGAGTGAATGAGAACAAAAGTATTTTAGCGAAATATAATCAATACCGCACTAAATAGGAACTTAACAGGAAGTTCAACTCAACTCTCGTTTGTGATATGCTTCAACTGAATGTGCTGCACAAAGGCCGCTCTATGTTTCAGTTAGTATCGCTGGTATTGCAGTATCTTTTCATGCCAGGTTGTGAGCATTGTCACATTCAGACATTTGAGCTATGAGTAACCAGTGAGGGGATCATGGGGGGGAGCACAATGCTCACTCAACTTCGGAATAAACCTAACAGCGAAACAACCGGCATGGGTAGAGATGCTGAATAGACTGGAAGAATCATTTGCTTGATATTCTCACCTTCACCTTAACCATCCAACCACGAACAGTAGTAGTAAAACTACGAATAGGAGCATAGCAGATTGGTGTACTTGGATCACGTTAGCTCATGTCCGATGGAATGACGCAAACAAACACACCACTGAGAGTGACCAGGGTCATAAGTTCAGAGAAGTGGAATACCAAACACGGTCAAAGCAATGTGGTTGATTGGATTTCGTCATTGGACAAACAAATGAAGCGCCCGCCAGTCTTCTATAGAAAACTGTATCCCTCTATTCCAGTTCTCAAGAGTGCTGCTTGAAACAGCAATGAGTGGGTTCCTTGGAGGTGGGTCATTCAAACTGCCCTGCACGGAATACAACAGTACTTAGCACCTAGTCAGTCAGGTCACTTTTCCAGCTCACAAACCGTGCAAAAAATGCAGTGCTTCCAACTTCATTCAAGGAGAATAAGGACAAAAAGGGTAGGAAAGCCACGCATTGGATACGATAGTCCAGTCAGTTCATTGACGTCGAACGGTTCTGTTTGTGTGGTGCTGCAAGAATTGAGAGGTACGCAGTGAAGGCAATAGCTTGGCTGCAAGGTCGCCATTGGGTGCGTGACATAGCCATATCTGTCAGGGTCAGCAACCATTGGTTTGTCTTGTCCCGCGGATCGACAGCTTGGACTTTGCACCCACGGTGTCTTCACTAACAACCGAGGCTGTTGTTTTGTTACGATCACGGATAGCCGACCGTCACAATGTGGACGGATCCTGCTGTAACTCGTACTTTGGTGGTCATCAAGTGAAATTTCATCAGAAACCTCAAAAGTAACGACCACAAATACGGTATTTCTTTATGAGGGACCGCCACGGAGAAAGAGGTTTGGTATCTCCTTTGTGCGGACATGTCTTCCATTGGCCTAGTTGACGTGAATCCAGTAAACAGAAGTATCTAGTGGACCCCACAGAGTCTAACGTCCGATATTCCGAATACATCAATCCTAGAACCATTGCTGTCTACGTCCTCAGTAACGTTTGCACCCCCTTCTGAAACTGATTGCATGTGCTCCAATGTTACAAGTTGTACTGTAGCAGTATAGTGGCTTCCCCTGATCCATTCACCGCTCTCTGGACAGCCAATATCTGACTGAATAGTCGTCCCCCTTTGTTATAGCTTAGTACTCCTAGCAGAGTAAATGTTCTTTCTTGTTCTGTTCATCCAGTAGCCAGTTGTTGATTGCCACGAAACTTCTGCTCTCCCATCAATTCCCTCTGTGAAATTGCCCATCCCAAGGACACTAGGGATAAAGAGTTAATTTATTTCAAGTATAAATATTTCAATATAAAGCTCTGCCTTGGAATTCAAGCTTTCCGGTCTTCTTTCACCAGGAAGACGGCCAGGATATCAAATGAATGGGCTGTGAACAAGAACCTACTCTAACTGAAGTATAACGAGGAAGAAAACCGCACAAACAAAATGTCATGCTTTTTAAAGAGGGCCCATGACTTGTGAGAAAAATGCTCGAAGTCCGCACTCTCAACCATCATGGGTGGACCACATGTACCAAGAGACACAACGAGTGATTGTGTAAATATCTACTGCAGTAGTGGTTACAGTGTAAATAACTGCGCACCGACTCCGCACGGCGATGACTGAGACATACCGATGAGGTTCTCTCGCTCCACCCCATTCCATCTTTGCTGTTGGAATTCCGCAGCTGCACGTCGTTTTCCACTTGTTTTGAAAGCATGTGACCCTAAATCGACGGTTGATTTTTTGTGTGAGTACCCTTTATTTCTAATTCCATGAGGAAATAAGACTTTCCCACAGACTTGTGGCCAATTGTATTGAGATATTCCTTGTTCTGCTTCAGTTGAACCATCGAACATCTGCCAGTCTTTGCAAAACTTTTCCCAGAAATTATCAATTGACATTTTGCTCGGGTCATCGTCCGACAGTTCTAACTCGACACTTCTAACGGTACATACCACTAGCCAACCGAAAAAAAAACTGGTGACTACAGTATACATTGGACACCACAAAAAAACGACCGGCAAGCTTGACCTCCTGTCGTGATTTCCACTCCTCACGCCATAGACTCGTGCGGCAATGGGTATCGTCCTCTTTCTCTGTATACCTCCAACCCAAACAATCCCCTTCCTATGAAAATTGTGTTGGTCTGAATGACGTTTACGATAGCTAAATGATTCTGCCGTTGTTTAAGCAAGGGTTGGTACGAATCACAGTCATCCCATTTTGTACAGACTACCAGCAAATACAGACTAAAACTGATAGTTTCCAAGAGGCATTAGCTACAGATATGTCATAGCCGCCAAGACAACCTACACCGGACCAGAAAGTTTTTTTATGAGAATGATCTCTCCAGGGAGAGCGAGAGAGAACTGGGCGACCAGCCCGCTCAGAAAACCAAATCCAGTCATCAAGTTTTCAGGCAGAAAAAAACTGTTCAGTTGTAACCCCCTTTCAGTGCCTAGCTGCCATGCCACCCGAGGGAAGCATGAGGGCTGGGATACTGCCAGGTTGACAAGGCCTAGACAGGGGAAGTCGAGAGTCAGAGGTCGGGCTCGAACCACGGACCTTCCGGTCGGTAAATTCGCGCTCTAACCACTTGAGCCATCTCGCCGCCGTTCATCTCACCCTGGTGATGAAACCACCAGGGATGAATTCCTGCCTCTTTGGAACCGTTCTGCTTTTTCATGCAGAAATGTAACATCGTTAAATTCCCCCACACCACGCGTGCTGGTGATGCTATTTTTTGCCGGGAGTCTTATACACTAAGTACACCCACCAACTTCATGTGAACTACAGAGCCGGGGAAGAGGAACTTGTTGAAGTAAAGTACGTCGATGCCAGTTGTTGTGCATCAATTGTGTCCGATTTCAGTGCTCACGTGCCGTTTTGCACTGAAGAACGATTGTATTGAAAAGGACCGGAACAGCACTGAGCGACCTCTGAATGTCTAAGTTTGTGAGTTTACAATTAACACGAGCACATGTGCCTTGAAGAAGCTTGTTGGTTTCTCTTAAGACGAAATCTATCGCGTCTTGCATGAAGACACTGGCTGAAACCTGGGCGGACCTTTACAATAAGAAATAGTGGAAAAACATTGTTTTGCAAAATTCAGCCTAGATCGATAGTCAGGTGTCAGTAGGTTGAGGAAGTTTGAAGGCCATTTAGCTTGAAAAGTTTAAAATGGACGAACACCTATGAATGTGAGGAATGTTGTTCACCAAGGCGACGTTTGAAATATCCTAGCTTTGGAGTAGCACTTTAAAAGGCCATGGAAACGGATACAGACAACCAGATGAATGCACTAGGTTATTTGACACACAAGAGTAGTGTTCGCACCCTGCACAAATGATTGAATAATCCCGCCCTATTGTTGCGCTGCGGATGAACAAGGACTGCCTGATAAAACACTGTATCATCCATGCTGCTACTCCACAAATAGCTGTTTCATGATCTGAGAAAAGACATTGGGCTCGATCATCGGCTGAGGACTTGTACGATTCTACTTGCAACAAATGGTTAATGGTAAGTGACAAAAGCTGAGGAAAACCTAATCCATACGTTGTATATACTGTGTACTGATACATTAGATTACCACGCAGAAGCTTACATTCGGATGAGCTTTTTCAAACTCTTTGTTCTATTCAATGAGAACTCTGGGAAAGAATTTTTTGAGAAGGTGGACGGTGACCGTTGATCAGGGGAGCTTTTACGTCAGTCTCGTTCAGCTGTTCGGCTGTAGCAACCTTTCAGTGTCACCTGAAGGAAGCACGAGGGCTGGGATACTGTCAGGTTGCCCAAGTCTAGGCAGGGGAAATCGAGAAGCAGAGGTAGGGTTCGAACCGCGGACCTTCCGGTCAGTAAATTCGCGTTCTAACCACTTAGCCACATCACCTCTTTAAGCGAGTAGTCTATTTTTATCATAAGATCGCCTTACAACAGATGAGGCGCACAGAACCTCGTGAAAAACACTCGACGCATAAAAACCGAAGGACACCCAGAGGTGCTAGATAGGAAATATTAGGTTGTTCGCAAAGAGCGTGTTCCGTGGTTGTAATCACCGTGAGCTGCTATTTATGCAACAGTATGCGAAGTATGATTAGCAATCGGAACTGTCATGATGCACCATACATATGGAGTTGACAAAAGTATTATTGCGTACGATGCCAAACTTGGATGACACGTGACTGGGTAGGATGACATCACGGTAAACATGAAAAGTGGGCGTACGAAGATGAATAGGCTGAAATGCCATAATCGGGTTCTTGATCTCTTCCTGTTCCGAGTTGTTGTATACAATTGCAGCAGCCATGTCAGCAGGGGTATGCCCGACTATGATGATAGCGCGTAAGGCAGCTGAGTAGTTTTCTACAGAAAACAATTTGTCCGTCGCGAATGAACTAACCTTGGTCAGGTTGATCGAGTGTTGCTCAGTAATGTGTTATACGTAAGGATAAAGTAGTAACTGTCAATGAATAAGACCTCCCGAAGAAGACATAGGTAACGTATGTCTCCCAAAGAAGCAATGAATGCAAAAGGGTGAAGAATCGACATAAACCGACATAAAGGTGCCACAATGCCTTGAAACATTCTATCGGAAGAAACTATTCCGGATCTATCCTGCCTTCTTGTTGGGTATCAGACGTTGGCACATTAACTAAGACATATTAGCCGTGAAGCTTGAACCTGAACAAACACCACAGTCATTCCTGGATGCCATTTGGTGCCTAGCTGCCATGCCACCTAAAGGAAACACAAGGATTGAGATAGTATCAGGTTGCCCAAGCCTAGACAGGAGCAGTCAGGATGCAGAGGTCGGGTTCGACCCACGGACAGTAAGTTCGCGCCTTAGCCACGGATCCATATCGAGCTCTCTCTCTCTCTCTCTCTCTCTCTGGATGCTAGTTGGGTAATTACAACTCTCTTTACACTCATTGAAGTCTGATAAGTATACCCAATTTCCCCGTCAGCATGCAGCTTCATAAGTGACTAGTACCTGGTCTTCACAACCCCGGTATTCAAATCGTTGCCAGTAGGAAATTTGTCAAACTCGAGGAGGCAGGCATCGTTCGCACGGTTGAAGATATCGGAAAACGCAAACGCAAATTGGGAGGCGATTCACCTATAGTCTGCAGCCTCTGAACACGCTCCCTACCCGCGGTTCAAGGTCTGGAGCGTGTGGAGTGGTCTGCGCAGCTCGTGTCAATGCTGATAGAAGACTGCCAGATACGGCAAAAATACGAAACTCGAAAACTCAAATCTTATTCAGTGGTTTGTGCTACTTGTGTATCACTGGGTTTCATGGGTAGCAAACTACATTACGAGCTGCGGTTTACTTTTGATTATGCCGTTTTCGGTATTTCATTTGATGAGTTTGAGGATGTCCACATCAATCGAGATGAAAATCCTTTTGACAGACCTTACGACCTGATCGCACGCTTAAACTCTTGGGTAGCGCTAGTAGTAGTGATTGCTTAGATGCTGCTTTAGGGGTCGATAACTAACTACATGGACTACTGCACTCGACCGTTTTTCTGTCCTTCAGACCCCTAACTTCCAGCAGAAGTTTGTGTGGGTTTGTGGCATATGGTTAGGTGACCGGAAATACATATATTTGACAACCGCATTAGTGACTTCATCGTCTCCGACGCAAGTGAGCAGAAAGTAGACTGACCACGGAAAGCCAATCGATAAGTTGGTGGTAAGCGCGGATTGGCAATTTTAGCTTGGTCGCCCTCAACTATCCCTCGACTTCATTCACCCGGAATGAATCGATATGACCGACAAGCGTCCAACATATACATTCGTTCTGCTCTATATGAAATGTGGAGGACACTACGCATGGGCTAAATATGCATAACACTGGTTTAGGAGATCAGCGGCAGGCAAAACTGCGGGGTAAATCCAAAAGTATAACGAGCAAATGCATAGCAAAAACAACTACTTCCTTTTGTCCTAACCAAGGTAAACGCGAAGTTCAGGATTCTTATAGAACCCAGAAGATGCAGAGTCCTGTTACGCGACTTTGTCATCTGATGCCTAGTTGGAATGGCCCTTTTATCTATTCTAAGTAAAATGCATTCCAACTTCAAAAGCCATGAAATTCTGTCTCTTAGTGTTACCAGGTCCAAAAATTTGTGAATTTACCAACGAAAAATGGCACATCATCACCATCATCATTGACAGCATGACATCAGTGTTCAACATCGATGTTTCGCTGCCGTACAACCATGATTTATTTGAAACCCTTATTGTGAAGAAAAGAATAAAGGTGGATGGGGAAGGGACTTAGTGCTGGCTTACTACAATCATTCCGAGGTGCATATACCTCCAAACACTCATTCAGGCAATCTGGATAGAAACTGGCAACAAGAACGCCACTGACATCGGTTGGCAGCCATATTTTGCAGCGCCTCCAACCAGGCGCAGTGAGGATCACGCGGTCCCCATCCTGCAAGGTGGGTAGCACCGAGAGCACAAAAACCTAAGGTTTCATTCAGCAAAATTGGTCAGAGAAAACCGATTGACCTAATCTATGCTACCCAGTAGAAGTTACTGAATCTCGATCTGTAGCAGATTTTATGAAAGATGAGTACCGCCAGGATGCTCTGTAGGGGCAGTTACTCGCCACCCACAGTGAGCAGCAGCGGTGCATTCAAGAACGACCTGTGTCACGATCCCTGTGGCAACCTCTACAGTGAGATTCCAAATGTGTCCTTATACTGTGTCGCACACCTTCGCTACGTGAACTGGAAGTCGACTTTAAAGGCGGTGTTTCAGACCGAAGCGACACCAAGAATACTTCTAGCGTAAGAAGCCAACAAAACAGTATGCGTGCTCAAGAACGGAACAAGCGCACTACCTAGCTGAACCCTGAACTTTACTGCGGCCATTAAGTTGCTTCCGAGTTTTCTTCAAAATGTGGATAGATTCTGCATCAGTATCGTGCTACTAACTGAACACTGCCGCAGCTTCCCTATGGAGCCTTTGGGGAAGCAAAGAGGAAGCGTACGCGCCACATATGGAGCGTGCGAAATCTAACACTAATGCATGATCAAATATCCAGTTCGATTAGGGTATCATTTATTGTTCGGGTCCAGAGTGCTGTGAGTTCCAGAAAGGGGTGTTTCGATCCAAATTCAACGCTCTTCAAAGCAATTCTCGAACGATCCCAAAGTTAAGTTTTTCTGTTGCAGCTTACCCACTATTCCACTGTTTCCACCTTTGGGGCGCATGTTAACTTGCCACCTTTCTACATTCCAGTAAACTGATCGAATGGACCACATATGGTTTATGAGACAACGACCTGACCAATACACCACCGCAACGTGATCAATCGCCGGCCACTGCCTGGGAGGGCATCCGATGCCACTCCGTGATATCTCGTCGTAAAATCCCATGAGTTAGCACATACAACACAGGACATGGCAAACGGGGCTAGCAATGTTTCATTGAAAACATGAGTGTGAGAATCGCAGCATGGTTGGAAGATTGGATTGGGATTGCATCTGGTCTATTCATTACCCTAACTCTACAACGTGGTGATGCAAGGACCCGAAAACCTATTGCAAATTTCGATGAAAGTTCAACCAGAGAGAGGACCCTATGCTCGAAAGTTTGGGAAAGTGGAAAATTAGAGCACTACTGAAATCATACGTAGCAGGTAGGTTACACACTGGCCAAGAAACAATTCGAACTGGTGCGAATGGCAGCTACGACCAATTCACATATGCACCGCCTCGAGCAAAAATAGCCGTCCCAGACAGGAAATAAGTTCAAGTTCCCTGCATTAAACAGACATAAGTTGTCTACTTTGTCGCACAATTTAGTCCTCTCCACCGAACGGGAACGAGAAGAGAGCAGACTGACACACTCAAAACCAGGTATCGACAAACGTGGGTATACAGACAAGCACGCGAGCGCATCTCCACTCGCAACCAGCCGAAAACAGACGCGATCGATGGGTTTGCGACCGTCTCGACAAACCATGTGACATAAATTAACCCGACTTTGAACAGTCGCTTGTGCTAGTGGTGGTGGCAACAGTCGATGGCAAAAACAGTCGAGTTCGAATACCTACGGACCCGAACTGAAAAGAACTGGCCGTAGATAACTGAATTACAGAAAGCGTTCTGTGTAAGACAGGTTTAGAGGGGAGTAAGGAGTAAAATATGTTGGGCTTGGCTCTCAGCAAGACAATAACATAAAATCTAGCAGAATAAACTGGGTTGTGATAATCCTATACACCGACTTTTATGGACCAAACTAGTTGTCATTGGGAGTAGAATCCTCGTCAAATTCCTCAGGAAACTTGATTACTCGTGAATTGCCATACGATTGCTATCTATAGCCCTCTCACGACCACCCACCCTCCGTTTCAATTAGAACACGACCAATTTCGATAAGGCCTTTGGTACGCGAGCATCTGATTAAACAGATGCATTTCCGTGGAATGTGGGACGCCAACAACCTACCAGTTCTTTCTGCCTTCGAAAGGAGGACAGAAACGAGACAAAAAGGCACATTCCAATTGGTCGACAGAGAAACGCTAGCCAGTGACGTCAGTTGAACATTGGTCGATTCGTCAGCATGCGATGCTTGTGCGCGTGGCCTAGCCAGCCTGCGACCTAAGAACAAAGACATAAGTGGCATAGGATGAAGCCGCGATTCTGACCAGTTGAATGTGCACAATCCGGACGACTGCCTGAGAGGTTGTGTGGATGAAACCAAAGGACAATCTTGCGGAACGCTAAGACAGGACGCCGAAGGACTTCATCGTTGTTGGCAATTGAAAAAAAGTGCGCTGCGCTATTAAGACTATCTGTTCTTTTTTACATATCTCTGAACCTCTTAGGATCTTCACATCCGTTTTCAGAAATCACATCCTCATAGGGAGTAACAAAATTCTGACGTACGAATTTATCTACTTCCCATTCGGCATTTTCGAAACCAAACTCCTCTTTCCTAAGGCCTATTGGCCAAATATCACCTACTGTTATACGTCCTTACAGGTGATGGGACTTTCTACCCACTTTAACCTTTCTTGCATTTGATTTGCATTCAAACATGGAGTTTTGTCGTTATTCATATGTTTAAAATACTTGACAGGTTGAAGTAGACATGCATGCTCCTCCTTATTTGTTTAGAATCGACCCTCATCAGTCTTCCCCTTCCCCAGACATCTTCCTAGTTTTTCATTTTAATATTTCATAGATAAGGTTATCAGATATCGATCGAATCGATCCAATTTAGTCGCAATACTTCCACCAACCATTCCTACATTTTTCCGTGTCAATGATTATCATTTTTCAGGCCCAAACACAGACGAGCCACGTGTCATTCTTAAATGATGCAAACAGGATATCGAGCAGTTCGTCTCAAGAACACACTTCGTTAGTGAACATCACCCACAATCGACGTGACAAATATGACCTTGAGATTTGGAACACTGTTTAAAACTCACTCCCAGATCAAAGGTCATGACAAAATGCTATACTGATAATACTAACATGACGCGTTCAGGCCGTACTAGCTTCTACACCCTCATAACAGTGACCGATAATTCAACCGGTCTATGAATTCGACTATCCCCAGCCAAAAAATCAGGTAAATGCAATGAATATCCTGGTTGGTGCAAATTATTTCAAATTTGGAACTCTTAAGATTATATAGTGCGAAAACGCTAAACTTTACAGTGATCTTAAGGTCTTTGTCTACCTGGCCTGACTAAACAGGAGTGGTATGCAGCGTGGTTGACAAGATACCTACGTTTGAGAACACAACTGTCACTGGTTTGGTGAACAATGATCTTTTCAAAGGCTCACTGTAAAACAAAGGAGCCAGGAAGAATGCTTCCCCAACAGCAGGATGAAGTTTCTAGTTTCATTCACACCAATTAAGTCAAAACAAACAGTAAACGTAGTACAAATGGGGAACTGGGTTCAAGCATCTGGTTAGGCAAGCATGTGAGGATCATTGATTTCTGAGAACTGAAAACAGCCGACGCTAGAAGTTTGAACTGATGATCTCGTTACATTCCTACTTGAAATTTTCATTTCGCCATATTCTGGATGCATGAGAGCTGCTTTGATATTCACAAAAAGAATTCATGTTATTTTGAGGGAAAGCTCATTCAAACGGCATACTCCAAAGAAAGTTTTAACTATTTTTTGCGCAGATTCTAAACCGCAATGAAAACGGCGTTTGTCAGAAGGACAAGCGCAGAAACCTAGGGGATAACTGACACTCGACACCGTATCAGCAAATCCTAATCGTTTTTCATGTGGCCTACAATGATCAGCACCCGAGCCAACACTTGGTCTAAGCTTACGCCGACCTGAACACCATCTAATGCTCCTGAAACTGGCTTATTCTGTTTCAGTAACCGTAGGCGCCGAAGAGTAAATGAAAAAAACAAATCATACGGCTGTAGCACCTTCTCGATGCCTAATTGTCATGCCACCTGAAGGAAGCACAAGGGCTGGGATACTGCCAGGTTGCCCAAGTCTGGGCAGGGTAATTCGAGAGGCAGAGGTCGGGTTCGAACCACGGACCTTCCGGTCAGTAAATTCACGCTCTAACCAGTGAGCCATCTCGCCCCCAGCTGTGGAGAAAAACCTATTGCGAGAAAAAGCTCCACATTTGTCTTCTCCAATTTATCGGAGGCATGTTGTTTAGTGTGGATAGGCCGTGTGAAAAGGTAAACACAAGGGTCTCTCTGGGGATAACGCTCTTTCCATATCCTCATAATAGTTTCGTGTGAGGGTACCAGGAGCGACGCCTACCTGGATTACTGGGCTTTGGACAGAAAGTCGATTAAACAACCACATATGAGGGCAAGTGGAATAATGGTCACAGGTTGAAATCTAAACCGACCGAAGCATAATTCAGTTGTCGTGCTCCTATCTCTGTGTTTACATGAGTGGTCATGTTTTTCAAACAATTCTAAGAAACCATAAAATAACTCCAGCTCATTTTTAGGGGCTGAAAAATTGCTTTATAAGTGTTCCACAGGGAGGCAGACCTGACCTCAGTATCTCAAATGCTCCTGTCTGTGCTTCAACAAACTGACAGTATCTAACAGGCGCCGAAAGGGTGTTACAGGAGACAGCTTCTTACGAGCAAAAATTGATCGTTTAGACTTTTAAGGGAAACCAATCAAACGTCTCACAAAGAAAACACACTGAGAACCAAACATCTATCCTCAGAAGTTTTGTAACAAAATTTTGTTCAATCGAGTTCCAGTGGACTAGTTGAAGGCATAAAAAAAGCGTAATCGGGAAGATAGTACAAAAAATAACACAGCGGAGTCCTAAGTGGAAATGTAACCGGACATTGCAGCGACCTGAGTGGAGAAACTTGGGCCGGTATAAAAAAACAAGTACAACCACTTTCTGTCCATGTTGACGCGGGTGTACACAGCCGCAAACGAACCACAAAACAGTAGGCAACAAAAAACACCGCTCAACTCATTAATGCAACTCCATGAAATACGAACGTGGTTGCCACGATTTGCAATACCAGGAAACTTGGATCACTAGGACACTTCAACCAGCTTCCGTGAACACGATCTTTAGACGAAAGCAGAATATTAAGTAGCGAGATAATATACTACATGAGCACAAGATGCGGGCATCAGATAAACGTGTGCGATACCATTACAGCGTGCTCAGCATTGTAAGGGTTCATCCAGCATTTTTCTAGAAACAATTCACAAGTGCAAAACACTAATGCCCAAGAAAGATAGTATGCCCGAAGAGTGTATGTCCCATGATACAGAACGGTTCCAAAGAGGCAGGAAGCCATCCCTGGTGGTTTCATCATCAGGGTCTGAGATGAACTCAACCTACGAACCAAAAATAGCCAGAGAAACCGATCGGTTGTAGAAATATTAACTTTGCCTATGGCATGAATGTGTGGTCGTAAATCAGACATACGTGCAACTCAAAAGCAAACCCTCCGAACTACAATTCAGGGTACCTAAACCATCATCATTCAGCTGTAACATCCTTTCGGTGCCTAACTGCTATGCCACCCGAAGGAAGCACGAGGACTGGGATAGTATCAAGTTGCCCAAGCCTAGACAGGGGAAGTCGAGAGGCAGAGCTCGGGTTCGAAACACGTACCTTCCGTGGAGCCATCTCGCCCTCTATCTAAACCATAGACAACAGAATAGAAGTTACCCCCGTTGTGGAAATACTTAATTATGGCGGCTAACGTCAGTTCCGTGGAATGGACATTTGACTGTTCAACGCGTAAGATGATTGTTTATCGGTAAATTGGAAGTTCAATATGAACGGAGCTTATCATCACCCACAGTGACGTGGGTCTAGGAGAGCGGTGTTTCAGAGCCGTACAATATCTGCATGGAAAAGAGCCTGATATTAACTGATCAATCGCTCAAACAAGCTGATTGGTACTGATATGGGCTCGTAGTCGTACGTTGCAGCGCACAAGAAAGATCATTACGACTTCATACTGCAATACAAACCAAACCGACGGATATCAGCGTTTCTGCAAACTTCTTTCCTCGTTTTTTGGTCTACGTCCCCTCAAAACAGCTCTCATTTCGGGAGACAATAACTCGACCTAGGCAGCAGGTCATCGACGCAGTTCAGCTAGTTTTAAGTGCGTTCTAATCAAATCACTACGAATTCGCTGAGACCAGTCAACGTGAGTTGCAGTTCTGAAACCTTCAGAGACTTGAAAACAACTCAGATCTTCAACCGCAAAGCAATAAAACACGCACTGTAGACTCACACAAACAGATATTGAAACCCACAAAAATGGACGCATTTTCCACGCTATAATTGTCGCAAATTAGCGGCAGAGATTATTGCCTCTAGGTGAAGGAAGGTATTTGATGCACCAGAAGTACAGTGGCAGCAGAAATGCCAACGATGCTGTTGCTATATTATCTCGGATTCATTTAATCAATATCCTAATTGATTAACCATGGTCTCTAATGAATCACGCAAATGGTCCAAATTAAAGCAATCCAGTTTTGAGGGAGCCGACAGAGCGTTCTATCTGCGGTGCCGTTAAGGTGGTGCAAAAACTTCACTAAAATATAGCCGAACCTTGTCGAGGCCTGATTGACTTGGTTTTATCCTAACCCTTGTGTTGCCTTTTGATTGCAATGTATCTGTGCATCGCGAATGAATGTTGTGACTTTGAAACTGTTTCACGCAGCGTTTCTCAAGGACATGGTAATGAAAGGCTTCAGGAGAACGATGAATCGGATTTGGATAGGAGGGAAATGGTGGAGTGGGGACAACCATGCTATCGAGGAATCCTGTGTTTAGCCGATGTGCTCTTTGTTTATCAATGTGCCGATTCGATTTTTCATGCACACACAACCTGGATGACTCTTACAATGCTACCCAGCAGGACACGCTCATCACGCATGTTTGCTCACTACCATCGAATCAGGATCGTCTATATTCGCTTATGTAAGTTTTCACATTTTTTGTGATTTCCAGTGACCTAAGACTTAACCGACTTAACCGTTCAGCGGGGCGAGATGGCTCAGCGGCTAGAGCGCGAATTTACTGACCGGAAGGTCCATGGTTCGAACCCCAACCCTGCATCTCGACTTTTCCTATCTAGGCCCGGGCAACCTGGCATTATCCCAGCCCTCGTGCTTCCCTCGGGTGGTATGGCAGCTAGGCACGGAAAGGGTGCTACAGCTGAATGATTTGTTTTGTACCTCACTCTGAATGTTCAAAAAGGACCTTCCTGCGAAGTAGTCTCTGTTCTAGAAGACCACCGTCGTGATTTCCACACGAAAACTCCACTTAGAACGTAAGGGATGGTGTTCTGTTTCATACACATGCCCAACTATGCAGTCACAGTACAATATCAGGTCAGTGGACAAACTTGTTTACTGGGACAACCCGGAAATAGAACAAGCTGAGCACAAGTGCTGTACTGACTCAGCCCATGCTAAAACGACAAAACAAACATACAAACCAATATCATTCCCAGCATAAAACCAAGACTTAGAGGTTCCCGAGCTCCTCTGTTGTTGTGACATTGGGAATCTAAAGTTATCTTTGTCTGGGGCTAGTCTTTAAATGCCATTGCAGAGCCCTGCGGCTTAATACTCCCTTGGTCGGACAGTTCGCAGTCCATTCAGACGCGTTACCAGCCTAATCTGTTATGAATTGGTTTAGATAAGGTCACGTGGTCTTCGGAGGGGATACTCGTAACGGTTATTAGGCTACGGAAACGGAGACCGAGCTTAACGCTCCTCAAACCTTTTGCGATGATAGACCGGCGATGAAGTCTTCGACAAAGTTGGAGATTGGTTAATGAAAACGGGGTGACTCATACTAAAATGACCAGATTACACAACAAGATACTATGCTCCCCCTCCCACCAACCGGCTGCTCTAGAGAAAACAACTTGTTAAGAATCAGAATGCTACTGAGATCCCACCAACCGGCTGCTCTAGGGAAAACTTGTTAAGAATCAGAATGCTACTGAGAGCCAGTATCTCAAAACGAACTGAGTGACTGAACACTCAAATACTTGTCAATCCACATTTTAGGTTAGTGGAGTGTACGCGCGAAGCTTCAAAAAGCAGGATGATACCAAATCACTGGCAACCCAAATACCGATGGCACCCAAGGACGGATAATCAATGATGTTACTCGAAAACTAAACATTCTAAAATTGACTCACCCCCTTTTCCGACGATTTCGGAGACATGATCCTTGCTAGGCACACGAACTCCAATCTGTAAATAAGCTGCCTTGGTTTTCGCTTCGGTCTCACCATAACGATGCCGAAAGTGTGCCGCAATACGACCATAGGACTGACTGGTAGAACGGCAAGAATTTTCTTTGACCCGCTCCAACTCAGCACCCACAATGTAACCATGTTTCTGGGCTAGCGCATAGTAGTGAAGGCGATCCTGAATCAAGAGACCAGAGCCAAATACACTCTGATTTGGAGCTGAGGACGGATTAGCAGAAGGGAATAACTCCCGCTGTGGACACCCAGGAGCAGCACTACCGTTTAGTGGACGAAAATTATTTCCCATTGGAAACGCAGTGTCCTGATACAGGCCGGTGCGAGGTGTTCCAATACTCTGTATTCCGGAACTGACTCCATTCGGAATCATAGTTCCCACAGGACCGGGAGACATTCCACCGAGCTGTCGATGAATTTGGTTCTGGAGATTGCCGTTGAGAGGATAGTGATGATAAAACGGCGAGTTCTGTAAACTGTGGCATTCACCAGGTCCCGCACTGTTGCCGTAGGCCAACAATTGCTGAACATTTGCACCAGGATTTAACTTGCTGCTGAGGCACGGGGAGGTTAGGGCCGAGTAGGGAGGGGCACCATTATGGTTGCGAAGGGGGATAAAATTTCCAGAAGCACCGGGAAGTGTGTGGACAGGTGGTGGAGTGCACGATCCGGACACGTAGCCCGTTGAATGAGTTGATGCCAAAACATCAGTAGGGGATCCGTTGAGGAGGCGATCTTGTAAGGTGACCATAGTTGGTGTCGATCCATTTCGATGTAAGGGAGAACGAATGACAACATTAGATCCATGCACATCTGAGTCATTTAGAGCACAGCCTGATGAGTTGAAATTAGTGTTCACATATTTAGTCCCGGTTGTCGTGTTGGGTTCATAGCCAACTGACGCATGCTCATTACTGGTCATGAACGATATGAGTCTTGCACTCAATAAATCTTCGTTCTCGAAATTCGGGACGCTGACGGTAGGCATGACCACCTTACTGAAACTACGGGCCGTAGTGTGCTTTTTTCGGGTGCATCAAAGAACGGCGTTTCGAAACCAGGGTTGCTGGAATGAGAGCGGAATGCCGTTGCAGAATCAGTCAATCAGCTAACCGTGTTGTCTGCTTGGTTAGCGCACCCTGCCCTTATTGTCATTGCTTGAGAAGGTGGCGGAAGTCGTAGCTCCTCAGTCGTACAGGAGTGCATACGTGAGAGTCTAATCAGTGACCTGAAATCACCGCTGCCTAGCCAGACACACCACAGTGCCTCCGCCCGATTGATTGGACTGAAGCAGCTGTTTTGACTGGTCAGTAAAGCCACGTCAGGCAACCTACAGCGACTGTCTGCCTTTCGCCAATCCGGTGTGAGGCGAGGTAGAACCAAGCTTCTTATGCGTGGGCTACAAGCGTGGGTCAGAAATTGACTTGCTCCACGTCGATTGGTGGAGCCGCCTGTTCAAACAACCAATCACTGGCCAGACGCTATCGGCCTGTCAGTTCAACGACCACAGCCTGCCTGTCATGGCACTCGCAGCGTGCTTTGAATGATCTCGCGTGACGCACTCGCCTCGGGCGGACAAAGAGTGGCGCGCAGGGATACCAAGGCTTCTTGTGTCGGTGCATACTGGTGGGAGATCCAGCTGGTAGTTCGCTGACGTGCTCTCTTTGCGCGTCTCGTGAAAAGTGCTGGTCGGGCCATCGCCATCATTCCCTCACTCTCCTTATCATCTGTGAACAGACCTCCAGACGTTGGAAGCAGCGCACACGGTTTTTAGGTGAAAAACTGAACTGCACTGAGTTAAACGCTCAAGGTCAATGTCGCTCTGGTTGGCCAGACTGTATGCACTGCGTTGTTTGGTGCCCCTCCAGCTATTCAACATCAGCACATCTTTTCATCGTGTAAGAGCAAACGTTTGCAGTTAACGAAACAGCAAATTTCCGAAAGATGCAGTCAGCGAGTAAATAGAAATGACCATGACAGATTGTGTGATCATCCTTTAGGCCACATATTGGATCACAAATGAGGGAGGATGAACTCCTTCGTGTGCATAGACCACAAATACGGCAGAATCTCCAAAAATGACCGCGCAAGCGGAAGAGCCTAATGGGTCTGATTTGCCGCTAGCTTACGGACAACACGTTCGACTGGACAGACAAATAACAGTGTAGGGAAAGTAAATGTTCGTTTCTGGCAGTTATCAAAGCAATATGATGTAAAAAGGCTGTCTCGTGTTTCAGCTGGTACGATATTTAATACATCAAAGTGTACTACTACTATCGTTTATTTTTTAAGAGTATGGTCACAAACATGAAAGTAAATGCAAGCGATGAATATGCAAGAGTTACAGGAGAATGGTAGACAAAAAGAGAGAAGTGTCCCATTCGAAGTCATGCCACCAACAGTTCTAGTCAGACTAGGTGAATCCCAACGTATGTAAGAATGTTTGGTATAGAAAGACACGTGTGAAGACCAACAACCGAGGAAGGGAAAAACAATGCAGAATGTTCTTCAAGTCGCGGTAGGCGCTAGCACAGTCAAAACTCGCACATCAGACACAGTGTCCGTCAGACTGGGTCTGGTGTGAGATTCAGTGACAAGAATGTACACTCAACGCCATGTACCGCGCATAAAAGTGCCGTAAGTACGCAGAGAGCCCACAGTTGCAAGCAAACACAAGTCATTGACTGTTACCTTAGGAAGTCCCAGTCCAATAACAGCCTTGGCGGATTGAGGAAAGCAGATCCCTCGATAAGAAATGATCATCGGATGGTGGACCGATTGCACGTAGGGCTGAGCAGATGCTGTCGATGGTTGAAGATTCTTTCCCCCATGAAAGTAAAAGGGATGCCCAATTGTGTCACGGTATCTGTCGGACCCAAAGGAATGATGAGTTCCTCGGCGAAGCAAAATGGTTCGACTGAGACTGTTGTCGCCCGTTTCCTATTCCCACAAATCACCATCGCTTTCATCTTTCGGGCGTTGATCTTCATACCAGCTCTTCCCAACTCAACCGCAGCAGCTTCAAGCTTCTCTTTAAGGCGAGCCTGACTTTCAGCACACCGGACCCAGCCGTCAGCAAAGGCAAAACCAACTACTAAAGTGTCACGGGACTGGTATCCTAGTTGCGGCATCGACAATCCAAGAACCTCATCCATTGCCATGATGAACAATAATGGGGAGAGTGGATCTCCTTGCCTCACACCTCTGTGGCAGTGAACCTCGGAACTGGGGAAAACTGCTACAGCATTCTCATAGGACTGTGCGATGTATCGAACTAGAGGTGACGGTGCTCCAAACGCCTCGGCAGATCTGACGATTGTGTCATGCGAAACCGAATCAAATGCTTTCGAGATATCGACGAACGCCAAACTGAGGTTAGAAGCAGTCGCTGAAGAGTGACGAAGCAGGGCATGTAACAGCGATGTAGCTTCCAAACAGCAGTACTGATATAGGAATGCAAACTGGAGTGAGGGCAGTTTCAATCTGCAGCTCCAACGATCAGCAAGCACCTTATGAATGCATCGGACAAGAATGGATGACACGGAGATCGGTCTCAGTTGATCCGGTGAAGTCGGAATTGGGACCTTTGGAATTAGGTTAATACGAGCACGAAACAGATGTGGGGGATAACCCTCAGGTAATAAGGGTAAATTGAAAAGCACAGCGAGCGCGGTGACATTGAACCGGCGGAGCATCCTGGGCATGTGCCTGTCGAGGCCTGGGGGCGAATTGCCCAGTAAACAGATCGTACGGCCGACTTCCTCTCCTGTAATGGGCTCGATGAAACTCATATCGGATGGTATTACTATGAGACTTGACAGGCTGTTCACGTGTTTTCGAGCAGAGAGCACTGCTGGGCGTCCAGAGGTAAGCCGCAGTTACCTTTGTATAGATCCTTCCAGGACCCACCAAGCACAGCAGACACCGCATCTTTCCGTCTTTGGTGGTGTAGGGTCTGGATGGCGACGCAGTTGGCTAGGCGGATCTGCTTTCGGCGTCGGGATACAGTTTTCCAGGTTTGTGGAAATGTATTGGAAGCGTGGAGGTCCAGAAGCGACATGACTTGCTCCGGTGTCATGATGTCAGACTGCAACCCTCGGGCAAATGCTAGATGGTCAACACTAGCAAGCGAACTGTCAGCATGGGATTCCAAGAGTGACACGGCGTAATCCACGGTTTATTTAAACCAGACGCTATAGTCATCAGCTTCTGATGAGTAGTCCGATATTTGACCGGTGGTTCGGTGAGAGCCACCAGATGATGATTCGTCCTGTTGTGCTTGCCAGTTAAGCACCCGTAACCTGGTTTTGATGCTGATAGCCGATCGACCAGGAAAATACTGCTCCAGTCTCGCGAACAGCGCGGTTTGCGTTTCACAAGACGGATATAAATTGTTAGCCAGGCGCAAGAGCGATTGTGACTCTTGTTGGGACCAGCGGACACCGGAATTCTTCACTCGGCCAAGCTTATCTGCATTATGCGGGGTGGGGTATACGTGCCGGTGATGTTGACTCAGGCCAATCTTCGTCGGAAAAAGGCGGGAACAATCAGCGCAGGCCAATTGGGCGACCATGTTTGTACCAACACTTTCACTGTCGTGAACTCGATGGTGGGCTACCAAGCCAGCTTTTGATTTACACCACTTGCCACATTCCTCACACTTGAGCCCCACGAATCTCTCCTGTGTACTAGTTGGAACTGGTGCGGAAGTGCCTGATTATTGTACGTTGTCGAAAGTAACCAGCACACTGAAACCAAACAGGGTGGTTAGCCCTGTCTGGAGTTGCTGAACTCTTAGCTCACCCAGACTGACATCCGGGTTACCCAGTCTGTACCACGAGGAGGTGGTTCAGTGGGCTGACTTCCTTGACGGAAGGCGCTATCCCTCAGGTTACTGAAAGCGCTCCAACAGCCCACGACTGATTTCGCCCTTCTTGAAGCTCGTCATCATGTAGGCGTAGTTCCCACGTTTCCATTAACCTTAAGAATACGGTAAATGAGAGAGTCAGTTGAGCCCCAAATTAACACCAGAGTAAGTCCAGCACTTGCACACAACTTGGTGTTCAATTAGGACAGGAACTCGGGGACTGCGCCCACTTTATGAGGTCCAAGAATGACAAAACCCATCGTGGGCTGACGAAAGGTTTTCAGCAAATTTATGAGTAGTGAGTTACGGCAAATGCTGATACTAGCACAGTCATACACTGATATTTGGAGCACGAAGAATTGACCAGAACAAGTGCGGATCCTGCGTTGTCAAGTAGCCAAATGACTACGTTCGGTTGGTTAGGTTAGAGGCAAACTAGAAAGGCTTGAAGAACAATTTGATCTCCACATATCTGCCTGTTAGGCCGTCATATACGTCGCTCGCTACTATCTGAACAACATTCTCAGCACCCAAGTCGTTTCTCAGTCAAAGGACCCGCTTGACTGACCGACGTTTATCTGATATGCATCTCCACGCATATCCACCTAACCACTATCTTTGGACATCGCTTACCCTTGCAGATTGAAATTGAAAAGTACTCAAGGAAAATATTACAAAGATATACAAATACGTAGGTTCAATAAGTGCATTTCCACTACTCAGTGTTCTAGCAAAGCGTAAATCGCCTACCGGTTGTTGTAGCGTAGTAAATTTTTCAAGCAAACTGTCCAGTTGGGGAAGAAGGAATAATAAGGGGCAGAAATAAGTGCTGGTGTTTGAAAAAAACCTTCAATGAAAGCGGTGCAGTTCGCTACAGCCTCTAAGTTCTGGCAGCACGGTGGTGGGGTCCAAGTGTTGCACCGAGGGAGCTTTGAGCAGTAAATACCCTAAAACAGGTAGACAATCTAGTGATTGCAAGGCGGATCAGGGTAAAGCCACTGTTGTCATGAATAAGAGGGATTATCTCTAGAAGGTCAAGCATTACCCAGCTGGAGGACCTTATCAGCAGGTCGATAGGGGGAATATCGCACTTGTAAAGAATTAAAGTACAGTTGCCATCCATGATTAAATATTTTGGACAAGGTAAGTGGCATCGATTGTATCCTAAAGATGCAATCCAACCACGGTTTTACAACCTACTGAGACGGATAGTAGACGGAATAAGTTCCCTGCCGCATAAGTTGGTCTAAAACCGCTTACGACTTTGCCAACAAAGTAGCTCACTTCCGCGGTGACGAGATGGCTCAGTGGTTAGAGCACGAATTTCCTGGCTGGAAGGTCCGTGGTTCGAACCCGACTTCTGCATCTCGACTTCCTCTGTCTAGCCTTGGACAACCTGGCAGTATCCTAGTCCTCGTGCTCCCTTCGGGTGGCATGGCAGCTAGGTACCGAAAGGCGGTCACACCTGAACGTTGTTGTTATCATTTTTACTTTCTTGTGGAAGATGATGACACTGCTTTGAGTTTCGTCGTCAAATCATCATATATGAAAGTGCTGAAACAGCCGTTGCTATTGGCGGATAACAAACTTATGCACAGCTTTGGGTAGATGAAATAGTTGAAGGCATAAAACGATGCGTAGACCTCATTCACTCCATTTCTGACGCCGGGATTTACACTCAAGAATAAGGTCTAGCAACCAAATCTCAAGTCTCACCGGTTTGGACAAAAAAATTTATGGAAACTTCCACCCAAGATAATTTGGCCTTTTGTAGGTGACACTTTTCATGTGATGAAACAAGACAGGAGCAGTGACTTTGGCAGCCACATTAATGATCAGAATCTTATATCAGATTTGGTTTGGAGATTGAGTCAACTTCGAACACACTGCCCTTCTTAGACTGAATAACACATGAAGTCGGGGGGGGAGAACAGCAAGATATGCCAGAAGTCAGCTGATACTGGGGCGATTTTGAACTATTCGTTTGCTCATCCTCAGTCGCTTCAGTTAAGGCTATTGGAACCTGTGGCGAAACGCAACATGGAGCAGATTGGGACTGCTGCTGTCCCATTATAACCCAGAGACGTCCGGATTCATTCAAAGGATTCTAAGCACGGTTAACATAGAAATAGCGTTGATTGATTGTTGGTCTGTTCGTCGAGCTTTGCAGTTGGATTGCAAACGTTTCATCACCAATCGAGGTGACATCATCAGTGCGGGGTTGAGTGGCAACCCCGCACTGATGATATGAACTGAAGGACTGCTCCCCGGCGAAAATAACCAGGAGCCATGTCTACAATGTCAAAAGCCACGAGTACACCAAGATCTACGTAGGACAGACGGATAAACAACTTCACACTAGAATTGGTGAGCACAAGAGAAACCGAAACAGGCCGCCGAGAAACACAAGTGGATATCGAGAGTTACTAAAAGATTCAGCAATGGCGGAACATGAACTGGACATGGTAGGTCTAGAAAATGTTGAGGTTTTCAAGCCGTGACTACGATTCATGTCACAGAGGTGGAAATTGACAAGTTTCTCTGTGTAAATAGAATACCATTCGTATAAATGTATGGGAAAAGGTGCTAGACCAGTCAAGCAGACACATGATCGGGCGCGGTTATCAGCAAACAGCAACCATGAGTACAAGTGGCATAGACCAAGCCCGCCAAAGTTTCATGTAATCGCACTCCCTACCCCTAATCCCAATTGTTGTAGACCAACAAAATTCATTAGTAACATCAAAGAGGAATCATCGGTGGATGCGCCCTGAGCCTGAAGATAAACGACCCAAACCTGTCAACATTACTTTAAATTTCCTACAACAACCGAAGAACCTTTTAACTACCGTTCAACACTGTTCTGGTGTGCTAATCGACTTGTTCTCTGTTTGCCTTGAAACTCGGTCGACTTGGTAGCCCACCCAGGCGAAACCCACGACAGTGTCGCTACGAAGGAACCACTTGGAATTGCACCTTAAACTGTAATGGAATATTTCACTGTCGGCCTCTTTCCGCTCCCCGCTGTGCAACCCTGGTAACACACAAACTTTTGCAGTTAGATATGCCTGGGTGGGTGTTGTACTGAACTACGGAGCGGTACCGTGTCTCCTTTAGTGGACTCCTGCTGATACCCGTCACTGCATGGTTAGTCTATAAAAGTATCTGAATAAAAAAAGCCCATCACTCTCTTGTAGATTCTTATGTCTCATCGGACTGTAGCCAGTTTCAATGACGACCCAGGTTTTCTTATACACCACTTGGCACCTAGCACAGAATCAGTCTAGGATATAATTAGATCTCACTGATGAAGAGCGGGATTATCGCCTGCCGATATCAGTGTTATTCTCTGTTAGGCCTCCACAATGGCACGAATCGTACGTTACTAAAAGTGAAGGCATGCTAAAAAGATTACATTCCGTCTGGATGTTCTTGGGTTCTCCCTTAAGTGAGCCGCACTTGGTTGCACACATAAGATACCGTGGCTACTTGAAATCAGTGGTGATTGCCTTGTCAGTTTTTGCCCAAACGGTCTAAATGGGTTGCTCTTGCGATAGGTTAGCACCGGGTTCCTTCTCCGGCCTTTTTTACTCAGATGCTTGGAAAAGAAGTTTTTGAACTTTGTTTTTGTACGGTCCTCAGGCATCAACGTTAATACAGCGATTGTAGCCCGTGAAGAAGAAACTATTAACGATGATAATGATCATATGAGTTTTACTGCAGAAACCTCGAGAACTAAAATGCTGGTCGTATGCATTTTCGTTTAATGCAATGTGTCTGTGGATCAGAGCTGGGTGCAAACAAACTGCTTTTTGTCAACGTAATTGTGCCGTCAGGATAGCACACTTATTCATCACTAACCCTTTTACTATATACAACCAGACTCATCGTAGTTAGTGTTAGTTTATTTGCCCTAAGGACTGCACAGCATTCCAGTATGGTGGAAAACAGTCAACAACCGCTGACCGAGTTCCTGTTGCTTTGACCGCACCCTATTGACTGTCTGATAACGGACTACGTTCACACGGTTTTTCGTACAGCCCCTTCGGACTATCACATGCTGAGGTGTAGTCATAGCTGCGCGTGACAAAGTTCGGTACTGTGGTAAACACTTTCCTATTCAAATCACACAGTGGCAAGTTCGTCTTTTGCTAATCGTTGGACGATTTCTGCCATGTGCCCTGGTATTTAAAAATGTTTTAATTTTCCTATCCTTATTTCAGAATGAGTCAGATGGATGTCAGCATCACCTCAAAGTAAAAAAAACAAGCCATCGGTTTGACTGATATGTACGAAATATGGAACTGCTCCTCTCCCCTCTGGCTAACGAATATTAGCCGCTGCAGTGAAGTGAGGGGTGATATTTGGGAATTTTCCGAAATGAATTTTCTTTGCAGAAATCGGACAGTGGATATTAGGGTGTAACGTTAAGGTGTTACGTCACTGTACATGGTTTTTTAATACCCCCGACTCTGTTGTTTGTGTATTGAATTTGTAATCATATATATATATATATATAGCACTTCTCATTTTAGGTTAGACTTCTTTCTGGTATGTACTCTATCAGATGTCCACATCTCAGTATATGAAAAAAAATGTAATTTGGTCTGCCTTGGACGAGGGACTATTTCACCGTGCTCTCTTTAGGGGGGAAAGCTTCTTTTATAGGGGTTTATTGGTGAAGGATTACCACACGTAAGAATCACGTTCGGAAACGTAAATAACATCGGGAAAAAACTTGCGCGTATTGTGACGGTTTTGCATCCTGGCTTTTGTTGGGGAGCGGTGGTTCTTTGAGGATGCCTAAAAACGGGCGATTTTCTCTTAGGAGCTACCAACTTCAAGTCAAGTTGCAGGGAACCGCATTGAAGTGGTCTTAATAAGAGAAAATTTGCTATTCGGGGGACTCACTGGTAGACTAGTGTAGTCAGAAATTGCGAAAATACTCGTCATCAGCTCTCTGACCACAAAGTATGTGCGGGTTACGCGATAACTCGTGACAATAGTGCGCCAAATAATTATGCTACATTTTTGACGTCAAAAAAGAAAACTATTTTTAGAAAAATGCTTTATCGAAACACAAGTGGTGTTGTTTGCTACTATTGTAGTTTCTAGTTATCACTCTCCAGCGCATGGGAATGGTAGATGGCGAAGCCTGAGACGAATATGTTCGTCAACCTTTGCGGCTTCTGACTCGTAGAACTAGCCTCTGAAACAAGCCTGCCACGTACGCGACGCTCAGTTCATCTCACCTGAAACATACGCAAGTTGTCTGGCTTCCATCAGGTGTGAAAGTGGTTTCCGGATGTCTTCACAATCTTCTTGTGATGTAATATCTCGAGTTGAATAAGTATCTTGCTAGTAGACACCGCACAGCTGTTTATGAGCATATCACTATGCAGGTAAGTTCGCCCTCTCAAACTCTACAAAAGACGATCCAATTTTTTGCTCAAAAACGAGGCCCACCGACCAACAGCATAGGTGGAACCGGGCTAAACAGGCCTTCCCGTTTCTTTCCGTTTTCAGTAAACGCCCCATTGTTGTCAGTTGTTGTCACTGAATATGAAAGTCAGCTCAATTTCTCGACCATCCTATCCGGTGGTCTTTGTTTCAGATGTCGAAGAAGGTGGTCAGTTAATCGTACAAAACGAATCTTTTCATGATATACGAACGGGTAAGCTGTGCGGTGAAAATGACCCTGTGAATGTGTTCTTCGTTGGCAGGCTGGTAGAACTGAAGTGGAAACCTGTCAGCCTGGTTACACCCAGATGCATTGAACTAGAATGTTTTGAGACAAGCATTTCCGCGAGCTTCTAACACAGCAGCTTTGTCTCACCGGACCATACTGACACTAGACGGACCATTTGTGTCAGTCATGTCATCGCTTATGTCTATGAGATACAATGTATTTACCTAGCACGTGTTTCCTTTAGATGTGACCACACACAGAAGGCCCCCTGTGAATGAACACAAAATAAACACAAGTTCCATCCGAAAATTATCATATCTCCGCTGAATGTTGAGCATTCTGTTGGGCATCGAGATCCGAACCTCACTAGTTTCTAAAACCTTTGAGCCCGTCAGCTGAATCAAACGACCTACAAACGCACCATTACTATGTCTTGTCCGGAGGATTCTATGCGTGGTAGCAACTGGTTTTAGAGGGGTGTGAATAATGCAAAAAGTGATTGTGTTTCCAGCTTAGGAGCTGTACGGCTAGTTAGCCTTTATGCGAAGAATGCTAGTGTTGTATTGAGATGCAAAGCGACAAAGGGCTGCTCTCGGTTCGATTCGGAATTTGCTTGCAGCGCCAAACTACACCAGAGAAATTTTACGCAACTACTTCCGTACACCCTTTGCGCAGAGCTGTATGTGAAATAAGCTACGCACAGTTCGGTCCGTTTTAACCCAAGGTTAAAAGACCAGAGGTCTAACAGTGCACACAAACCCCAAAGAGAAGGTGGCGAAACTGAACATTTGCCGTGTATAGCGAACGTGTCTGGTTAACTGATAACCTACACTGCACGATTCACACCCAGGCCAAACGTAGATGGCTGGGTAGGGTTAAGTTATCAAACGAGGCAACCATCGAATAATACTTCTGGCAGGATCAAATTCATACAGTACTAAAATATCCGGTGTTAGAGAGAATATGGAGTGTGATATTTCTCCTGTATTTCCGGTTTTCTACTGTCCTCTTTTGTGTTCTACAGACCTCCGCTGTATGATGATCTTTTGATAAGAGTTGACACTATCGCTGTGATTGAAGGCGTTGTGTGAGCGCGTTGAAATGTCCAGAATCAGAAACAGATTATCAAATCATTTGCGTCACATATTTCCGAGGTTGATGCACCACACACGTTCATACGGCTCTGTAAACGACTTCTGGGAAGGTCAAAATCCTGAAGATAACTCCAAAGTTTCCGAACCTTACTGAGAATCTCAAATTGCGCCAAAATCGCTTCAGAAAGGCCACTGAATCTGCTGACCGGAAAAACCAACTACTGATTGAACGTTCAACAAGTGATGACCGACGATGCCTGAGTACTCTGGCATAACCTAAAATCGATTCAAATCAATCGCTCAACATCGGCCGGACAGCCTTGATTCAACGCCAGAATTACCGCTTAAAATACTGCCTGTACTCCCTGTAGTTTTTCACTACCTTGTTTGTAATGAAGTTGTAGTGTCCTTGTTTGGGTCTTTTCCACCACCAAAGTTCTAAAGCCCGGTTTGCGGTCAGTTACAAAAAGGACACAAAAAATTATTGTCGAAAGGAACTAACATTAACGTTCACCTATCCAACATTTATGGGTGGGGCATATGAGAGTCTGAACACAACAGGAAGGTTAGCGTTCACCTATCCAACATTTATGTGTGGGGCATATGAGAGTCTGAACACAACAGTAATCTATGAAACGCGTCCCGCAGAAATGTGGGTATGTATGGGGGAACACGAAGTTGGCAAACCGCGACAGTTATTGCGTGGACAACACTGTCAAACAAGGCATTTGACCTGTGGGGCTGGGTTCAATTCCCACACCGAATTATTGCGCTCAAACCATCAGATACTTCGATGATGATTTATAACTTATCCGGATCGAGCTGAATCTTGTGCGTTTTGGAGATACAAAATGGTTGATAGAAAATAAGAACAAAGTTCCTGCAAGTTGCCGAACTTTTTAGACTGAAATACGTCGGATCATTTAAATTAATCAAGTTGATATTTCTTCTTGTTTCCTGGCCCAGCACAGAAACAACCACTGGGCAGATGACAACTTAGCCCCATAAATGAACAGGCGGAGAAGGATTTACAGGGCGAAAGCTTCAATTTGGCTGCCCAAATAGAATGAGGAAGTTGATTGGCAAAATCCATATTGGTCGAATAACTCGCAGATAATTAGCTGTGAAGCGATAGGGGATGTATGGACGGTGTCGGAAGCCCTTGACTCAATAACCTGACCTGCCAGATGGCGCATGTTGCAGTTTTTCGAAGGGCTGAGACCAGAGGTAACAAGTCAAATGTCTGGCTCTACTGGCTGTGAAAAACAGCCCAACTAAAGGACACTGAGAGAACGCCATAAACGCCTGAATTCTGGTGCTGCACGTGGCAGATACTGCTGGGGTCGAGAGGTGCTCAAGGTAAGATTTATTTGCCTTTTTCGACACTACTGGATAAGCCACTGGTGGTAACCGTTGGGCGATTGATAATTCTCACTTTAGGACGGACCTTTTCCACTCGTCTTTCTCATCAGAGAAGTTCGTAACTGCCGGACGTTCTGGATGTCTGGAGAGGGTTGCCTTCACACTCCCAGCACAAAGGATGGCAAACCTTTTCTAACAAGTCCTACGCGAAGAAGCGGCATCGCTGCTTCCACAAATATGGATGTGTTGTGTTTGCTCAGACGGCAGCACATTCTTCTTTCCAGATTAATTCTAACTGGGATTCTTGCATATGCGAAGCCTTCAACCCTCCTGGTCTGGTAGAACATTGAAGATCATTGACTGTGTCACTGTGATCCGCCGAATAAAAGCGGCATACAAGTCCAACCATGTGTTCAGATTCATTCTTCCACTGTTTGTAGATGAGTTGATTTGAAGCGTGGCTATCCGTTGTTCGTTTCACTTGGCCTACTCAGAATAATTGGCTGTCCACCAGGCTCACTCAGTGCCGTTCATCTGAGGTCGCCTAAGAACTTATTTCTCACGGATTTAATCTGATTTTGAATTCCAGTAAATTGTAGTGCGCCTTCGGGAGAAGGTTTGTTCCACCGTCACAAACTAGTTAAATAAATACAACGGTCCAATACACTGCAACACTGATATTAAGAACTTATTTCTCACGGATTAAATCTGATTTTCAATTCCAGTAAATTGTAGTGGCCCTCGGGAGAAGGTTTGTTTCACCGTCACAAACTAGTTAAGTAAGCACAACGGTCCAATACACTGCAACACTGATAGTCACACGAAGGTTACGGTTGAAGCAAACACGTTTATAGAAGTGGTCAGAAGCAGTGCCTGCCTTGATCATCCAGTACCGATCGTCAAATCTGTGCACAGGGAGGTAGCACACTACACTGCAGCCACCGGTGCGAATGCATTCTGCCTGCTGGTTTGAACGTGGGCCAGACTGGAATGAGTGGTTGTCGTCGTATCCCCAGTTACATACCGTGCCTTTGCGTCAGTGGCCCGAACTTCGCCCCGTTCCGATCATCACGTGTGTCCAGGTAGACGGAGGGCATTATTCAGCAAGAGTATAATTAGCCTTCATATCACGAATAGATTTCTAGTCAATCGTTTAGGTAATAAATGTATACTTGTTATGCAACTGGTTGGAGCTTAACGGACTACCATTTGATGACCGTCACACTGACTGTCACGTAATGCGCGACTTTCATGTGTACCGCATTATGTTGGACCAAATCAAAAAGAACTTTTTCTGACAGTGCATAGAGTAAATGAGATGTTGGGAAGAAGACAGTCCAACTCTGTTGTCTAATGCACTCACAAGCTTGCTCGTATTTATAAAGCAGCGATGAGCGATGATTTTACGTGGTTACTCACCACGCGAGTATGCTTATGTTGAATCAGTCAACCTAATTGTATGAACCAAACGGTGGTAGCAGCACTGATCTACATACCGTCCCCCAAGTAAGGCTACTTTACTGGATGTGATCGTGATATCATTGTCTTCTTCAGTTGTAAAAAACGAGCAAAATTTTAGTATACTCAAAAGAGAACATCACCACAAAAGGGAATGGCACATTCTAACCTAAAAAGTATTTTCGTACTAAGTCTCTGGCTAGGGTTTTGGAGCACCACTGACTCAGTACACGGACCAAGATTACCGTGAGTGAAACTGCTTTTGGCCATTTGCGGGTACTATCGTTTAACCTGATGACGACAGGTTGCTTTAAAAGTACGATTTGTTGTTTGGGGCGTGTGCACAACAACGTCATATTGGGAACTGCAATGCTCCGCACAAAAAGTATGAATGTGTTTTTTTGTTGTCCTTTGAAATCTTTGTGTTTTTCCAATTTCCTAGTCAAGTTGGCTTTTTGGTTTCAGTGCGTGTAAAAATAACCTGGAGCACGTGACCGTTTTCGAGAGTTACACTGATCACAGTACCAAAGTAGTTGTAAAGAGCGCACACAATCCGCTAAAAAGGCTGCCCGACATGATTAGGACCGATGATTAGAGAACAATAGTCGACAGTGTATCGAAATATTGGTAGCTTGAGTGCATTCATTGGCTGTTGATCACGTGACAGTTGATCTGATCTTCGAACTGACTACCAAGCTGGACGAACAGACCAACTCACAGTTGAGGCCACTGCGGTTGGAAACCGCTAAATGAAAATTGCGAAAAATTGTTACTTTCGATTCACCACATTGTCTTCAGTAAGCAAATGCTGTTTCAAGTTTTTTTTACGGCAAATTAGTGAAAGCTAAACAAATGCACGTGATCTTTTGTCGCAAAGTCTGAGTATAGACCAAAGCTAGTCTCAACTTTCATGAATATATCAACCTCAGTAGGTTTTCTTCGACACCTCCCAAAATAGCACGAAATTCTCTAGGGAATAACGCCTCATGAGTGGTACTCTGAGACATTTTACCGTCTGAATTGGCCGCAGTTAGTTGTATCAGGATGGTACAAGTTGTCGCGGTTCACTCAATAGGCCGTTCATCAAGTCAATCAGACTGACCTGAAGCTTATGCGGACCGAGTTGGCTATCGGTAATCGCCCTCCACACAACGACAGATCTGGCACGCTTGTTAGTCCGAACACTGTATAAGAAGGCCAACACTTACGTGTGGCCATACCAGTTCCACTGGTAATGTTCATAGAGGACATCGGCACTAGAATTTTGCGGAAGGAGTTGAATCATGCTCAGTCAAACCGAGTCTCATTAATCGTGCCTAGTTCGCATGCTTCATCGGTCGAAATAGCTTCATGCGATTTTTGCGCTGACAAAACCCTCTTTCGATGTGAATACGCCGATGTTATTTTGATCGCTACTCAAATTCCTAAATGTATACAGGATGGACCCGATGAGGGTCATCAGTGGGCCTGCAAGCGTTACCTCAGCAAATCTCCACACCAAAATACCATAATGTTTTACGTGGACTCTCTTTAGCTGAATGCCTTCAAGGCCAGCTGAAACATGTATGGAGGCGGCAGCTCGACCTACCGACTCTCTGGTGACAGTCTCGGTCAACATCTTACCTGGACTGTCCTCTGAAATTCTCGTCTCATTTTGTATCTGGTCATTGTACTATTGGCTCCGCTTTATGTAAACTACGTGAAGAAAATCCGGCATCAGTCGGTGCGATATTTCGAATATTCTACCAACTGAAGCATAAGGGGGTCTTTGTGCAGCACATTCAGTTGAAGATGGCCATCACAAACGAGAGATTCAGCTGGGATTCCGTTAAGACCTAATTAGTGTACAAATGAGTGTATTTCGCGAAATATTTCCAACTAGTGTTTAAACAGAAAACACGGTTGACAGAACCTACCTGGTGAGTTCGAAGAAGGACGCAATGGACTGTCAAATTTTTTTCAGCAACTTTGTGAGTAGTATGTTCCGTTTAGGTGACGTTATATATAACCTCGCTGACTAGCAGCGCTCCATCTGCCGCACCAAAATCGCGTTAATTGTATCTTGATGACAATACCATTCTATTCGCATTGGTACGATGAGAAAACAGGAAAACTAAAGTACCACGTGACTTTCACTGCTTAATACACGTGGGTGTTGTATTTAAACCACTCTCGTTTTGTCGCATTCTTGGTCCGAATAGACGTAAAACTGACAGCAGTATTGTCCATGAATCTGAGATAAGGTGCTGCTTAGACTTTTGTATCCAATAATGGCAAGAGGTGGACTCTGGGCCGCTGGAAACAACCCAAAAGCCTCTGCGTTGTTCGATTTCACTGTGCTCTCCCCCTCGTTGTAGCCTCGGCGATAATAACCACGAGATAAATTCATCAGGATTGGTCTTATGAAAATGCTGTATTTCTATTTTTCATGGTTGGTAAGTAAACCATATCCGTAATCGAGATGTATCAGCAACCGTAAGACATATCAGCCGACGAATCGTTAAGCAAACTACTGAGCTTTTGGGCCAACCAGACAAAGTGGAGAAAGAACGAGACCTCATTTCATTCCGGAAATATACTGATAAAAACCACCATGTTTCTAATACATTTAAGAAAACGGACCATACAAATCTCAAAATTCCCGAAAAAAGTTGATAATGTGGAGGCGGGTTTTATCCAGCAATCTCACGCGTCGTCAGAGCTGACGTTTTCAAAGCATCTTCAAAGGTTGCACTTCGAACGTCGAGGATTTAGCTGTAAAACCGAAAGGCAGCCAAAAGGGGAGACTACCAGCCGAGTGGGGTCACTCTGGTACACTAGTAGTAGAGTACCAGTTTCCAGACTGACTTAAACAATCTGGGGATCCGTAGAAGTTTTTCAGAAGTTCAAGGAATCCACAGTTATGGCAGTTTTCAAATGAAAGGGCGCCTGAGATGATGTGAATGGATGTTGGTGACCCAGTCCTTGTGCTGCAACCAAAATCCTACTGAGCATTCTTCCAACCGGTTGAACAAACTGAAAGAACGCTTTCTTGTGGAACAATGTGGATTCCGAAGCGGAACTAACACAACTGACCTTATTTTCGCGGCCAGTCCGTTGAGAAACTATGCAGAGAAGTTAACTAGCATTTGTCTGTCGATTGCTTTATGGTGATTTCTGGCTTTCGTAGGAATCGCGCAGAAGTACAAAAAAATGGCATAACGCTGTCATTTTCAGTCATCCTGTTCCAGTTTACCGACGTAAAACACAGTTGGCAACTCTGTTTCTTCCAGTCAATCGGGATCAAGTGAGAGTCTGCCAATTCGAGGCAAATGATGCGCCAACTGAGACCGAACCCGTTTCCGGCTGACGATGACGAACGACCAACTATATGATTCGATGAACTATCAATGGTAAGCATTTTCTAGACCAAGCAAATCTTTCATTAAGAATCATTTGCAAAGTTTGTAATCCGTTGGCACCTAGATCATGGATTAGTTAAACTAAGTCGATGCCAGTGTTTTCAAAAATATTAACAAAGTGTAGCCCGGTTAAATTCCTAGTCTGTGGTTTGAATCCCTGAACATTTTGGACATTAGTAACGGAGATCCCCGTCCAAACTCTCACGTCCTAGTGGTGCTTGTCAACTAATCGACAACCCTCTCTCCAATGGACACTTTAGTGCCAGTTGGTGAACCAGGAGGCAGGACAATTGTATAGTGATACCGGTAAACATAACAAAGGGCGCATTTTTAGTTTCCAAGTTCAACTACGCCCGGGTGGAAGGACCGAATGGTTCACGAGGACTATTTTTCCATAGGTGACCGCCTTTTCTGTTTTACAGGTGGACTCTTTAGCCAGAATGTGGTGCAATTTGGAACAGCTCAGTCCCAGATTCTTCCAGATATTCGAGTCTGTAGTCGGCTTGTCAGAAGATCTCACCATATCTCATGAAGATTCTTGTGATTGCAGCAATCCTCTCCTCAGTTATAGCTTTCTGTTCATGTACCGAGTTCGCGTTCACGTTAGATTCAAATGTGTTTTGAATGAACCTACCTTTTATGGTCAAGCCTCCCTGATGAGCCTGAAACACAACGATAACGGTCATGTCACACTACCTGCAGAATCTTCGTGTCCCGTCTCGTTGCAATATACCCAACTTTCTCTCGGACTGATGTATTTTTCCTTTAAACTGCGCCGAACATCCACTACGATTAACTGTGTTTTTACACCGAGTTACCACGCAACGAATGAATGTCTCAGCATATTCAGGGTCTTCTACCTGTCCTCTTTTGTTTTCTCAGTTTGGAGCTGAGTCCGTTTTGGGGGATCTACGCCAGGATTGGTGCTTACGCCCATGATGACGGCTAGGACAGTAAAGCAAGTGAGACACGCCGAGTGTCCCTAATAATTTTCCTCACCAGCAGATTAACTCTGAGTTTGCCTACTGGTGGAATTGTTGCTCAATCGACCGCCTCCTCTATGTTTTGACATGAAAACTCCACATAAGGCTGCTAATGGGTTTTGTCTGATCAACGATGGAGACTGAAAAAATAGTCGCTCCCGTCGTGTTAGTTAACGATGACTCGCACCATCCCTACACGCTGGGAATTGTGAAACATTCAGTCCTCTATGGTTCTCTTTAAAGGTACATCACCCAACCACCATGCTTATTTTTGGATATGGATGATGAAAAAAGGCTTTCAAATGTTTAAGTTGAGGGTTACATACTTCGATGTTATGGGAAGCTCTTGTGGAACACTTGGATATGTCTTGTTTCAACCAGGTTAGGGGGAACTCATCATGATTGTTATTTGGACGTAACACAGCACTCATAAGGTTTCCGAAGACTCTACAACAACCCACGGCCGGTTTCGCCCTTGTTGGAGGGTCATCAAGTAGACACAGTCCCCCAGTTTCCGTCAACCTTATGTTCTATTCGAACCCAATTTGGACGCATCCACGGCATCTCAATGTCGTACCAACTGAAACATATGACGCAGCCCGCTGCAGCACATTCACAGTTGAAGTGGACCACCATAAACAAGAGATTCAGCTGGATTTGGTTGAAATTCTTGTCCAAACCAAATTCTTGTACAAACAAGACTATTTGTCGAAAACTCGCCATCATATTCACCATTTTTCAACGGTCTGGTCACCTGCATTTTGTGTTAACAAAGAATTTTTCAAAATTATTGACGTTTTCTCGGAGAAGTCTTCTCCTACAACTTCCAACTTGTGCACTAAATGTCTAGTTGTCTAGACGTCTAGGTGTCTGGCTAGCTGAAAATAGATTTGACCGTATGAAAGCACAACCGAGTTGGTCCGGCCAAAAGATCAGTCAGTATCTCGGGCAGTATGTATTTATCGAGACTCACCGACAAATCCTATCGCTGTCCAATTTGGTTTTGTTGAATTCAGTGAAACGGTCGAGGTGGGATCAACGTGCCCGCGGCTTCAGCCAGATAAGCTCAATAGTTGGACCGTCGAGATTCGATAGTCTCCTCAAAGTGAACCGTCTACTCGTGTCCCCTGAGAGTTGGCTGGAGTGATCAATGAAAATCACCCCTAAATGTCCCACTGGGAAAGAATTCTCTCTTCAAAAGAAAGACCAAGATGCCCAATTCACACACTAAGCTTTTACTCATTTTGACACTCGTTAGGCACCTGAGAAGTGATTGGAATGTGGGGCTGTTACTCGGGGGTGTTGGAGCACGATTTTCGTTTGTCTGGCACAGGATTGCTCCACTACCCACTGATAGTAAACACCAAATCTCAGATGAGGCCATCTATGACTGGTTTCCTGTGAGATATTTTATTGGGCAAGCTGCCTCTAGAAGGGGTTCGACATCGGAAGGCACCATATTTGGTGAGCTTTACCAGGTTTTCTTTCTCTGGAAAGATTATTTGAAAAGACCGATAAGAATTGTCTATTTAAAACGATACAGTTTAGATTTGTCCTCTCTTGACAGACTACTTCAAAAAAGCGGACGAAGGCACTGATCTGACTATTGGTCTCGTCTTACAAGTAAAGCAAGGTTTGAGTGACCAAATAAAGCTTGGTTCTTGTGGTAAGTGGTTCCTCTTGAGGGTGGCCGTTTTAGACGGATTTTACGTCATCGTATGCGCACACAAAAACAGTTTTGTTTTTCTCCGGAACGTAACATCGAAGTTTAAGGTCTCTTTGGTTTCCACAACGACTCGTTTTTCGTAGATTTTTTGGGTGTAATTCCATTGAGCTTATGTAAAAAGTGTTGGAGAGTTTTCAGCAACCTTATGAGTAGTGTATACAAAATCATTTTAACTTTTACCAAATGAGTGATGCTCGTGAACGGTAAAGGTTGTTTCAGATGATGTTTGTTACACTGCATGTTACATATAAGTACCACTGACCGCACTGTGGTCATTAAAATACGCGGCACATTTATCTTCATTTTCCCGTGAGGGTGACAAAGGATCCAACTTCCCAGTTTCTGCGCTTCATCCCCGGAGTTCACATTGTGACCTTCGACGTACTTACTCAAAAGTAACTGGGTCAATAAAATTTTGTGGTGTGCATTCTTGATACCTTATACATACACAAGTAGAAGATTCCCCAAATCTGATTACCAGGGCTAATGACACCCTCGGTATTGATCTACGAATTCGGGTGGTTCTGAGAATCATTTCAGGCTGACATACTATAGAAAAGAAGCCGTACCGATCAGTAGATGGTACTGTGGAAAGAAAAAAATGTTAGAAAACTACGCTCCCGTAGTTTATTAGCACTGAAGGAGACGTCTACCTTGGGATGAATCGATAACCCATATTAGGAACTTACTGAAACAGTTTGCATTAACGTCGCACAGAGCCTTTCTCTCTTCGTGAATTTGTTGCTTGTCTGAGTTGGTCCGTGCGGAATCGGGTGCAACTGCGTAAATCTCCTGAAAAATTCAAACTGAAAAAATCAATTTCAACTACGGTTCTTCACATATAAATAAAAGATCTCTAACCACAGTGACCAGTCTAGTCCTCTGGAGGTTGCACACGTCCTCCAAGATTTTCACCAGAATATTGGTTCTCTGTGGAAAACTTGCGTTCCTTCTTATTTTGCGGTGACTTCAATCCGTCTGGTAAGTATGTTCTCAGACAACTTAGCTTGTCATACACCGTGAACTTTCCGGCTTAAAATCAGCATTGTCTGGTCTGCGTTTCCATCAACAACCCTGTTCCATACGACTGTGTCCGAAAGGTACGTTTGTCAAAGTCCGACCGTTGAATAATCAGGATTATGGCGAGGATTTATTAAAAAACGACAATCGGTCCTTAAATTCCTACCAAGAAACTCATTAATCGAAGCCCAGTATTAGTAAATCTTATTTGGAGTGTCCATGACTGACACTAGAATCCACAAACTTCGGTGTTCTTCACGATGATGATGATGATGGTGATGATGATGATGATGATGATGATGATGCATACATTACGACAAGTCTTGCGTCGACTTGTGTTATCCAATGGGACCCTACTTCTCAGCCCAGATCGTTTCAAGTTACGTGAGCCCAACTCCGTCGCCATAAGAAAGCAGCATTAGAGAACCATAGCGGTATTCTACCCTTACAAGGGCAAACAGTTCAGGACTAAACGCTTCTTTTGCGGGTTTCGTCTTGCAGTCACGGTGTAGAAACATGTGGAGTGAGATATTAAAAAAACTCTCTTAGATCGGATATCAGTCAGCTAAATCACCCATTTTTGCCGAAAATTGCTTGTACCACTAACAGTTTTGGTAAACTGGTTTTACCAGAATGTGTGAATACACGGACTACTCATGTATCCATCGGCGCGTGTAGAACGAACTGGAAAATTGTTTTTCAGTGTGTCTCCTTTGGTTTTAAAACACCCTACCACAGAACATTATGCCTCCATTTGCCACACCTATGAGGGTATCCGTAAAGTGTCCAACGTCACCAAAGGGTGAAGAACCACCAGCTATACACTGATTCTAAAGTCCACGTCTCCCTGTGTTTCCACTAAACACCCACCATTCCACGCATCTCAGTCTTTCCCAAAGTGTTGGACATACTGGTGCTTAGCAGCATGCTCCCATTGCTGACAAAGACCTATCACCGAACCGGTTGTTAGCCTAACGTATGGAAAAATCTTGAGAACTTGGGCGGCAGAAGCAAAGATATTCGTCGATGTTTTATAGATTTCAACAGTGGTTTCATTCCACGGCTTTACACCTCCAGAAGATGTCTTGGACCGATATGAATAGATCTAATCATCCATCATCCATCCTACAAGACCACCGAGAGTAAACGGTACATCCAGACTGGCGGTTAATATCGAACACCATTGTAAATGATTGTAGCGTGCCTTAGGAGGTCGTTCTGTCATGCGTCCTTTGCTACATTGTGCAGTGTTCTTGCATCTTGAAGACTAAAGCATTGTAATAAAGCTTGCCAGTGACATCACTGTTGCCGATTTTGTTCGCGAGCTGTCGGTTGTAAACGGTTCCTCAAGGACCTTCAGTTCGTCTGCCCCGGGCCTTGAATCACTTCCTTCAGTTTGGATCACATTCACCGGGATTACCTTCAAACCTAGATGTAGCCAGCAGCGAACGACTTACCAATGGATATCTCTTGGCTTAAGTGAACTGTACTAAATACCTTGGAATTAGGTCGTTCATGGTCTTGCCATTGCACTCAGGAGAGGCACTTGTTGGATGGGAGAGATTTGCCAATCGTCTTGGTCACACGACTGACCAGCCCACACGTTTCCTTTCAGTACTCAACTCTTCATTACCGCTGCAACGAGTAAACGGTATCTTCAAGTGACGCGTAATACCAGGAAGGCAAAACAAAGTCGGAGCTGAGTTTCTGTACGGTACTATTAATGTAAGACATAAATTCACAAAATATACAAACCTCGATAGTGGATACTCGTCCAAAACAAACGGTCCATTTGGACTACAAAAGTACGAACCAAATGAGCAAAGAGGCTCCCAAGTGTCGGCCACAAATGGCTGGATGACCTCAAGGCCAAATGAGTGAAGTCGTAAGGACAAACAAACGCCAGTTCATATACACGCACTAAACACAAAAGCGGGGCGGGGGTTATGAATAGGGACAGAAGAAACGTGGGGGGTTTCAAATGTCAACGTAATGGACGATACACCCGCCATTGTCCCTATTCTCACTTTTTACCACTGGTTGGCGATATTTTGAGGTCCCATGCAACCTGCATTATAGTTTGTCCAATGCACGACAAAAGTTTAGAAACGCTTATGTTTTCTGTCACAGCTCTAATCCTAGTGGATGAAAGCGAATGAACTCTGTTCAGTCAGTGCGACTGCTCTTATTGCAAAGTTAAAAGAAGAAAACAAGAACAGTGAAACATGGGCCCGACAAAAATCGAGGACACCAGCCCGTGGCGAGATTTTGTGATGACATTCCCCGGTAGGAGTTCTACAAACCACTTTGCTGTAGTTTTGTTAACAGCGTGGATGACTGATTCTTCCCTCTTCAGAACAGCCAACACTTTGTTCAGAGGCTCTTAGGTCTGTGTATACTCACTTGGCCAGCATGATCGGGTAAAAATAAGGACTAGAGCCACTCTAACGGCAAGCATTCCGTCCTAAATCTTGCGACGTTATTCGACCAGGAGATTGATTCACATATATCCAATCGATTCATACGATCAAACCCAAGTAGGTGATAACGAATCCCACAGTGCTACTGAGAAAAATTGACCAGAAAATATATGTCAAGCCTGTCATTTTGCGTTCTTCAGTTTAGACGGATAATAATCAGACGGTTTAAAGAACCATTTGACAAATATGAATGAGGTAGGTAACGCTGAAGGCAGATGGGAAAGTAATGCAGTTAACTCGAGTAAGTCTGTGGTTAGACATTTGGACCGAGAACTGAGCAGTCAATAAATACGGCAGCACCGGATCGGGCAAGACTCGCGAGGTGAGCAGAGAATTGGCCAATCAGAAACGCGTACCCAAACAAAAACGCACAGAGGGAGCCAAATATGGGAGGTAGAGCAGTGAACATGCTTTGATGTCCAGTCCACATCGCGGAGTAAGCAAGTCAAGGCAAGTGTTCAAGCACCCACACTAAATCGATATAATCGATAATAGGTTTATGGAAACAGTCTTACATGAACGAAAAACGGAAGTTACCAATTCGATCACTCACGCTTGAATTCGAAGCCTTCTCAGCGCACAAACTGAGAAAATCAGTGCTTCTGAATGCTCTGTCAAACCCTGATTTGCACATTCAGACACTGGGGTATCACTGTCACTAGTGGACAAAGGGCGTATATAACTGTGCAGTAGCCTCTGATCCTGGAAATGAGTTACTCGCCTATCTGAAACGGAAACTGAGAAGCGCCCTTCAAAATTTTATCCACACAGTCGAACAAAATATAGCAAATGATTTACGGGAGTTCTACAAGGAAATAGCTGGATAATATCATTAAAAAATCTCGTTCCGGAATGGTCACATCCATTTCAACAACTTGTGGGATTCGCAAATTCCGGGTTTAAACGCTCGTCTGTTAATTCACCAGTGAAGAAACATCCGGGTTTTGTCTTTTCGATTGGAAGGTTGTTTTAGTGGTCATCGACCCTTCTGGATGATTGGGGTCCGATATAAATTTCCAATAAACTTCATTGTAAAACCTCACACACAAAAAACAAGTCGTTCCCGTAACCTTGGCAACAATCTCTGACCCACAAACGAAACAAGCTTATCAACTCCGAAACGTTAAAAGCTGTGTCCTCGAAACACATGATTGGTAATCAGGACGAGATAATCATCGGCGTGCTCACAACGGGAAATTCTGTAGTTTGTATTGTGTTTCTGAGTACTCAATCAATGAGACCCGTATCCCAGAGGACAGTCCTCAGTCATTCATGCTAAACGATGTGTCCCTTTGGGACATGAGCCGGAAGGTCCGTTAGACGTCAACTTGAGCGGAGTTGGCGTGCGAGTAGAGAGACATTTCAAAATCAGAGGCATTTGGAAATGAGAAAGGCTAGCGCAGATTTAAATGTACAAAGACTGATTAATTTCGCACACAGAAAAGGAATCAAAAAGAGGTTGTACTTGGTAACATCCATTATATATATGTATATATATAGTACTGGTCTCGTCAAATCTTGTTGAGACAACAATGCGTTCTGGACAGCGGGGGCCAATCAAGCTCTGTAACTTCATCCAAAACAAGGTTTAAAAAGCGACCAGTCCAGATACAAGGTCATTAGGATTTCCACATTTGCTGTCTTCAACACTGTTAATTGCTACACCTAATACCAGAAGTGGAATACAATTCCGACAAGATGTTCCTTCGGTCGCACTCACGTACACCAGGTCCAGTTCTTGGACATCTTTGACCGTTCAACATAAACCTGACACAATAAAAATCTAATGAAGTTTATGCTTTAGAGCCACAATTTGCCCACAACCACTTGCCTGCATCACGATTATCCATCCCAACTTTCTTCCCCCCTTATCGTCGACGTCATCTTGCGATGCGCACTTCAAGGGGTTGTAAAACTGAGTATCGAAATGACATCTAGAGGAAAACAGATGAACTCGGATCGATAGTATTCAGATATTTAACACGCATGTACAAACACCATTTAGACTGAATAGACTAACCTTGTTTCATCAATAGTTCTGAGATGAAATTTGACTTCATTGGACTTTGGAAAGCTCACGTGACCTCTGTTCTTTTGAATGAACGACTCAAGTGGGTTGGCCAATTCAATTAGTTTTTCAGCTACACAAAACGTAATTGCTCTTTGAACGGTGAGATTTGATAAAGGCATTTACAATAACTTTAGAGTTGGAGGCTCACTTCACTGGAGCCAAAGGGCCATGTTTACGACGTAATTGCAAGATTAGCATTTGGTTAAGGCTGGGAGACTTGGCTACGCCAATCGAACTCGTTTTCAAATACCTGAACAACAGGTGTCTGGTTGTTGCTGCATGCTTGCAATGAGTTGCTCACAAAAAGGAATTACAACAATGGACAACTATTGACAGTTTACTTTAGCTGAGGCGTGCACGAAGCGTTGTCAAAAGAAATCTGTTTCTGTTCTTTGATGGTGAGAATTTTACGGTGAAATAGCAACGGGAAATGAGAATAACCATTACCAAGCTAAGCTCGGTGGCATCTTGTTTTTCTGGCTGAGGCCGTACGAGTATGCTTCCTCCTCGTTAGAAACAACTCAGGAAATGGTACGTGGTCAATTTCAGTAGAGAACTTGTTGTCACTCCCTTGCCGGATTGCCCAACTAAAGCCCGTCTGCCGTTGTATTTTGGACTGATGTTACCGACGTTCATAAATGACATTAGGACAACCAACTCGATGGCGTTGTACTTCAGTGTTGTTCGAGGCTTCCTACTTTGTCTAGGGGCACAGGACTTTCCGCACTGAGCACCCACTCCCTTCTTCTCATGTTTTTCCATGGCCTCCGTGATCATGCGACAGTACATATAAGTAAGCGACAACGGTGTGCTGCTAACCACGATGGTAAAGAGGACACTTTGGAGGTATTGATCTGGGTGTATTGCAGTTCTCCACTTAGTTTTAATAAGGATAATTTAGATTTTGGGTTTGTGTATTAAACCTCAATTTTTCTATCAAAAACAGGATGCTTAGAAAGACCAAATTTGTGACTAGTCTAACTAACACCTGCGCCAGACATACTAATAATATATCGTAGCATAAAGGTGAGCCAAAACAAATCAAACATGGTGACGTATGAACTAGCTTGATCGATATCCGATTTAACCGATCTGTCGTACTGGACGGTCGCATGCGAATGCGATTGCGTATCGACAGACATTGCGTGTGCCCGTACTGATGTTTTTTTTCACACTTCAGTGTTGGTTCATTTGTGTATGGCGAGTGCAACACAATCGACAGGTTGGCACATCCATCCAATGTACCAGTCATCAGAATAAAGTCAAGTGCTTTTGAATTTATTGATCAATAATCAAGAACCCGTGATATGACCGAACATTCGGCCTCTATGTTATCGATTCCCTAATCCAACGTTGCAATGTACTCAAACCCGTGACTTACTTGTTCTTTCTACTCAAGCAGCTTCTTACCTAATCGACTGAGTGGAGAGTCGGGTTCGTGATTGAACTACCCAGACAAACAGGAGTCGTCAGTGATTCTCAGCTATATAAATGAACAGTGTAGTTAAAAGATGTTGTGTGATTAGAACGTCTAGTGATAACGCCTCCGGCTTATGGAATGTGATCGAATTCATTTTGTTCCTTAGAGCCATTAAGAGGAAAGATGTTTTTCTGAGTCAGTCGTATTTTGTGAAGGAAGCAGACGATAGGTAATACCTGACAGTGAACACCGTTTTGGAGCATCCACCTAAAACACTTTTTATATTCACGGCCTCACTTATCCGGTTCGATCTCACGCCAAAACAGCTTCCTCATTGCGAGGTCGAACAAAGTGTTGCTGCTCCGAACTGTATAGTTTCCTCTGTGACAACATCCCCAGTCAGTCACAGGCTTTCAGCAGGAAAGTTAAGCGAAAATATTCGCAGGCTAGAACGTCCTATCCAATTGAAGGGGTTCTCTTTCAGTGAGCGGATATATTGGGCAGAATTCCTCTCCCTGTCGAACTTCAGGGTATTGCATCAGATTCTAAAGACCAGTTACTGCGTGGTTCGTAGATTTCTGCGCCACCTTGTGTTCCGTTGATCCTGTGGAAGGTGGTGCCAGTTGACGGACGGCCATATAAACTTGCTGAACTATTCAGGTCATATTATTCTCTCGCGCATATAGTGAGAAGGCTTGCGACTCTGTCGTTCACAGTGGACTGCTGGAGAGATAGACCTATTGAACCGTCATCAGTCTTCAAGGGATATAAAGGGATACGAAGAACGATGAACATCCAGGCATCCGCATGGGACTGCGCAAGTGATATCTAGTGTTTAAAAGGTCAGAGAATGTGTTATCGCACTAGATTGGGAAATGGATCATCAAACTCAGTCATTAGGTTATAGTCTGTAAGATGAAATCCTCTCGACAGTCTCTGAAGCTTCATTTACTCTGGGAAGCACTGATATCGAAAGGGTGACTGTGTTCAGAGATCTCTTTTTCTCCACTTTACTGGGTGGTCTGACAGAGAATGTGATGAGAGTACGCAGCAATAGCGCTTTTCTCGGAACCTATCTTATAAAACGAACTCAAGATCCATTGAGCCTCCACCTGTTCTGTAAGTATTTATGGTCATGAGACCTGACGACTACGGTGCACAAAAGTGAGTAAACCAGGGTTATTCGAAGGCTGGCACCAAACGATAACATCTAAAATAAGATGATAAGGCTGGTCTTCAAAAAAGCCGCCTGATAACATTGTCACTCTCTATTAAAACCAACTGCCGAGCCTCAACAATGTTGACTGCCGTGATTTGGATCTACACCCCACAAAGTGGATAATCAAATTGTAAGGGATTTTTTCAATCCACATCCATATGGGGTTGCTGATGCTGCCAGGGCGAGAGTTGAGGATCTGGATCTCTACCGTTCAACTAGATGTCGGCCAGTTTGACCTTGAGTCTGTCTGTCTGTCCTGTTAACGTTCGACTGAGTTGCCATGTAGGTAGATCACTGGGCGTGAATGGCTTCAGTAGGCGATATTCAAGCGACCTTCTCATGCCTCTGAAGTAGTCAGTGACAACAAACTATACAAACTACCTCCTCGAGGAACATCTTTGAAGCATCCCATAATTTGTCGTTGTTCATGTTCTGCCATGGGAACCTTACTGCATGCTTTCTGCACCGGAACAGGGAATTTCTTCACCTGCGTGCTCTCTGTACTGCTACTTTGCTTCTCAAGATTTATCGAAACTTCTTCAAGTTTCTAACAGACCTGGAAATATGCTATTTTTCCGCTGTATAACTTCCAGTCCATGTTACAAGCATTAGATGCTTCTCCGGATAGTTGGGTGGTCAGATCCCAGACTAATTTACCGGCTAGGTCAACTTAGATCTCGTCGAAGGCATTTCACAAAGGTGGCAGATCGGTGTAGCAACCACGTTTCGAAGTCCCTCCATAGTCTAGAGCTTTTGCAATGTGGTAACTCCTCTTGCAGAGAAAATATGCACCCACATTTTCGAGTACGTTAAACTTGGCCCTTCAAGCGTTCCCACAGATAATTGATTGCTTTATCTTTCTGCCACCTAACGACAATTTTCGACCGCCTGTGAGCGATGTTGGCACACAGTGCGATCCAGCAAAATGACTGGATTTCGAATACACAGGTGCCAGCCACACGCTGCTCTGTCACAATCACTGGGCGGAAAAGCCGACGTTGTCTGACACTGTCCAAGTGCGTGCGACTTTGCAAACCAGTTAGGCCCTAGTATGCTACTTACTCGGTCGCTGAAAGCTCTTCGGCAGTCCACTACCGGTTCCACCCTTATTTGAACTCATCAAGAAGGCATATTCGTCTAGTTTCCATCAACCTCTTACTCTGCATGAATACCAGCTGTTACGCAACTGGATAAATACACTCATTTACAAATCACACTGGTGTTATCAAGAGACTGAAACGTACCAGAAACCAGGGATTTAGTCGAGTAACTCGTTAACACCCGTGTAATTTGTAAACGACTATTCCACCAATTGGACCCTGCTTGGTTGGTGATCCGCTCGCGCGACACTTTGGTGCAAACGTTCATCTCACATCCCAGTGAAGGGGGGAAACATTTTGCCAATGATCTCAGAAACTTGGGCAAGGAGGACTGATTAAAACATCTAAGCGGTGTGGTCTCAGAACACCCTCCCCCAATAAAAGTATGAACTGGTTAGCGTGAAAAACTCAACGCAGACCTACTGTGGTGCGTGACCATAATTTTCTTCAAATATCTTTCGAACGTTTGATAAACTTTCATGTTCATACCGGTGGCTCACTAGCCTGTGTACATTTTTTGGTCTTAAACATGTCAGCTGTTTTGATAGAAAACCTTTCAAGAAACTGTTGCAGTTGCAATTCTGCCGGCGATCAGCCGCACTGGTTTGGAGATCACCGACATGAAACTTGGTGTAGACAGTTATTTTCGAGGTTGACTGAATCTGATTCACAGACACGAAGCAAACCACGACTAGGATCAACCAGTTGCTTGAGCGGTGTGGACACGGTGTCGCATTGAACGAGCACAGTAACGCACAGTAGATGGTGGCACCTAGAAGTTGAAGTCCAAACCCATTCTGATGGAGTTCTAGCGGGGACTCGTTCAACAACTCTGAGAAGTCATGCGCCTTAGTTTCGTCTGCGTACTCACCAGTTTGACACGAAGTTTCAAAGGAACGTCCGCCTCCAAAATAACATTGTTTAAGTCGACTGCATCGGTCCATATCATCAGTGATGTCACTAGTACCCATGAATTGGCGTTTTCCATCTCCTTCTCAGAGATAACTGCCCTCTCAATGGAGACTTCATTCGACTATTCTATACTAGTGCAACGCTGGATACTACTGATAAGGCATGCGAGTAGTACGTCTTCTCGTAAATCCGCTTCGCGTCTCTTGAAAAGTGAGATCTATTACGGAATTTGTGGAGTCGCTTTGTAGCACTTGCTTGCATTTGAGTAACAGTTAGTGAATATCCAGAAAAGTTCAGGAAGACGCGTTCAAGGAGAAGATGGATATTCAGTTTTGTAAACGAGATGCATATGAGAGTTTTGCTCCCCTGTCCAATAGTCTGTAACTGTTAAGTTGGTGTTCTCAAATAGACAACTCCGCAGCGAAGGCCTTCTTCCTTTCACTAGTATTGGTGAAAACTGCTCTTCTTTTACAAGTCGGGTGAATTTAAGGAAAGGCGAAATGAGTGTGCGCGCAAGGATCTCGAGGTGTGGTAAGCCGTCACGTCATCTGGACCATGGCACACGGAGAGGTGTCATGGCATCGATCCACAACCCTGGGGGTGATGTTTCGACCAGTCACCAGTAGCAGCTGCAGAGGCTTCTCATTTCTGCGTTTGACCTTAACGAGGCTTTTATGACTTGATACTGATTGGTATTGAACATACGGTGGCATGTATGATCAAGCCACAGCGTTCAATTGCTCTGCAATCTTCGCGAATATCCTGTGTCCGCTCTTGGTTCAATTCCCCCCTGAGCTTTCGACCTCCGCAACCCCTGTAATGATCCATGCTCTTTTGCTTTATGACATCCTTGCCTTTACCCTCGAAATTCTGAGATTACCTGATAGAAATTTACCGACAAAAGATGGTTCGATGTCCCGTGGCATGAAACTTTCGTTTTCAAACTTGTGTTCAGAGTTCGTTCGATGTTCCGGCTGACGGCCTGTGGTCCTTTTTTTTAGAGCAGTTGAAACCTTATGAGGCTGTCACAAGACACAAGAAAGTAAATTTTGGACAGAGACAATGCCATTGGGCGTTTCAGGTGATGGTAACCAGGGCAAATCTTTTACTGTCATCTCACGTTTGTCAGGCTTTTTTAGAAAGCCTGCGTGTGTGATGGCAACTTTAACCATGACAGCTTCGATTACCTTGTTGATAAGGCCCCGGTGACCGACCTGATCCCACAACTCCATCTGGTGAGAAAGCTGGTGAGGTAATGAGAGTGAGCTCTAGACCCTCAAAAGTCAGTCACGCACACACTGGCTGGGCGCTGAGTCCTCGCGCGATCGCACACTCACCTTGTCAGTTCTACGGTTGTCCAGTGTTGTGACAAGTTCAAGCGCACCAGGCCTGGGAACCTTGGTGAGTACGCGTTTGACGGCGCACACGCATATACCACTTCACTACTGGGCCGTTTTTTTCGGTCCGACACTGATCAGACCATATGTACGTGGTGGTGCGCAGAACATTGCCACGGGAACCGTTTTTACAAAAATATGCTGGCGTAAACGGACCCACCGAGATGAGTTTTCTAGACCACGTGGGATTCAACAAAAACAATCACCTCCCATCAGATGTTGGCATAAATCAAATATGGTTATATTAGGACGTTCAATAACTGCACCTATCGCTTGCTAACCTGTTGTGATACACTGTGACGAGAATAGCTGCTCACCAATTGTTTGTTCACTGCTACAAGTTCAACAGGTTTATATGGCAGAGGCGTCAAACTTAGATGGCTGCTGCTATTGTATCACATATGATATGCGCTTGCCGTCCGTTTGGGATCATATTCCGCTTGATCGTGTGACCGATATCTGGTCCCACAGAGACAACTAACCAACGAACCCTGTTGTAATTAACTTCGATCCCCGCTCCATTGCCTTGGGGTCGGAAAAAAGACTAGTCAACTAGGACCACAACAGCTATATTGTGAACAAGCGAGTGCAAAAGTTACAAGGGTTCTCGTGGTACTTAGAGGGCACTTTTGACATTGATCCAGGCTGTCTGATCGGCATTTGTTGAACATACATCATTGTCGACCGTGCTTCTATGGCATGCTTGAACACATCATCGTCGGCCGTGCTTCCGCGGCGTACCTGAACACTCGTCAGCCGTTGCTGAATCCGTTGACCGCTTGAGCGTTTGATCGGAAACCGGTTTTTCTAGCCTGCTTGATGCTTGACGGCTACCCTACTGTAATTTTGATGTGGTTTGTGTTTCAGTAGATTTCGGGAATCTGACCTTCCTGAAGAACTCTTTCGGGATTATGAATTTAAGCTATTGATGAAAAATCACCCGAGAGCTAGCGGAATTCAAGTTCGGTAGCACACTTTTACGATAGCTACACTGACTTCCAAATCATCTTGGTCTCGCAGTCTCTTTTCAACATGTCTTGTCAAGTTCTCAAACTGTTGGTTTGCTAAACCCCCAATTCACAGTTAGATGGGATTCATTTTCGTTTGAAGTTCTGATCTGACTATCATCTTTGATTTCCCTAACCCTTGACTTTCCAGCGTGCGCAGCGCCCGTTTTCCTAATACTATTGAGCGATTGTATCCGTTGATCAGCCCACCTATTCTTAACAGCATTTATGAATTTTATCGTAATTTGTTTTATCCTAAACTTATGTTTGGTGCCATCAAATGAATGTGGTGAATTTTCTGGAGTAATATTCATTCACGTGACGCCTTCAATGAACAAAATGATACTTGCAGGATCATTATAAAAGCCCCTATACAATGAACAAACATACCGCGAATCACTACGTATGGAAGGGGTGCTTGCTCCCCGTCCCCCAAATGAGTTCTAGGCTAGCGATGAAAGCACAGTCTCATTTGAAGACCACCGTTGGACAGCATCCTAGGAGACAGCCCAGAAATAGGGCGCTCCCGACAGAGACCTCACTCCCTACTTGGCTATTCATTTAGTTATTTGAAAGTGTCACCAGGTACAGTGATGCAACACTCCAATGCATATCAAAAAGAAGGAACTTCCCTTCATTACCCTTCTGTTACTTTATCTGATGACCTTGATAAGGAATACACTGATCGATGCCTAATTAGAGTTGGCAACCTCCGTCCATTTTGTTTTACTGAGGTGTTTAAAGATGTTGAAGCACTAGGATGTCTGGATAAATTCAGTCCATTGATTGTCCACGCTAAGTGGATGCACGCTTTTTTCTGCCTGTTTTATCGTTTGCCTTTCAACAGCATGCTCACAAAAATAAAAAGTGCGGGCAACAGATGTGGAAGAATGTACAGGAGGACATGAAAAAGTGGGAACGCTTCAGATGAAGGTATGTCGCAGCTGGATTTCTCAGTCAGTTGAAGTGGTCTGCAAGTCTGACGTAGAAGCACGAGTGTGGAAACCAGCAACTAAAGAAAGGAAAGCATGTGTTTGATACTTTCCAAGACGCAGTAAGCGCCAGCATAATCAAGATTCGCACATCAAATACAAAGCTTCGATTATACGGGGTCATTGTGAAGGCCGTCGGCAAGAAAGGACACTTAGCACCGTGTACCTCGTCTAAAAGTGCTGTAATTACGCAGAAAGCATAGAATGGGGAACAGACACAAGTCGCGAACTGTGACCTCAGGAAAACCAGTTTAAAAAACATTCTAGGCAGACTATCGAAAGCAGATGCCTCGACATGACATGGTCATCGGAAAAACAATAAACATTTCAACCAATGTCAGGTAGAGCTGAGATGATGGGGTGAAAATCCACCAGTGCCCTCTTTCCGCTTCTTCTCATTCCACATGAGTGCTCTTCGTCCATCCAGTTGTCCGGCCGTTCACGTATTTTGGAGCAGAAAGCAACTGTATCCAGTACTGTTCGGCATCCAAATTTAAGCTGCAGGGGACGCCGTCTCTGGTGTTGGAAGGTCTGGATGACCGCGTAACTAGTTCGGTGAATCTGCTTTCGTTTGGCGGTGGTGCCAACGAGTTGGTCAAGAAGTTGTCTGGATGGGTAAAGAGTTCAGCAACTTCAGATGGGACCAGACAACACGTCAATGAAAAACACGATCTAGCTGGCGCCTCTGTACCAGTTCCAACCAATACACGGGAGAGAAGCTGGTTGACCTCGTGTGTTAGGACTGTGACAAGTGATTTAGATCGAAGGCTGGCTTGGAAGCCCATCCATGAAAATATTGGCACAAACATGGTCGCCCAGTCGGTCCGGGCTGAATCTTTTCGCAGGTTTCCAACGAATACTGGCTTGATTAAACACCATCGACAAGCGCTTCCCACTCAGCATAATTCGGATAAGCTTGATCGAGCGGAAAATTTCTAGAGTCTCAGTCACTCTCACAACTGGCCAACAAGTTATACCCGTCGTGTGATACGCAAATCGAGCTATTCGGGAGAGTTTTTTGACCTCCACGTATCCAGGACGCTGCCGTATGGTATTTTTTGTCTATTCCGCCCACAAACTTTTCCGCATGCATCAGAAAGACCATTTCTGTTTGCCCTAGAGGACCAGGTTCTGACTAGATAAAACACATTCATGGCTGGCAGTATACCCTAACTTTGAGGTGCAATATCCAAGCCATTGCCATCCGGAGGGTCTCTCAACTTTTGGGAGATATTGTTCACAATAAGAAGGTAGGTATATCTCGAGATGAGAACTGAACCAGCCGAGGTCATGTAGAACCCCATTTCTATCAAGCAATCTTCTATTTGACATAGCCTTACGGCGAAAATAAAGTTCACCGACCTAATTTCCCTCGATATGTTGCAGTCACGAGGGGGGTAAAGTAAACAGCAGCAAACACCAACATCGCACAACTATATGTATGTTGAAAATATGGTTACGTCACATCACCAGGGGTGGCGAATCTCTTCTGAATAGAGACCAGTGTTCAATTTCTGGACGGTCAATTGATGTTCTCGGTAAAAGCACACTCTTCTTGCCATGAGGTGAAAAGTTTTGAGTGGGAAGGCGCCCTTCTTCTTAATTATAAAGATGTCGATCGTTGTTCGTGCTGATTCTGCACCGTTTCAACGTGATTTTAAATAGGTCCGACTCGAGAGCACTGATTTTCCCGACCTACATACCGACTGGAGCTTAAAAAAAAAACGGAACTGCAACGTGGGAAGAAGGTTTAAGGTAATTTCCATCACAAAATCTCTCACATCAATTTTTTTTCAAAATTGGTTTTACACTTGCCTACTGTTGTATCTTTGCTGATAAATTTGCGGCGTAGCTAAGTGACTTGAGGCAGAGAAACTCCTAAAGAGAGAAGACACAACAACGAGCAAGTATACAGACATGTGGCCTAGCTGGAGCTTTTCATCTGGCGCTGTTGTAAGTCGAGCCTGCGTTGTAAACCGGCTAGTTAGAGAAATACTATATCAATACCGGTTTTATGATCACATCGAAATGAGTAAATTTCCTGGCTGAGTAGAGTTGCTTGGATGCTTGTCAAGGCCTTGTCAAAAGTACAACAACTTAATCTACACCCCCAATCACTGAAATCTCTCAATAGTGAGTGAACTCAGAGTTGGGGGTCAAATACATCACATGTACGACGACGGATTTGACATTTTTCGGCCAACCTCAATGAAAACAGTTTTTCTACTTTGGAAGTTAAACTGTTTACTTCGGGAGAAGACTATATCCACAGTTGTTTGAGCTGGATTCCATAAAACGATACTCATTGAAACGCATTACTTCAGTAAATGGGCAGAGGTCTTTGGTGTAAGCAGTTTGGGAACTGGTGCGATTCGAGTACATGCGGGCCACTTTTATAGACCAATGTTGCGCCACTTCAGTTGTCTGATTGAATTTGAAGAAAAAAGAGTTACAGTGAAAACATCCGGTTCTGTCTGTTCTCATCGTCTTCAGAATCAATTTACTGGTTTCAGGGATTGCAAGAATTTGTATTCATGTCCATCTCGCACCCTGCTGCGCTAACACGGGTTGGTGCACAGTGAAGCAGGAAGAACTATACTCGGATTTCGCTCTTATCGGGGTTTGTCAGCAGTGCACACATCTTTGCCTGTGGCCAAGAAATCTTGACAGGCGGGTCAATCGATCGGCAAACCAAGATAACACAGGGTCTTCGCCTGAGGTGCTGGACAAACCGAACCCAGCTCAAGTGTAAACATGTTCACTTGTTAAAACGCGACAGTTCATGTGCGCTCAGGCCTAGTGAAGCATTTTTAACACAACTGTATGTCAGATGTCCAGGATGGAAATCACAGCGCGACTAAGAATGTAGGCACTGCTGCAGGTCCTCCCCTCTCTGACACGGACTAATCACAACCACTGTGTTGAGACAGCTTGGGACTTGTTCAAACAAATGTATTGTGAATAAATTCCATTTGCGCCTGCAGTGGACAAAGGGTGTGGTTAGCGTAAACTTTATTTATACCGGAATCCAGTCCCACATATAACGGCAGGAAGGAAACTTGGAGGAAGTACTCCAAAGCTGGAGGTAATAAATTCTGATGGAAGGAGTCACAAACAAAAGGATCAGACCAAAAAACTTGTCATGTAATCGAGAAGCGGAATACAAAGTAGCTCGAGAATTAAACCACTCTGGAAGTAACAGTCGGGTTGGACAGTCTTTATCAGGAAGGTCAGATTCCTGAAATCGACTGATAATGACCTAACTGCCTTTGTCATTGGTTGTGTCATACTTGCGTTGATAGCGTCTTGACATATTTCTGTGGACAGTAGTCGTCTAAAGCGGCCCAAATATTTGGGCCGCTTTAGACGACTACTGTCCACAGAAATATGTCAAGACGCTATCAACGCAAGTATGACACAACCAATGACAAAGGCAGTTAGGTCATTATCAGTCGATATTTGGAACTGTAAGTGAGGTCAATCTATGCTGAGAAGCCAAGGCACTGTACAGTCATTCATTCCTTATTGAGATTCATCAGCAGCATCTCACGAAACTCCAGAGAATCCCGAACCCGCAATCTCCAGGTTAGTAGTTTTAACACTTAATCGTCCAGCGGCCGGTCAGCACTGTGATTAAACCGCAATTAAACAGGATAAAGCTTCACTCATCCTTCAAACACTGAATCCACATCAAGTGACCTCTTGTTGACCGGCTCCTCGAGTGACATCTTATTAGATATAATCCACCAGTGGTATTATTCGTCTTTTGACGAACATGATAATATAATGGCGGCGTCCGTACTCTCACAAGACTCCCACAAGGACCTGACTATCGTACTGAAGTTCAGTTCAGTTCAGTTCAGTTCAGTTCAATTCAGTTCAGTTCAGATCAGTTCAGTTCAGTTCAGATCAGTTCAGTTCAGTTCAGATCAGTTCAGTTCAGTTCAATTCAGTTCAGTTCAGTTCAGTTCAGATCAGTTCAGTTCAGTTCAGATCAGTTCAGTTCAGTTCAGTTCAGATCAGTTCAGTTCAGTTCAATTCAGTTCAGTTCAGATCAGTTCAGTTCAGTTCAGTTCAGATCAGTTCAGTTCAGTTCAGTTCATCACAATAAACCAATTACCAGAGGTAAGTTGGCTCCATCTGTTACAGTTTCGGTCACCAGAAAATGGAAGAGCGCAGGAGATATAAACAGGCCTTGAAAGCGATAGCCTTGATGCATGAGCGCCACCGACTGCATAATCGAGTCATGTCTGTCAGTGTCGTTAACATTCACGGATTCACGGATTGATACACAGGAGCGAGGCTTTTGCCCAAGTTTCCCGGGTCGGTTTTGTTCTTGTCGTTCAGCAGCTGTCGTTCACCTGAAAGGCACAAGTGAAAAAGGGTGTAGCACTGCTCTTAAAGTTCTCAGCGAGTGTCTAATAGTGTTTTGAACTGAGTTCTAGAGGGAGCGTGGACAACCGTCTCAGGAAGGTTATTCCACGCAGCAACTACCCGAAATGAGAAAAAAGTTTGCCTAATGAAGGTGTGCGCTCTGAGCTTAAAAATCTTCTTACCGTGTCCCCGCCGTGTGTTTGCTGGGTCAACGGTGAAAAACCTGTTGGCCAAGCCTTGTTCAAACAGGGCGTAAGTAAGGATTAAGTCCCCTCGGAGGCGACGATACTCCAAGGGAAAGAGGTCGAGTACCGCGAGACGCGTTTCGTGGTCCATGGACTTGAGACCGGCAACCATTTTCGTAGCAGCTCGCTGGACACGCTCAATGAGGATTACGTCTTTCGTGCGTCCTGAGTAGACAACCGGGTTGGCATATTCAAGGAGCGGTCTGACATAGGCCCCATAGAGTATTTGGAAGTCCGTGCGAGTAATACGAGAGAAGGTACGCCGAATCATCCGTAGAACAGCGAATGCCTTCTGAGCCGATTTCTCAAGGTGCAGTGAGAAGGACAGGTTTGGAGAGAGCCAGATACCCAAATCTTTTTTGGCATCTATCCTCGTGATGTCTTCTGGTCCTTTCTCACCATGCATGACAAAGGAGTTCGCTGAGTCTCCTCCAAATGACATATGGACGCACTTTTCGTCATTCAGAGGAAGGTGCCAGTCCAACGACCACTGCTTTGCGGCGTCTACATCAATTTGGAGGGCACTGGCATTGGAACTCCACGATTTCAAGTCGTCCGCAAAAAGTAGACATGGACTTGAAATAACATCTGGAAGGTCATTGACGTATATCAGAAACGGCAAAGGTCCCAAAACGGAGCCCTGAGGAACTCCAATGGAGACCGGCGCCGCAGAAGAGTAGGTCGAGCCTACTTTCACTCGGAATGATCTGTCTGATAGGAATGCCTTGATCCAGTGTAGGATTTTCCCTTGAATCCCGTAAGACTCGAGTTTGTGGAGCAGAGGGACGTGTGGGACTCGATCAAATGCTTTTGAAAAGTCGAAAAATATGGCATCCGATATGAGTCCCTCGTCCTTGGCTTGGGTTAAGCTGTCCATAAATACGAGCATGTTCGTCACGCAGGAACGGTTTGGGAGAAATCCGTGTTGAGCTTGAGAAATCAAGTTGTTGGAAGTAAGGTGATCTAGAATGGCTCGCTTCAGAATGCGTTCCATCACCTTGCATGGCACGCTAGTGAGGCTTATAGGCCTGTAGCTGCCAGGCGATAGTCGGTCACCAGTTTTGTAGATTGGCGTGACAATCGCTTCCTTCCAAACAGAGGGAAGGTGGCCTTCGTCAAGCGACTGACGAAACAGCAGATGGAAATGAGTTGCCAGTGTGTACGACGTTTCCTTCAGGATCCTTGGGTGGACTTCGTCGGGCCCCAACGCGCAGAATGGGTTGATCTTGTGCAGGAGTTGACGAATGTCCTCCACCGTGAATACCAAGTCGGTTAGATGCCGTTCGTAGGTACGCCTTGACAACGTTGGATGTGACGAGGACGCTGGGACTGAATACAGACCTGCATAGTGATCTCTGTAGAACTCAGATACCACTATTGGGTCACTCGTGGGTTCCCCGTTCCTGTCCCTCAGGGAGAACGCGGATGGCTTGTTTCTTCGGCGATGTCGCATGTATTTGAACAGCACATTTCTGTTCTTCCGGGCGAGGTCTAGAATGGTGGCTTGTTTTCGTATGTTCCATTGGCGGATTTCCGATTTACAGCGGTTCCGCATTTTACGAAATGCCAGCTCATCTTCTGTGTCTCCTGTAGTCAACTTTTTGAGAAATAGTTGTGACCTCTTTTCCAGAAGACGCCGGATCCTTTTGGGTAGTTTACGGCTCATCCGACTGCGTGCTGTTTTTTTTGGGACTAACATCGCGTCAGCCTCGTGAACTTTCTGGACAATAGTCCTATATAAGTCTTCCACTGAGGCTGGCCCCAGTTTCACTTGGTTAAGAAAGATGCGCATTCCCGAAAAGTCTGCACGGCAGAAGTTTCGAATCCACGTTTGGGGTTCGGGATTTCTGGCCCAATAGCAGATGAAATCAAAGGTGAGCACACAGTGGTCGCTATGTCCCAGTGGAGCGTTAATTGTCACCTGATCAACGAAATGTCTTTCGTTGGTGATGACCAGATCCAGGAGGGACGGTTGTTGGCCCGCGCGGTATCTGGTGGGTGCAACGACATGTTGAGTCCAAGCGCTCTGTTGAACGACTTCGGTCAACGCCGCTGCAAAGGGTCCACTTGATCCGACGCACTGGAGCTCCGTCCAGGGGGCCTTTGGAGCGTTGAAGTCACCTACCAGCAGGAGATGAGTGAAGTGGTAGCTGGAGGAGAGTTGCCCAAGGGTTCGTATGAGGAAGTGGTCATCTTCCGGAGGACTCGAGGGGCTACGGTAGACCACACCGAGAAGGAGAGAATCGGACCCGCGCAGCGGGACTTGAAGCCACAGTGCATCACAAAAAGGTGCAGGAGTGGTATCAGAGAGGACAATCGGGATTGGCAGGGCCGCATGTAAGTATAAAGCAACCCCACCAGCTCTCCCTCGTTTTGAGTCAGCTCGAAAAATAGAGTAGCCGTCTATTGAGATCTCCGCGTCAGAGACATCTGGTGTGAGCCAGGTCTCTGTGAGTGCGATAATGGACGGCTGTTCAAGACAAATTGACTGTTTAATATCGCAAAGTTTGTTGAAGAGGCTAAGACAGTTTGTGGACAAGCATTTCAACACTGTCTCTGCTGCCTCCGAAGGTGAGGAGCCGAGAGTTGTGTAACCAGGGAGGTTAGCAGGCTTAATAGCTGCACGTCGGGTTTGAGTCGAGGGCTCCGAGGGGACCTCTGAGGCATATTTGTCTGCTCCCTCGATTGGTGGTTTCGTGGGTTGCTTTTCATTTGCAGGGTTTTTTTCGCCCTGTGGGAGCCCGGTTTGCGCGGGCCTATTAGTTTTGGTGGACGAAGTTTTTTTCCCCGTGGGCGAAAATTTCGACCATTGCTACTTGTAGCCCTTTCTTTAACTTCTTCTGGACGGCCAGGTTCGCTGTTGCTCAATGGGCGATCTCGCGTCTGTTTGGCTTCTTGGGCATTTTGGCGCGATTTGGTCGGAAAGGTGCCTCTGTGATGCTTTGAGCGCTGGGTGGCAGCACCGGGTAGTTTTTTTGGTGGTGCTCCCATGAGGCTGGTTTTCTCAGAGGACTGCACCTTGAAGCCAGCCAGCAGTTTTCTGATTTGGCGAGTTGTATATGGCTTGTTTTGCCGCAGTCGCCTTTCTTTCGCGCCTGTGTGGTCATCCGAGTCACCCGCGATCAGCGTGGCCAACTGGGTGTATGAGGGACTGTTCGGCTCGCCGTGGTCAGGCTTGTGGCTTTGATTGTCATGGTCCTGGGCAAGAGTTGTGTCCACAATCAAAGAGGCTACTTTAGACGGAGTGGAGCTAGAGATTGGCAATTTCACAGCCTCAGTGGATGTACGGTTCTCGCAGCATTCCCCGATGTCGACGTCAGCGCATGTGGTTGGTTTGCCGGTAGGCTTCGCCACTTGACTCCGCTCGTTTGACCCAATCCAGCTCGGTTGTAGCTTGGGTGCGGAGTTCTCTGTTGCACCTTTGACGTCTGTTACGGAAAGAAGTGCTGATAACTGTACGTACTTTGGGCGCTCCGTCCACGTGAGACTTGCCTCCTCCAGAGCGTCACTGCCTATAGAATTCGAGGGGTCTGCGGTGGTTGAGTAGAAACTGCTGTCCGGAGTCGCGGTCGTTTGCCTCGGCGTGCTTTCAGGAGCACAAGGGGCTATAACTACAATCGGTTTGGCCTTAAGTTTGGGATCGGCCGAAATGGCGCCATCCGGAAGCTTTTTCCGCATCTCTTCCCTAGAACTGCTGTGGCCTGGCTTCCGTGCGTCTAGAGGGCGATCCTCAGATAGACGCCTGATCGTTGGATTTGCCTTTTGGACGCTGACAGCCCGACCCAAAACCTTCTGTACGGCCGACGGCGAGGAAAGGGTAACGAGAAGCCCGAGTGTTCGCTTGCTTCCCTTCTGGCGTAACCAGTCTGCGTGAAGCGATTCGTGGTCAGGCTTTGAGAGGACACTGCCAAGGAGCGATTGTGCCTGCTTCGTTGGCGTGACTTTTCTAGAGAATGACCCCCAGATTATCAGTCTGCTCTCCCTTACGCGTCTGTCCACTAGAGACGCCGTGGCGGTCTTTATTGCCGCATCGGAGAGCTGGATAACCTTTTTCGCAGCCAGCAGACCAGGGGTGGATAGTGCAAGGTACTCGTTCAGCGAGGAAAGTTCCTTGTCAACTTTCGTCCAGATCGCTGCATTTTTAGTGTTTGCGTCTGTCAGAGCTTTTTGAGAGAAGCTCGAGTTTCGTCGCGAGTACATCGATTAACGAGGAGCACTTACACTGGTCTGTGATTCGGTAGTGAGGAATTGGTCTTGTTTTTTATGGCTTTCTTCTTAGTTTGGGAATGCATTGCACCTTAATGTGGAGGCAGCTGGCGCATACAAACGGGTCAGGAGAGTTAGCCGGTTGGCTTACCTGGTCGTCCTGTTAACCCGTGCATTTAAAGTGCCACCAGGCCTTGCAGGTGTGGCATTGCATACCCCGTCTCACGTTCGATGGACAGCTATTTCGCCCACATCTGTTGTGGACCATCGATGACTGCAGAGAGCAGCCTGCATTGACTAGTGACATGAGTGCGACTAGATGCAGAGTAGAAACTGGGTGCAAAGTAGCAGGGATTATAACGTAAATGTTATGTTGGTGTGAGAAAATTCAACAAGTAACACGTATAAACTCTGTAAATAGTTTGAATAGTGAAAGAATTCTTTCACGAATTAGCACGAGGGAAAAACGAAACCAATTTCGAACGTACCGCGTCCCATTGTCTCAATTCCCGGGAGGCAGCAGTTCCCGACCTGACTAAGTTTACTGGTTTGTGTTTTCATGCTTTTTTTACCATGTCCCAGAGTGTCCAGCTGTTGGTCGCTTCCACTCAGCACAGGACTGGGCGAAAAGAGCTCTGCGGGGCAGTAGATCCAAAAAATATACCAGCTGAATTTATGGATGGATATACTGTGCGATTTTATGTCACGCACACATGGCTGGCACACCCGACTGACCTTGATCACGCCACACTGAATTCGTGTGCATGCGGGCTTGAGTGCTTTCTTGTTCAACCGATGCTAACGACCAAATGGTGCATTAGGTTGTCAACGATCTAGTGAAGCGTACCCAACAAACGTTACCAGAAAATCGTCAGTTTGTTCCACGGATTGGCCTGCGGGCTCTACAGTAACGTGCTACTAATGCAGAGATGTTCTAGCCAAGTCAGTCCTGATGTTACCTGCGATGCGGATTTAGAGGAGTTTACTCGAAAGAGGTTAGAAATTTGGGCTTTCTGGATGGAACACAAATATGCCATGGTGTGGGTCCAGTTGGAATAATCAACTCCAGAACTATCAATCACTGATACAATTGACGTGTTCTTACATGCATCAATAAGTGTCATGCTAAAGTTTGTGGAACCCCATGCTCACCGTCCAAGTGGAACTTCGTTTTGATGTTACACTTTGCACACTACTTAGCGGCTTGGATATGGTTTAAACGTCCTTCAGGCGACAGACACCTTTCAGCAGCGGGGTGGCTCCGAAAGAAACCAGTCTTGGTTTCACCCTTGAAGAGATGACTTTATCTCTACATTTGATCAGTCACTTCGGTTGCGCCCGAACAAACAGGAACACATGCAGTGAACTGTATCCATGGCTGAGTCCTCACTGTTTGTTGAAGTTAAGTATATTGAGTGGACCTTCTGGATGGAATACAAATATGCCATGATGTGGGTCCGATTGGAATAATCAACTCAAGAACTATCAATCACTGATACAATTGACGTGCTCTTACATGCATCAATAAGTGTCATGCTAAAGTTTGTGGAACCCCATGCTCACCGTCCAAGTGGAACTTCGTTTTGATGTTACACTTTGCACACTACTTAGCGGCTTGGATATGGTTTAAACGTCCTTCAGGCGACAGACACCTTTCAGCAGCGGGGTGGCTCCGAAAGAAACCAGTCTTGGTTTCACCCTTGAAGAGATGACTTTATCTTGAAGATGACTTTATCTCTACATTTGATCAGTCACTTCGGTTTGGCCCGAACAAACAGGAACACATGCAGTGAACTGTATCCATGGCTGAGTCCTCACTGTTTGTTGAAGTTAAGTATATTGAATTTGAACTTCGCCGGTAACATGTCTAAACAAAGAAGCCAAAATAGTTATTCAGCAACGACGAATAAACCAGGCTTCAGTAGGCTGGGGCTGTCTTACAAGAATGTACCAGAATAACGACTTTATTTGAGACAATACATTTTACTATACTATTAATAGTTTAGAACGAAGTCTACTCAGATCGACACTGCTTCGCCTCACCTGAATGATTGCCACCAAACTGCTCAACCCTATCCCTCTTGTTGTTTTGTTCACCCACCGAAACTTCCATGGTAGAACCTACTGGTAATCTCATAGACTATTCCACGTTCACCTAGCCGCACTCTGTGTTCTGTCGAGACTCTAAATTCATTGATCTTTTGGTAATTACGTCAGAACCCTTTAACTATTTGACCACAAAATTACGTTTGCCCTAACTGAATGAAAGAAGAGTACTCAGTGGCGACCCACATATATTCTATGTATTGTTTGAGAGTGCATATGCTACAACAATCCGCAACTTACGCACGCTACTTTAGCTCTGAAGGCAAAGGACTTCTCGACATTTCTTGTGAAATCCAGCTGTAGAATATTGCTTTTATTGTATTAGAAAATATGCAAGCGAACCACTGATACAATGAGAATAAGAGTTGTTCACATTGCTCGGGTTCGATCTTTGGTCGGGCTACTGTTAAGATGGCCGGCAGAGTTAAAGTATCACCGTCGTCGCATACACCTATTGCTGCGTTTCTTAGCACGTTAAACCTGTTTGATTATGATGTGTACTTCCAAAGCTGAATGACTTCCACGCAAGCCGAAGCAATTTAACTTTGTGAAGAACTTCCACATCGGGCTTTTCGTGCCTATGTCACGTTAAGGCTTTCCGATAGTATGCAATACATGTTCCGATATAATTCCTGAAATGACCCGACTAGTGTTTCAAGGTGTCCCGGCACAAACCGAAAGACGATTATACATTATTTTTGGAAGTACTGAGAGATATGTAACTCTTCTCGTTTCATGCCAGGTTTTGGACACGCATCAAAATCCTTCTTCAAATTTCTATCGGAAGACTTTCGGATTTCCATGGAATGATCCTGACAGTTGTATCGAGAATTTCTGTGAAAAATGCCAAGGCTGCCCAACATGAAAAGGGCACAGTTTTGAAGGAAACGGGTGTGGAAGATATCTGGAAGGTTAAATAGCAAATTTGCCCCAAAAACCGTGGTAGTGTGTCGAGAACTTTCCGGTCGTCTTGACGTTACGATTATCTCCGAGACAGGAAAGGTAAGCTACACTGAAAACTGAGACAGCACATTAGAGAAATACACTCATTTGCAAACTAATTTGGTTTTACGGGATACTCACATTTTTATGATGTTTTTAAGCAACTGAATGAGCTGCACCAGGTAGCCTTATGTTTTATTTGGTGTGATATTCGAGATATCACGATACATGTATAGATGTAATACACTACTCATAAGGTTGCTGAAAATTCTTCGACAGCCCACGACCGGTTTCGCCCTTCTACTTCGGGCTCATCAGGTAGGCACAGTCTCCGAGTTTCCGTCAACCTTTTGTTCTACTTGAACCCAAATTGCACGAAATTAACGAAGTACACTAATTTGCAAACCAATTTGGTTTTGCGGGAGATTCACGTGGAATCCAGCTGAATCTCTCGTTTATGATGTTTTAAGCAAAAAAGGCGCGGTACATTGTAGGTCGACAAGTTTCCGGTCGTCTTGATGTTACGGTCAGCTCTGAGACAGGAAAGGTAGGCCACACCAAAAACTAAGACAGCACATGTTTACTTCCTCGTAGTCCGTGAGACCTCCAAACCTACGCTTCACCATGGCGTCCGTTCCCTGCCGTTTTCATACTCATGTCTTCGTAAACATCATGACTGGACTCGTATTATTCTTATGGAATGATTCACATGTGCCACTCACACCTCTATCGGTCGCTTCTATACCATTTCAGTGACTGGCGTTTGCTAACTTCTAGGTGTTGCTGAACTGTTTGTGACAGAGAGTTGGTTTCCGTGTATACAAAATTTCCATGCTGTCCGGAGTTTACTTTGTCATTTAGTTTGAAGACTGAATTTGCAGAACCCCGAGTTAGATTGGGTGGCTTGATGGCTACCAAAAGGTTACCCGGACGACTCCTGCCAAAAAGGTTCGATCACCTGGACGAACCACCGCTAGAAGGAGAAACCGATGTCGTTGGCTGGAATCAAATCAGCCTAAGCGAGGAGTGTATCCACACAAATAGCTGAGGATGGAACAAATGTTGGTCCAAGAGTCCTGCCATCAAGGTGACTCCTGTCACGGTCTCCTACTGCAGCTCAACGCATGGGAAATATTGGAACAAATATTGATCCGAAGCGGAATCCGATGGACGAAAATGACACGCCAAGAAGGCGTCAATAAGTAAGGGGAATACTTCAAAGGTTGAGATGAAATATCAAGCGGTGTATCGTTCATCACGTTGACACTTGAAATTCCCCACGTTTATTCTGTCCCTATTTGTAACCCCCGCCCCATTTTTGTGTTTAGTGCGTGTATATGAACTGGCGTTTGTTTGTCCTTACCACTTCACCTATTTGGCCTTGAGGTCATCCGGCCATTTGTGACCGACTTTGTGCACGTGTGGCTGTCCCACGTGGGAGCCTGTTTGCTCCTTTGGTTTGTACCTTTGTAGTCCAAGTGGACCATTTGTCTTGGACGAGTATCTACTGTCGAGGTTTGTATAATTTGTGAATTTGTCTTATATTAATAGTACCGTATAGAAACCCAGCTCCGAATTTGTTTTGCTTGCCCGGAGGTTCTGGTATTACGCGTCACTCGAAGATACCGTTCGCCCGTTACAAGCGGTATTACTAAACTTGAGTGTTCACTTGTTAGATACTCGCGCTTCCGGTCCGCTGCTCACAGCCGACTGGTTTGGTCTGTTCAGCTACTGGCCGGGAGACTCAAATCCCTCAGGTACCCACTAATGATGATATCCAGTGAAGACGAAACAGGTGTACAGTGCTATTCTGCTTTTCACTGTAGACTGAGTTCACTTACATGGAGAAATTTGGAGTACTAAAGAGTGTAACGATTTTAACAGTACTGATTTAGCTGCCATCTCGGTTGCTGAACCTGAAATTGAGTCATTTTCAAAAGCGGAAGGCATCAGCCTTACTCAAGAATTTGACATATCTGGCCTTTTCGGGCAGTTCTGAAACTAGGCCCATTCGGTTTATCCTGCATCATCGTGGACGGAACGTCACATAAACTTCCTTATTTTCGATTCGAATCAGTATTCAACAGAGCCATAAAGCTGTTGGATAGACTGATGATGTCTGACGTTTGTAAGTCAATCGTTAAGCTCGCCCAACAGATCAATAGCCAGCTGATTGACAACCGTTCAGTAGCTCCGACAAATGACCCAGCTAACCAAGTAACCAAGTTTACTGAAGACTCCAGCTATGTTGAGGGTTTGTGAGGAAGAACTTCGTGGAGCTCAAGGTCGTCCATGTTCACGCCGAGAGCTTATGCAAATAAACAGGTGTTGAGTGTGGATCGAACACAAACTACATTGACAGTTTGTGGCCAGTCGTAATACATGCAATGTGTTCGACGTATTGGTTAGTATTTTGAGATTTTTCCGATGATTACGGGGTTGCATTTTCCATAAAAAAATGGATCTTGTAACATCCCGTTGGATTCTGCCCTTCTGTTTAGGGGTCAGAGGCAGCTGAAATTTCGAAGCCATCAGTTAATGCAGACTGATCTTCTCATGTAAAGAAATCGCATAAGTTTTACCTATTTTTTTAAGTACCACCCTCCTGTTATATACTTGGAGCCATTACACTGACATTCCGACGTGAGTGCGTTATACGGAAGGGCAAAAATCACCACCTATCTAAATTACCCACTATAGGTTAACATTTTTGGCGTTTTTCTGACCAAAGCAAACCATCCGATGGTGCAGCACATGAATACCCACAATCACGTGATCCGACCTGAGATGGTCAGAATTAACGGGTTCTGATACATTTGTCCGAACTGGTACAAGTCCATCCATCAATTGACCGTCGATCAGGTCACCGTCAGTGGTTGTCACTCGGTTTACAGATGAGTGATGACCTTGATCGAAATCGCGATAGCCTTTGTCATTTACATACCTTGACTAGAGTCAGCTGATTTTGCTATTCACTGGTAAACTGGTCGATCGGGATTCGGCTTTGAAAAGCACCACTGCTTGAAGTTAAGCTGTACGTTTGGGACTGATATGAACGTTCTGTGTGTCGGATTGTAAATTCAGACCATGGGCTTCACTGCTAGACACTAGGTGACATGATACCGACATAGTTGAATCGGAAAATCAACATGGGCAAGTAGAAAACATGGTGAATACAACTAAGTATTCGGTTGTGGATACCCAGGTATGTTTTGCTGCGAGTACCGAGGTGTCTCGTTTCCGCCTACTCGTTGGTGCCGGAGTTGCCGTCGATCAAATCTCATCAGTCCAACGTTGGACCCGCGGCATTCAAACGGAATATCCCTTTTCATGATTAATCTTCATCAACAGGAGTCTGATTCGCTCCAGCTCATTCCCATTCTCAGTCCCTTCCCCATCGTGAAGTGAACCAAGGAACAGGTGGCCAATCATTGGTTGGTTTCTCCGGATGTAATTAGTACAGCTCCTTATGATATAAACACCATAGAAGTTTAGAGGAAAATCAACACATTTCGCCAGCACCACGCGTTTGAATTCGCAACTGCAAATGGATAAGTTTTTATTCGTCTAGTCTGCTACTAGCACATATGAACTGTCGCGGTCTTTTCACTCGTCCTGGTCAGCAGAACGATCGCAGCTGGACTTGATCAACGGTTTCCAGACCGCACTGCACGTCTACCCATCTAATGGACACCAGCCAGTTTGTCAATCAGAGTTTATCCCCTATTCCTGAAAAAAAACCCATCATTTCCGACGGCAACTGCTAGGCTTCTGTGTAATGTGTTCGTAATCACACTCACAGACTAACGCAAGAAGGTGCGACTGCTTTATGCACATGGGAACAACGGCCGAAACGGATTGTCTGAAATCCTTCGTTACGATCGATAAATATGATTAAATGGTGTGCTGTGACTGGTTAAGGCGCAAAAGCGACGTTCAACTACCAGCGATTGAGTGTACTCCCTTGTTCGGTATATGCGCTGAGTAAGATGTCTGACTTCCGAAGCTAGCGCCCCGACCATAGCTAGTCGTCCCCACCAAATGGCGCTTGATAAATTTGATTTCTTCAAAGCATCACATTCTTATACTGGATGTGGGCTGATTGTACCGCAGACAGATGCTTAAAGTGCACTCGAAACACAGATCGAGTTAGGTCGCCATTCCTGTTCTAAGGTTCCACTCGAAACCAACAAGCCTATTCATCTTCGAGCACAGCCAGTCAGGCGGTCTAGGGAGTTCCGGTCGCTTGTTACTATGGCCTCTCGCCTCTACAAATGACAGTTCTAGCCATGCAAAGCTGTCGACCAATAGATTTCAGTTAAGGTTACTGTCATATGGACATCATCGTCATCAGCAACATCATTGAGAGCAACACAAGTCGAGCATGCTGGTGAATCACTGCCGCACAGCCCTGTCAATTTATGCGAGTAAAGTCCTATAGTGGGAGAAGGAAAACCGGACAGGATGAGGGGCTTGGGTGTAGCCCAAAGCAATCATCCCAGGCACACAAATCTCCGACACTCAGTCAGACAACCTGGATGGAAACTGTCGGAATGAACGCTACTGACATTGGTTAGACGTCATATCGTTCAGTGTCTCCAGCCAAGCACACGGAGAGTCACTGAACCCCACCATGGAAGGTGAACAGCACAAAAAACACAAAATTTTCATAACATCCTTCATCCGTTCCCGTCATGTCCAATCGTATCCACCTCCAGGTTTTTGCCACTCCGAACTAGGCACGGAAATCCCGGCAGACGAGCACAGATGACAGCACATTCAGCTGAAGAATATTATAAATCCGGGAATCCAGAATTGATTCAGATGAGGTTCCCGTTAAAACCAAATTAGTTTGCAAATGGGTAGTTTATTTAGTTTCTTTTTTCGGTGCCAGCCACACAGTCACAAATATTCAGTCACACTATTCACGAGGACTCGGATCTACCTGCCAATTTATGGTGATAAGTTGCTTTGTGGCAGTGTCACATCAATATCCGAAAACAAATTAGCATAAACACCTGTCGCAGCGTCAAAAATGGTGACAAACCGGCAACTGGTGTTTATCGCAGAACACAACTCTGACGTACCATAAGACGGGCGAAAAGTTGTGTCTTGGTAGAGTACAAAACAAGGATTGTGGATCGTTTGAAGAACCTGCCGGCCACGAGAAAACAAGGACAGTGTTGAATAAGAATCCAAGGTCACATTGCCCTTGTACGAGACTCGAATCCATGAACTAATTCTCCATTTCAAAATAAAAATCCCATCCACTCCTATGCGATGTTCAAAACATGGTAAAACACATGGTTTTTTGACCGACTAACTTTTCTGGCCCTTCAGAAATCGATAAACGATACATGATCACTACTCGGTTTTCCATCTGATGTGTGCCGAGTATTGTTTCTGAAACTAACTAATGAACGAGACTGAACAGCACGCGGCCGCGATGATAACACCTCAACAGCTTGGTGCGTACAGTATGAATCACATGTTTGCCATTCATTAGCTACGTCAATCCACCAGACCGCAATATCAGTGGAAACGGCTGCTACCAATTAAACTGCAGCTCAAACGGACAGAAGCGGTTCCCTTCTAGTCCCATTGGGAGACCGAGCCATCCAGGGACATTGACTACGAGGCTGGACACCTGGAGAGACAAGGCGGTTTTGTTGACCGCGACTTGGCATATTTATCGCAATGTTTACTAGAAGTTCAGGCTGGACACCCAAGTCAACGCGATTGAGTGATGTGCACAGATTACAATTTCTGGGAAAACCACTACGTCGTAAACTTATATATATTATATTTTTTGCCAGAATTAGATAGATGATGGGGTTCGAGGCGATGGAGACTGTGGGTGGTAAATTCTGTATGTTTAGAACTAGAAATCTACCGATTTTTTTAAAAATTGAACTGATGCATTGATCAGTTCCCCTAACCGATCGATCGACTTGATGGATATGTTGGTGAATTACCTGAGTCGAACCTACCTGTATGCCGTTGCCTGTTGAAACATGCAGCTCCGCTCTCACCCATCTCATCTTGTCCACTAGTGGTGCAGTTGTTTGACTTTATAGGATAAAAAGACATGTAAGGAAAGCCACAATCAGTTCCACTTTATGAGCAGTGTAACAACAGTCCTACAGCGTTCTACAGCATTAGAGGCATTTTCGTAAATCAATCGAACTCAGCCAAGCAGACTGTTCAGTGATTGGCGGACGAATTAATGAAAAAACTAGGATTGGCAGACACTCACATTCGGCTCATTCCAATTAAAATGCTGACCGTAAATGTGTAACACACTCCTATTACGCCTAGACTCCGCAAACCACAGTGTAGCTAGAAACGACTTTATCGTTTTTATCAATAATCAGGTTTATCGTGTCTTGTATAGGGTTTTCTGGCTCGTGTCCTTCCACAACTTCTTGTCAGGTGTCTTACGAAACTCTAGGAGAACAACCATTTTCTAACTTCTGTGCGTTCCCGTTCAACTCCGATTCTTCAGAGTTCAGGAAAATGCTTACCGAGTTTGTGATCAATTTCAGTTCGATGCACTCAGAAACCACAACAGAAGGTGTTGCATCCGACTGACTGCGAATCGAAATAGCCACTCCATAGATCCAACAGGTAGCTGTCCCTGAGCTGCATGTGACATGTCCTCTGCTCACAAACCCCAAGGTCATAATGGGAGTAGTCACTGTAGCGATCAGTATGCTCGTGGCTCAACACCAGCCCGAATTGTGCTTTCGATCTAACCAAATTGGGTAAATTGAACAGCAGCACATGAGTCTTTCGTGCGTAAAGAGACACTAGAGTAAACAGGGGGGAGCGTCACTGGGAAGCTTGCTCCGTCCGATTGCTCGATGGACAACTTTTTCGCTAATCTCCCTGTTTAAGCTACCTTGGAAGGGAGGAAACTGCGCCGGATTTTGTGGAATTGCGAACGTGGAAAGTTAATGAACGACCAAGAGGCAAATTCGAAAGTTCGGTATCTCCATCAAATACTCCGAGCTTCTCTGAATCGAAGAATACACAGCCAAGGGAGCCTCCTTGGCTGACTAAATTGGAAATGAAGCGCACAGTGAAATGATCAAGGCGTAATATGATATGCACTTAGGATTAGAAGAAACTGACATTCAGTGGTCACGAAGAGTACAACTTAGAAAGTCCAGATTATCGGGTTTGTCAGTTGCAATGGGTAAGAATGTAGAATTCACAGGCATCTAGGTAAGGGTGAGGGGTCTGCCGTTTCTGCGGTAGATAAACATCAGTGTACCGCGATGAAACACTTCGTTGCAACTTAAGTTCGTGTCGACGGGAGACTCAGGTGAAATTCGTCTGAGTCTGTCGTTATTCCCTAGAGAGCTGTGTGTCAGATACGAAAAAGAGCTCATCCAAAAACTTAATGTGAAGGCTCCTACCCAGCCGGAACAGACTATGTACCGCGAATGAACCGAATAGAGGAACCATAGAAATTGGGAGTAAAATTGCCTCATAATTTACCATGAGATATTCTTTTAGTGACAGGTAGTCAAGAACTTTTTGTACCCTCAACTGAGTTGATTCTGGATTGACCTCTCATCGGCCTTCCCAACATTTCTTACTCTTTCCGCGGCAAAACTAATGCACGTCAGATCAAAATCGATAGCCTTTAGAGTTTGAATTTTCGGTGTTGAGCCTAGAGAGCGGGGGAGACGGGTGGATTTAGCAGACTTTTGTGCAACGTAAGAAATTATACCGTCTAGCTTGAAATCGGTTTCAAGTGTAGCGAAATACTTCGTTGTTTATGCCTTGCGTACTAGGAGAGATGTGCGAGTACAGAAAACAGAAGATCGATAATTTTTGCCCAACTGCCACTTTGGCAGATTCCGCTGATATAACTTAGAACTTGGATGGTTATTGCAGCAGAGATAGTTGATGGCGGACACCAGTTCCCGACGTTTCGTTCTTCCACTGTGCACCCTGTGATGGTCATCTCACACCATCTCTCAAAATGGATCACTGCAAATTTTCGCCAACTTCTGTGTACTGCAATTGGCGTGTACTAAAAACTCCTGTTTTGTTTTCAAACATGGCTAGACATGACTTGAGGGTTTCGTGTTATGCAGTTTCACGGGGTGTTTCCAGAGCCCGAGTCTCTGATTTATAAAGTGTGCTCATTGGGTTATATGAACCCATTGACCATCGTTCATTTAAGAGTACACCGAGCACAGTATTCGACCAGAACCACCAGTACATCCGTTGAGACAGTGTGATGAGATCTGGCACCATGGTGACAACATCAGACCCAGCACTAGACACATCCTCCAATCGAACCCAGACCAGGAGAAATCTAATTTTGAGAAATTGCGTCCGATAGGTGTTAAATGTCATGTAAACTACCTTGGAACAGTAGTGCGGTAACCATTTGGCTAAATTTCTGGTGCAGCGGTCAACCGTTTATATCTGGCGCAGAAATATGAGACATGCAGCTCATTTGCCCGGTGTTTTTCAACAACACATTATCGACCAGTTTCAACATCGGTCGTGAAGGAAGGACGAAGTACGAAAAGTTATCGGCCGCTGAGTCAGTAAACACAAGAATCTGTTCGTCAGTCATCGAGTTTGGTCAACAGCGTATATAGACTCACAAAGCTCAGAAATGAATAATCGGAGATTGCTGATAAAACAAACAAGTAGAAAAAAGAACTGCCGTAGGATTCGGTAGGAATCAACCCCCATTCATATCAATAATGAAATCAAGAGGGTGACTTATACTACAGTACAGGGAGTCCGCGCACCGCCTCAAATCAGCTGTCTAGTGTATCAGAGCTACAGCTATCTAGTCGAACGTAATTACACAGCTAGGTAGAAAGATTCAGTAAGCTCATCAGCTTCAACAAAGAATGAACTGGACCAAAAATCCTACCATCTGGACTTGAAAAGTTCCGTTTTGGTAGTCCTCATGAGCGGATAAACAATGATTTCTTAGCCATCGAACTTACGATGGTGCGCTAAGTTTTTCGCAGGCAGCCTCACTAGACTTTGGTAGTTGTTTTAAAACGCACTCTGGGGATGGTCCTCCTGACAGTTTGGGTTGAAGTCCAACCTGATATGCCTGCAAATTTCCAATGGTATAGGTTTATGCGGATGGTAATCCATTTCATTCAACGTACAAGCGGGAGATGTGGGAGTGTGGATTTTTATTCATACAGATGGATGATTCCAGTACACACAATGCTGCCGAGCTGAAGTCATTGCTGTTATCGCCTCAATAATTTCGGTTAAAAGAAATTTTGTTTGACTTCCAGTTCAGGCAAGACCGGCATTTCAGTCGGAACCTTGGCCTGACCATCAAACATCCGCCTGTACATGCTGTTGCTGATTCGCGAATGTCGCATGAGTTCGTCTCTTTCTATGAAGCCTATTCACTCTTTCCTATCACCTCATTCTATCTTGATTCGCTTTGCGGCAAACATCAGCGGATTACGGCCAGCCTACAGCGTATACGCTAGCTCCGTTTTCGGGATACCTTCGGTTTGTTTTAGCGTCTCCTAATTACACCTAGCTTGTGCGTCATCGCCACCTGATTTTATGACGCTGTGAACGTGCGCAACCTGTGTGGCACGGATGCAATGGAGTAGATTCGAGACGCATCCAGGTGCACCGGGCCCAAAACCATGGCGTTGTACGTGCAGTGGCTAAACGGGAATCCTTGACGAGGAAGTCTTTAGTACCCTAGCTGACGACTTCATTCTACTGCAAAAACTTAGTAGTAGTTTGCCCCACAAATTTTGAGACGCTGTTGGATTTTGTTGCACGTTCTGAGGAGAACCCACTGCAACCAAACCACTATGAACAACATTCTCTTTCGCACTTGTTAATTCTAAAACTTCACGGTAAAAGGCACTAACTAATTTCTACCTGGTCAATTCGAGCAGACTGATGGGCAGCTCATGAATGTAGCGAGATAGCTGATCAAACTGAACTGATTTCCGGAGGCAGGTGAACAGTCAGCATAAAAGTTGTATATTTTTTCTTCAAATACGTCAAACTACTGCTGGGTTTCACCCACGTCAACTCAGCATCAAGCGAGGTTTCTCGCGCATACCAGCTAGGATTCTCGGGGAAAGTTAACACAAGCAAGATCTTTGGTGATGCAAACAGTCACCCTTACAGACTGACAAAACCGACCCTTGGAATCTCAATACTGAAAAAAATTGGGGCAAGCAAAAAGTCCGATTCGGCTATATTGCGCATGGAGCTGACCAAGTTTTTCACAGAAAAAACGTTGAACGAACTGGAAACGGGCTGGATAGTTTTGAAGGTATTCGCCAAGCTAAGACCGCAGCAAAAGTGAGACATCGAACCACACACTTCAGGATTCTTGTCTGTATATACATTATAATCAATGCTATTGTACATATCTTGCAAGTACACTCTTAGCACAGGTAGATCGATGACTGGGGTTCAATGCAATACTCTGTCTGAGCACTGAGCGTAGAGACTACACTGGAGTGAGGTCCTCTTCAAAGCGCACTTTCTTGGTAAGTACACACTCTGATTCATGCAGTTGTGACGTTCTTTTGCACGAATGAGAGGGTATGGTGATAAGTACAAACAGTAAAACTGGATGCTGACGAAACATACTACTCATAAGTCATGTAGTCTGAAGTCTGCTGAAACACTTCTTCGGTGTCTAGCTCTCACGTCACCCGAAGGAAGTAACAGGGCTCAGTTACTATTAGGTTGTCCAGGGCTAGATAGCAGCAGTCGAGATGGTAGGGTTAGGTTCAAACCACGGACCTTCCGGTTTGTGGTAATTGCGTGCTTTAACTATTGAGCCATCTCTGGTTCGACACTCCTCATTAGACTACAGAAAGGGCTTCGACACCCCATCACAAGTTTCACCCTTCCTGCGGTTCACTGGGGAGACGCAGCTCCCGGAATCCGTCAACCCTGTGTTCTACCTGAACATAAAACTATACACAGATGGCGAAATTCGCCCATTTACGAATGAAGTCGTATACAGTTTTGCGTTCACATATAACACAAGATTAATGAAATCTCGGGCAGTGCACTTACCCGATGAGCCTCAAGAGGGGCGAAACCGGTCATGGACTGTCGAAGCGATTTCAGCAGCCCTATAGTCAGGAGGTATGCTGTGATATCTCGGATTCAGTTGAGCCTCCTGCCAAAACCTCTGGGCAAATGAGAGTAGATCTGGAAACGGAATTTCGCCAGGTGGATGCTGTCATCGTTCGGAACGAGGCACAGCGAAATCATCGGGTGTCCTTGTCTTCAATTTTTTTTTAAATCAGCCTGATGTTAAATAAGACAGAATTCCCGGAAGATAAAAGTATGGAGAACACGTAAACAATCTCACTTGGTTAGTCATGATTTCCGTGAAAGTTTGCTCTATACTGTTTCCGTCTATGATTTGTACACAGTTTGCACATAGAAGTTCCATCTAATGAAGCGCGATGATGAAAAGTTCGTGTCATCTAGAAAGAGCAACACAAACTTCCCATCTTCTATGTCTTTCTCCAGTACGACTGTATTTACCATGTGGCGTAACCACGAAGGCTGCCTGAGCCAAAAAACACGTCTACTGCGGTTTACGTAACGTTTCCGAGCATGAAAATTGCAAGGGAATCAATTGCGCTGCTCCGTTAAGCAGAATGGAGGGTTTCTGTCACCAGCAGTTTCTTTTGGCAGCTGGCACCACGGACATTCAGAACGGCGGCTTTCCAATGGATATTCGTTACCACAATCCTACAGGGGTTGTCATTTGCTTAGAGTTTGAGTAACCGGGCTGCACACTTTCAGGAAGCTGAAGGAAGTCCGTTTCTTGTAATGCAAACAGATTTGGAACCAAGTCATTCTGTTCTTTCTTTGGGAGAGCCATACCTTCGAAGGGAGAGATGGAGTAATCTCCTGGAAGCATCACTGTGTTGGACAGTTTGGACCCATAGATATTATTCTCGCGTAAAAGTTTTGCCTTTCAAAGTAGCTTGTTTTAGAACGCAATTTCGAGGTTAGTTCTCTCTGGTTATCAGAATTGGTTAAGATAGATAGATAGATAGATAGATAGGTAGATAGATAGATAGATAGATAAATAGATAGATAGATAGATAGATAGGTAGATAGATAGATAGATAGATAGATAAATAGATAGATAGATAGATAGATAAATAGATAGATAGATAGATAGATAGATAGATAAATAGATAGATAGATAGATAGATAAATAGATAGATAGATAGATAGATAAATAGATAGATAGATAGATAGATAAATAGATAGATAGATAGATAGATAAATAGATAGATAGATAGATAGATAAATAGATAGATAGATAGATAGATAGATAAATAGATAGATAGATAGATAGATAGATAAATAGATAGATAGATAGATAGATAGATAGATAGATAGATAAATAGATAGATAGATAGATAGATAAATAGATAGATAGATAGATAGATAGATAGGTAGATAGATAGATAGATAGATAGGTAGGTAGGTAGATCGATTTGACGGCTTCGCTTCCGACTGGTTGGATATCAGAGGATTCCCATCACAAACTGGTTGACGACAAACTCCTCAAATCATATAGCATAAGAAAGGCAGTTAAATGGACCTGTGCGATCTGGGTCTCAGGATTGGTGAATTAGTGAGCTATAAAATTGTATAGTTGGATTTTTGTATGGAAATATAGGCGTGCAAGTGTTAGAAGACATTCCTACCACGGATCGCAGAATCTTGCTGATGAGACTTCTGACTAGAGGGATTGTCATTTAGCACACCTGGGCAAAATTGTAGACAGAAACTATTCAAGGGACGTTTAGGAAAGAGAGCAAGCTCCGAGTCTCCTTTGAGCAGGTAGGCGACCTCAAAGCAGTGCAAATAACACGCAAGTGTACACAAACTTACACAAAAAACTGTGACGTGTTTCCTAATCAAAGTAGAGAGTTCACATCACCTCTAAGAATATTTTACAACGTAAGATGTTCAAAGTAAGATGAAGAAAAAAGTAATTCCTAGAAATATGAAACAGTTAAACTCGTTGAATACATAAATGCAGTTAAGAGGACGTTGTTTTGTGAGAACAACAGAGTGACATTTTCAAGCACTAAGAGAACAACAGTTGGGCTAAAGATATCACTGGCTGATCCGTTTTCGGTCGAACAGAAATAGTGGAACAGAAATCAAAGTGTCAAATCTTTAAATTCTCGACAACATCTTGTTAAATCTTCAAGTCCTAAGCATCAAACAAGCCGTGCTTCGGTTCATCAAAGTTTCAGTTCCTCAGTTGAGAAAAATCGACTGCCAGTAAGCACGATCGTCGAGCCTGGCCAAATGGCTTCAGTCATCTTCCACGGATATTCAAACATTGGACAGAAGGACACCTCAGAACACATCCGAAATAAAGCTAGGGGAAAAAAGGTCACGGTTCAACAGCTTTCTGATGTGACACGTGTGCCTAGGCGAATGGTTTCGATCGATAGACACGGACGTGGTGGACTATTTGAAATGCTTTCCTCAATCTCTCCCTCCCTCGCCTCGGGATTATGTATATCAAATTTTATTGGCCGTGAGTAATCAAACCAGGCATATTACAGTTCTATATGAAAAGAGGAAAGTAAGGTACACTGAACAGAAGTCAGTGAAAGTTTCCAGGTCATCAGGAGAGCTATAACACTAGGCTAGGTTGCGACGCCTAAACCAGTCGGGTCTGAGGTGCTAAGACCCTATGGAACTTCGAAAATTCACAAAATTGGAGTCTCTCGATCGTAAATTCGCACCTTGTCGGGCAGTGGCTATTCAATGCGCTTAAACATGTGCGCAGTTAATCCTTTCAAAAGACAAGGTTCACTTGGCTGAGTTCTCTCAGGCAATGAATATTCGTGGGGAACCTTTGTTACCCCGGTCCACAGATTTGCCTATAGTCGGTAAAAATTAATTAAATCTACCGAGTTTTAGTTAAGATATCTCAAAATTGTTATTCTCCCCCGAATACTACACGAATTGTTGTTGGGCTTTGCGCTCAACATACAGTTTCTATCCAACAAAATTTTTCGCACAAAAAATTGCCTGGTAATAATCTGACTCGTTTGGGGTTGTTTTACTGACATCTTTACGGGCATATAAGAGAAAAGGGTGACCCTGAACGGGGACTACCATAAACAGGAGATTCGGTTGAATTCAGTTGAGTCTTCTGACAAAATCCAATTGGTGTACAAATGAGAGTACTTTTCAAAATCTGTTCAATTCGGGTTCTTGTAGAACATAAGGTTGACCGAAGGGGACCTTGGGGATTACACCCATCTGCTGAGCCCCAACAAGCGTGAAACCGTCCTTGGGTTATCGGAGAGTTTTCAGCAACCTGATGAGAAATGTTTGAACGTTTGAACCTGAAGGTATTTTGACTGGCTGATTTGTCAGTAAACATCACGTGGATGATAATTTCTGTGCGGATACTGACAACACCCCCTGGAATAAGTGAAATTTTC